>CM042319.1:29576935-29714435 GCA_023566125.1 Zingel zingel
CCAGCTTAATTATTATGCTAATCGAGCCGCCCGCGGGGCTCAGAGTAGTGATGTAACGCTAAGAAATAAATATATAAATGCACTTTCACACTGTTTCAGTCAATTTGGATTTCACTTTTCTCCCAGTTCATTGGATTATTGTTTCCTTCTTTTTCTTCTTCTTCTTCTTATTACTCAGACAGAAGGGAGTTGAGACAGGGAGAAGAAGATGCAATGGGCTGCGAGGTGGGATTTCAGAGGGAAGAATGTCTTTTTTTTTTTTTTTTTTGGCAGTGAAAAACTGTGTTTTACTAATATCTGCAGTTTTTAATATTTTCTCATTTACAACATAACAGTCACTGATAAAAATTCCCCTCCATAAGTACAGTCCACTGAATTACAAAAAAACCCACCTCTGTGTATCTACATTGAAGGGACTCTTCTTTCTTTCTTTCTTAATCATCATACAACATAAACAAAATCAGAATGATCTATTTTCCCAAACAAGGTGACTACCAGACTATCGTAATTACTGAGGTCTTAAAATAAACTTTTCTTTTTTTTCCCCAACTTACTCTTTTGAGTGTATGAACACTTCTGAAATGTGGCTGCTGAGATAGTTACCTCCTAGAGACCAGGCATACCAGACTTAGTTACAATGGATATAGTCTATATCTTCCACTATATATGTTCCACTTCTGGGATTGCTCCGTTGCAGACGGAAATTCGACCGGATTTCACTCATTTAGGCCAGATATCCGTAGCCTTGAGATTCCTTTGTGTTGTAGTTCTAAACTCTGGTGGATTTCTGAGGACTATGGTTAACTGCTCCTCAGATCTCTGCAGGGTAAATCCAGACAGCTAGCTAGACTATCTGTCCAATCTGACTTTTCTGTTGCACGACTAAAACAACTTTTGAACGTACACGTTCCACCAAAACAAGTTCCTTCCCGAGGCTATTTTGCAGAGGCACCATGGCTTCGTGCAGCGCTTAGTGCCACCCAAGACAATTGTGATTGGTTTAAAGAAATGCCAATAAACCAGAGCACGTTTTATCCCATCCAGGAATGCTGTGTGGACTCGCCAGAGCTTCCTCTGTAGCGCCACGGTGGAGGAAGGATAGCAGAATGGATACCAATGGTGACCACAGTGGAAGCAAAAATTTAGATTTTTTTTAATATATAAATTCTACATGAGAATTTAAATTTTTAGTTCTAGAATAATAAAATCAACTGCGTGAAAGATATAAAGTTTTCCTTTAGGGGGCATCATTTGAAGATGTAAAAAAAAGATAATAAATTGCAATATATTGCCACAAAATCGCAATAATACAGCCCGTTCTCATGAACCTTTTCGTTCAGAAAGCTACGAAAAGTTAAGCACTGTAATTCGTAAGCATGCCATGTTTTTTCTTGCTATATGCACCACATTGACGGCCGATGTATAAGAACACGGCTGGCTAGCAGGTGGTCGGGGAGGATGGGTGGGCGTTAAAACACAGGACTTTCATGCCAGGGAGCAGAGTTAGCTTCCAGGGAGGTGGGGGGGGACCAAAGAGTTTCACCCAGGAAATGTGTGCTTCTTGGGAGTATTTTAATCCAAACCACGATCTTTTTCCTAATCGGAACTAGTCATTTGCGTTGCTCTGTACGCGGCTCAAAGTCACCCATTTTCGGCTACAGCTGATACAACTGAGCTGTGACCGAGGTCCATAGCCCGCTGTCATGAAGCTCTGTACCAGCTTAAACAACTATGTTTCGGTTTACATAAATTTCCGTACGATATCATACGTATATATATTAGTGCTGTCAAACGATTAAAATATTTAAATCGCGATTAATCGCATTAATGTCAAAGTTAACTCACAATTAATCTCACATTTTTATCTATTCTAAATGTCCCTAGATTTCTTTTTGTCCAATTATTTTTTCTTATTTTAATGCTCCTATCAACATGGAAAAGTGGATTGGCTTGCTTTGTGCTTTTGTCGCCTGGCTTTGACGAGGGGGCGGAGAATTTGGATCAGCTGTGTGCTTGGCCATCAGATGTGTGCTTGGCCATCAGCTGTGTGCTTGGCCATCAAGCAGTATTTGAGACTGGACGTGCTGCGATGATAGCTCAGTTCACAACGACAAAACACACAGATCACTTTGGTCTTGTCAATGGAACCATTTGGCAACTTTTTAAAAGTAAACTTTCCATTCAGAATCTTATTGGTATCCATTTCGGCGTCTCGTGCTCGCCATCCACTCAAAACGTAACGTTAGCCTACTACTCTTTGGCCAGCTAGCAAGCCCAAACAAGTGTGTGTCTGTTGTTTTGTTTCCGGTTTAGCTAGATCCGGTGTGGTGTTGTAGTTTTTCTAATGTTACTAGTTGTTGCAACAGCATGTGAAAAAAAAACTACGTTTGCTATGCCAAAAAGAACATTAATCTCGCGATCAAAAAAATTTACGCCATTAACATGGGTTTGCGTTAACGCCATTAATAATGCGTTTAACTGACAACACTAATATATATATCTCTCTATCTATCTAATATGATCATATAATGGCATACGTATCGTGATAATATCATATGGTGGGGCCTGTGGTGATTCCCATCCCTATTGCCTATTTTGTTTCCCAAAATATGCCAATTCGTTTTCATACAGAACTTCACTGCACTAGCTATAAATGTAAGCTGTTTATCTAGCCATATTTTGGTGACCGTTGGTGATGGTGTGCTATGCAAGTGAAACATACTGGAACATAGTGACTTATGGATGGGGAGTTGGGAAGCAAATGATGAGGCAAGCGAGGTTTGAGAAGCGTGGGTATTTTGAAACTGTTGTTTCTGCTGTAACATAGTATCATGTGTAACCATTTGAATTCATTGTAACTTCTGTAACTTAGACTACAGAGCTGTTTGAGGATGACACTGCCAACTTTCAAGCCTACAAGGAATATTTTATACTAAAAAACAAGGGAAATGTACAGCAAATTGATCTTTGAACAACATTGGTTAGTCTTTCTATAGATGGTAAAAAGCTTCTTCAAAGCGCTGTTCAGACAGAGGTTGGATCTGTTACCAACTTTTTGTATATTGCTGTGATTGACAATGCAACACTCGCGCATGCATTCCACAGCGAATGGCCAGATGTGCCCAGGTGTGAAAATAGGCGGATCTATGAGTGCCCTTTCTCGATATTCTTTAATTTGACATATACTTTTGGTCTTTTTTTGGTCACTTGGGATGTTCGATTGTGGTTATAAAAGGTACAAATGGTAAGGGTACTTCATGTACTTGTATAATATACTTCGCCAGCTTATTTAATAACCGTATTTTAATAGTTGTATTAAATGACTGTAGATTTAATTGTTTCCAAAACAGAAGTTCAAATACAGAGACTTTTTCCATTAGTTTGCACATGTGGGTCATCTCATGATGCATCCATCAAACTGACATCAGCCAGGGGCCACATTCAAAAATGTCAGTCAAAAAAATTGGATCTAAGAAAAAGGTGAAATTGAGTGGAGCATTGTAGCCCTCAGAGCCGTCGGGGCCAGTGCCTCCTTTGAATTCAGTTAAAGCAGAGTCACATTTCAGCGTCTGGCTGCGCACGAGCCACTGCCAATCATCCTCCAGTGGAGCAGAGTGAAGAAAAGGTGAATCGCCCCTGTGCTATATGCATATTAAACAGCGGTGCTTGTCACCATGCACCAGCCAATAAACAAACAGTGTGTGTGTGTCAGGTTGTAATGTGACTGTTGCTGCATTTGTTTATATTTTATGTATGTTTTGTGGCATACTTGTGCAATATGATTTTCAATGTGTGTGCATGCATTTATGCTGTGTGGATATGGTAGATTGTGCGTGGGTGTGTATCGTAATGTGCATTTTTTTTGTGTGTTGAGCAACCTATATATACATTTATCATGTTTTGCATGTCATGTGAACTTATCAAGCATTTATAGCAGCCCAGAACGTGTGTGTGTGTGTAACCCGCTCTCACTCCCAACTCCTAAAATACTGACGCTTGGTCAGTGGCTCTTAGCGTCAGATGCCGACACAAAAATCACCCTTTGATGTCTGTATGGTTCTTGTGCCACACGTACAGTTAAACGTACATCCAGACCCAGACAGTCAAAAGAATAGAGTCCGCCAAGAGTCCTGACTAAGCGCGTCTAAATATGAGACTAAAGGGCTAGACACTAAAGGAGACTTTTTGCGTCAGTAACAAACGCCAAAGTCACCTGACCAAGAGTCGCTTTTTGACGCGCTGGGAGTAAGAACGTGTTGGTATGCATTTGTTCTTTGAGTGGTGCTTCCATGCAAATTGTGTATGTTTGAAGTGCACCTGTATACAACAGTGATGACACTCTCTGGCTGTGTGTTATGTGTGAAAGCATAGTATGCGAGTGTACCTTTTACGTCGATAATCTCTGACAATAGGAGAGGATGCAGCAATGAGGAAACATCGATGTGTCAGGCTTTGGATGGCTCAGAGTGGCTTTACTGCATCCGCTCAGATATTTTCAGTGAAGAAGATGGACACACTATAGTCTTTTAACACGTATTCAAACAAGGAGACCGAACATAAAGCTAAAATACTAACAGGGGTTTAAAGAGTGGTGTCATTACATCATCTGGAGTCCAGTTTCTTTTTTTTTTTAGGAGAATGGCAAATATGTTTGCAGGTCTTTGCCTGATCAGAAGAGTGAGAACACACCAGTACAGTATACTATTTCATTTCAAATGATGTCTTTCTTGTAATGTCACATCATAATCCACCTGTTGGTTTCTATTGACCGCCGGGTTGTGGTGGGTGTGGCTTATCTGTGTCACAGGGCTGACAAGCAGAAGTGAAGCAGACACGTTACGGTGGAACAGCTCAGTGAGAGACCGCTTAAGCGGATTGTGTTTTCTGACTTGTGACGTTTGCCCACGGAGTTTGGGTTAATGTTATGTCTGCGTTTTGAATGTATAAAATTAACTGTCAACTGAGTGTCAACACTGTTCGACGCTGCACCGACAGACAGGGGGAGAGGAGCGGGCCGGCCAGCGTCGAAGCTGATTTCATGCCGAGCCAAAGAACGCCAGGTAGGCCTCTAACCCTTACCTGCAGTCGGGTGGCTAAGCGGTTAGCTTTTCCAGTTTTCAAATGCACGAGTAATACCAAGCTCTGTTGTAATACTAGACATAATGAGATGAATCAAGTCTCCCCAGGGTGGGGTATGCCGTGACATAATCTAAACTTTTAATGTTAGTAAGTTATGTAAGGTTTAGTTTATTTGGATGTGAAGTTGGGCCAAGTAGCTAATGCTTTTATCACAACAAGGTAGCAAATCATTACAGAGCAGAACAACTGAAGGCTGACAGGGTGGTGAATCCTGCCAAGCAGCAGCCAATTAGCAAACAAATGTATAGATGTAACCAACATTTCAATATGGCATTTCGTTGCTAATATTCTAGATCTTTAACCGACATCACTTACACGCCAACAGCCAATAAGTAATGAAGCTCAGCGCAAATTCTTTCAGGAAGACTTCTAATAACTTCAATCACCGCTCTCTCTTCCTAAAACTATTCAGCTGTTTAGGAGGCGTTCATTTTCACTAAACAAACCAGAATTGGCCACGAAATTCACGATCCAATCACAGCATTACATCCCTGCTTTAAATCTGTTTCTCCCTGTGCTGCAGCCAGCTGTCATTTCAGGCAAAGTGTGCAACCCTCCTCCTCCCCTTCCACCTCCAGTCACCATCAGCCTGGGTCTTACTCCAGCAGAACGCTCCGTCGACTCCTTTGGTCTGGTCTTTGGGCTCCTTCGCCGCCGCCACCAGTGTCTAGACTCCATCGGGGGGATATGTCTTGGCTTCTCTAGCCCTTTAAAAATGATTTCATAACGATGGAGTCTAATCTCCAAAGACTCTGTACTGTTCATAGTATGCATATGTACAATAAATCTTTGCATATCTGCAACAAAGTCTCTCCTGATTGAATTCAATGTTTCTTCCAGAAATGTTCTGGAGGAAACTGACATTGGAATAGCATTTCGACCATCATGGAAGAATCTAAACTAATAAAACAAAAAAAAAGGTCCATATGTCAAAATGTTGAATTAGAATCAAGTGAGCTGTTTTTGTCTTGCCAGTGTAGTACTGATTAACTGTAATGAACAAACGACCAAGCTTCTTCAATAAAGTTCCTATCTGCTATATTGCTTATATTATTATATAAGATATGCTCATACGGCAGTATGAAGTGGTTACAAAAGGATAGACCATAAACATATTCAATAGACTTCAGTGTAGCAGATTAGTTTCAATCATATTGTTTGAAATAACTAGCATAAATGAAATAATACATAGATTTTTTTTATTTTTTTTACACCCGTCCATAAATGGTTACATCCATGGAAAATTCCCCTCATGTCCCACGTAGCTGGGTTCAGAAAGTCTTGTCTTGGCTCAGAGCGTTTCATTTCTTGTTTGCATGCTTGTTACAGCAGTTGTTTCAAACCCTGCAGTGTTTTTCACCTTCAGCTCCGTCCATTTGGACTCATGACAACAAGCAGTCCCACTTGGATCCAGACCAAAACAATTAGGCCTAGAGTTTGACAGGGGTTCATTCTGAGTGACAGCCAGCTCCGAATGCATAATGCATTGTGCATAACCAATCTAACACAGCTAACTTTTCTTTCAAATACTGCAAAGTCTATTTGTAACGATTCAAAGTTCCGTGAAATTAGAAGCAAAAATACACAACTGGGAACAGCAGCAGACATCTTTAGACATCATTATACAGTATTTAAGTGCTTGGTAGGGTTGTAACGATGCATCGTGAATCGGTTAAAAATCGATATAAATGAGGGCCCTGATTAGCTCACCTGGTAGAGCGTGCGCCCCATGTACAGAGGCTTAGTCCTAGCCACAGCGGGCGTGGGTCCGGTTCCAACCTGTGGTCCTTTGCTGGATGTCATCCCCCCCCTCTCTCCCCTTTCATGCCTAATCTGTCCTATCAAATAAAGGCCTAAAAATGCCCCCCAAAAAATCTATATAAATGTGTAAACATTACAAGAAGTTGAGATAAAAAATGAATCGCTATTTTTAAACGGCCTAGGGCCTAATCTACTTTAGATTTCGTTTGACTTCAGACTTCACTACGTGTTCTTAATTAATTTATTTGAAGAGATTTTCTTCTACACAGTATTCGTTTAGTTATTTGGATGTGGGATTTGTTAAAATGTCATTATGAATTTTTGTTACAAGATTAAATACTATTTCAGTTGCACTTCTGATAAGAGGAGGATCTGTTTGCACAGTTTATTTAAATAAAGGAATTTTGTCTGTAGCTCTTTCTGTTAAAAAGATGATCAGAAAAGCGTACTGAACCTAAAAATGATGAATCTTATGAAATCGTAAGCTGATTGTACGGTTACATTCCTAGTGCTTGGCGTACTTATAAGACACTTTGCTCAGCAAGAGAGGAGCAGCAATGCTGACAGATGTGAACAGATGTTCCAACCTCAGTCCCAACTCGACCCACTGGCCCCCACCGGCTCCAGAGGAGAACAAACCCAGGCAGATGAGACGGAGGGGTTGTGCTATGTGTAAATTTGCATATTTGTGTATACAGTATTTCATCCATTTAGGGAAGTGTTTGACTAAAGAAATACTGTAGATAGACGTTTCTAAATTGGACGAAAGCCAACAAATGAGTCAGAAACACCCACAGCAACATCACATGCAGACTTTGATGTAGTTTTAGAAGTTCATTCTGCCTTTCGGTTGATCTCGTTTTGGCATTAATGGTTACGTTCATTCTAAGGTACTAGGTCAAAGTCAGTGGTGGAGGAAGTATTCAGATCCTTTTCTTAAGTAAAAGTTCTAATACCATACTGTGAAAACACTCGGTTACAAGTAAAAGTCCTGCATTGAAAATATTACTTAAGTAAAAGTATGTAAGTATTATCAGAAACATGGATTAAAAGTAAAAGTACTCGGTGCAGTAACATGTTTAATGGGTTAATCATTTCAGCTGGACTTGTAGGCCGTTTTATTGTTGGGTAGTTTAATTCATAATAAAACGTGTTTTGTGTGCAAAAATCTTGATTTGTAAAGTAACTAGTAACTTAAGATGTCAGATTAATGTAGTGGAGTAAAAAGTACAATATTTCTCTCTGAAATGTAGTGGAGTAGAAGTAGAAAGGGGCATTAAAAAAGAAAAGACTATCTCAAATGTGTACTTAAAGTGCTCGTATTATGCTCATTTTCAGATTCATATTTGTATTTAGAGGTTGTACCAGCTCCTCTTTTTCACCCTGTGTGTTGAGCTCTCTGTTTTAGCTACAGAGTGAGACATCTCACTTCTGTTCCATCTTTGTTGGGAGTTGCACATGTGCAGTAGCTAGGTAAGGACTACTAGCCAGTCAGAAGCAGAGTATGAGGGCGTGCCCTGACAGTACCTAGGTAAGGACTACTAGCCAGTCAGAAGCAGAGTATGAGGGCGTGCCATGCTAACAGCTAGGCGAGCATTATAACGTGTGTTACAAAGTGACCACGTTTGTCTCTGTAGTAAAGGCTGGACTACAATAGAGCTGTTTGGAGCAGTTTGTGAACAGTGTTTTGGAGATGGTAAGTCCCTTTGGGGTGGACTTTGGGCTTTTTCACTTTGTAAACCTATAACGTGCACAAAAAGATATATAACACAATAAAGGAACGGGAAAAAGCCAAAAAGCATAATATGAGCACTTTAAGTACAGTAATTGAGTAAATGTACTTAGTTACATTCCGCCACTGGTCACAGTTTTACATCAATTACGTATTTTTCTAAACCATACACAGAATTGCAGTAGCATTACTTCCAACACTTATTTTAACAGCAGTCCACTGAAGTCAGATTAGGGCTCACTCGAGGCATCAATATTTCCTGCGACAGGCCTCATTTGCCTCTCTCATAAAGAGCAGTAAATCAGTAAAAAATAACAGTGGGTGCATGCCGATGGTTATGTCAGAAACCATTCTCTTTAGATGACCAAACGTCAAATAAAATCTAATGAAAGCAATACAATATATCCTGCAAAACTAAATGATCATGACTTTAAGGAAAGTGTCCAGTCCAGTGCTAATGATTTTATATGCTAATGGTTTTATCGCCCACCAACAGCGGCACAGATGATGAAACATATGGAGCTGAGACAGAGGCCCAGAAGGGACAATTGACACTAAACACAATCTGCATACATGAACAGTTTCCTGGGAAAAGGCTGCAACCTAATCCTCCAGATTAATCATTTCTGTTATTTTTGCTTTAAGGGCAGTCCTGCAAAGCCGACACTTTGAGTGGTGAAAAAAATGTTACTCCTACATATAAGCTTTGCATAAATCACTGTCCAAACATCACATATAATAATCCAAATTAAATCATGCCACGCAAAAGTACGGAAGAGGATTAGGGCCATGTGTAAAAAAAATGTATTTCAGTTTCTAAGAATTCTGAGAAAAAAACTTTTTTTCTTAGAATTCTGACTTTAAAGTTAAATAGTAGGTTAAAGTCAGAATTCTCACCCATGAGAAAAAGTCAGAATTCTGACTATATAATCAAAATTCTGACTTTTATCTCAGAACTCAGAACTCAAACACATGTTTCACATGTGGCCCTAATCATCTTCCGTACCTTAAAGTGCTCATATTATACTTTTTGGCTTTTCCCCTTTCCTTCATTGTGTCATATATCTTTTTGTGCACGTTATAGGTTTACAAAGTCCACCCCAAAGGGACTTACCATCTCCAACAGAAAACACTGTTCACAAACTGCAAACAGCTCTATTGTAGTCCAGCCTTTACTTCTGTGACAAACGTGCGTCACTTTGTAACACACGTTATAATGCTCGCCTAGCTGCTAGCGTGGCACGCCTTCATGCTCGGCAAATGACTAGCTAGCAGTACTTACTGCGCATGTGTAACTCTCAACAAAGATGGAACAGAAGTGAGATGTCTCACTCTGTAGCTAAAACAGAGAGCTCAACACACAGGGTGAAAAGAGGAGCTGCAGCAATGTGCAGTACAACAAAAATATGGTGTTTTCTGAAAATGTAACCACATAAACCTATACTGGTACAACCTCTAAATACAATTATGAACCTGATGATGAGCAAATTTGAGCACTTTAATGTGGACCTCTTTAAAGTAAACTGTATTGCTAGTGCTAAAGATGCTAAGATGGACTGGAATTGATAGTTGAAAAAAATAAAAACATTCATATGAAGTTCAAAATTGTTGCAAAACAAACAGTTCTTGCGTCATGATTTCAAAGTGCCATCATCTATTCTATGTCTCTTGATCATTCTCTCGCGTCCCCGTCCTGAGATGGAAGCCAATTTATTTATAAGCATATTTAAACAACTAGTTTCAAATCAAAGTGCCGTAATGCGAACAGACACTACCAGAACAGATAGTATTAAGTGATGACAACATGCAAGAACAAGAGCAGCGCATACTCTGGATAAAAGTGCAAAACCCTGACCTCACATTTCAAAGATGACAACAATGAGATAAAAAGGTTCCCTGTGAGAACGCACACAGGCCTGTTTACTGATGACAGTTTGGGCAGATAGTGACAAACTGTCTGGGCTTCACATCGACTAAACTGTCCCCAATGACAGACAGGAAGAGCTTATGAGTCGTTTCAGTAGGAGATGACCAACATCAACAAGAACAGGAAAATAACACCTTCTCTTATAAAACAATTGTTGGCAGATGAAGTGAGCCACTTTTTCTAAAGGACCCACTGGATGATTAACTTATTTTTTCAGCTGAAATGGTGATTTTGAGTTTCAACATAGGGATTATTTATGAGCTCTATCTAACAGAGGCATTTTTACAGTGAAGGGTAACTAGTACAGTTTTTGTGGCCCATAACAATTCTGCAATATACTGTATCTGTATATGTTGTATATGTATTAACTAGGGCTGTCAATCGATTTAAATATTTAATCGTGATTAATCGCATAGTTTTCCATAGTTACCTCACGATTAAGTGCAAATTAATCGCACATTTTTTATCTGTTCTAGATGGCCTTGAAAAGGGATATTTTTCTAGGTTTTAATGCACTTTTGCACTCTGCATCAGCTGTGTGCTTGGCCAGCAACTGGTGTTTGAGACTGGACGTCCTCCGGTGGTAACTCACTTCACATCGACAGTACATGGAAATAACTTTTAGTCGTGTGGAGAGAACCATCTGGAAGGGCTCTGAAACTCAACTTGCCATTCCAAAGACCCTTTTCTTCATCCATTACTGCTGAAGGAGCTTTGTTTCTGCTAGACAGCCACAATGTTAACTACCCAGGCCCGAGGCCCAAATCACAGAACCTGTGTGCGTTAATGGCGTGGCAAAAAAGATTAATGGTGTTGCGAAACTGGTTATTATTGCGTTAATTTTGATAGCCCCTAGTATTAAGGTAAGTATTAAGTGTTACTAAGGATTAATTTAGGGAATTGCTCCAGTGCCGCTGAAAGATCTGCCGGATGTTCCTCATTTTCGGCCAGATGTCTGTCACCTTGGGCTTTCTTTGTGTTGTAGTTCTAAATTCCGGTGGATTTCTGAGGACTATGGTTAACTGCTGCTCAGATCTCTGCAGGGTAAATCCAGACAGCTAGCTAGACTATCTGTCCAATCTGACTTTTCTGTTGCACGACTAAAACAACTTTTGAATGTACACGTTCCACCAAAACAAGTTCCTTCCCGAGGCTATTTTGCAGAGGCACCGTTGCTCCGTCTGGCACTTAGCACCGCCCAAGACGATTGTGATTGGTTTAAAGAAATGCCAATAAACCAGAGCACGTTTTTCTCCCATCCCGAAATGCTGTGTGGACTAGCCAGACCCTCCTCCTCAGCAGCGCTGTGGAGGAAGGTCTGGCTATGCAAGACCACCCTAGTATTAACCTAACATTTTGAAATCAGAAGGACAACAGGAGGTCACAATTTGAGCTAGGCTTCAAACTTTCAAAAATGGTGGTACCGACTGAAAATGAGTCAGTAACACAGACACTCAAAAAGTATGTAGTAGGTCACCAAAAGTACGTCTACTTATTCTTCACTACTACTATCAGGTAGTTCCTGATCTTAATCACAATGCTGCCAATCTAAGACAATTTTCAGATTATCTCATTTATTATTTTAAATTCTTGTGCAGCTGCTTGTGGTTAGACGTCATTCAGCATTTGAGAACTTTGGCCTCTTTTGTGAAATGAAAACAAATGGTTTTGTAGGAAAACATGTTTACATTTCTCAAACAAAGATATGAAAAATGTTTTGATGTGTTATCAATATGAAAGACACGTATTGCAAGTGGATTGATATTTAGAAAAAAAAATGTAATAATAATACCTAGTCCTACTGACAATACAGTACAACATGCCTCATACTGTATGTTGGCTCCTTAATGTACGATTTCATATACCACATCCTCATTATGTTTAGTATGTCATTAATATGTAAATTTGTGTCATTCAATTTGGCTTCATCGTCCTCCGTCGTAGAATTCTTCACCTTTGTTGAGAAGAAGAATAATGTTGCCCATGTCGTTGAGTATCTCAACATGTCATTTACTAGCTCAAGTGTGATCTCTGGACATGCTTCGTTACTTTTAAAGACTTTAATCGCTACAGTTGGGCTGTGCGCTTGTGTTTAAAGCGCTACGAAATTGCCCAGGCATGTGATTTGGAAGAGGACGGCAATAAAAATACAAATTAGCAAGAACAAAACAGCCCTATCACTGGTTCTTAATTAGCTGTGTGAGACCGAGCGCGCGCACGTGTGTGTGTGTGTGTGTGTGTGTGTGTGTGTGTGTGTGTGTGTGTGTGTGTGTGTGTGTGTGTGTGTGTTTGAGAGACAGAGAGAGACAGAGCATGAAGGTTGCCTCTCTCCTGGCTATAACTTTAATGAGGGGTCATTCGTGTCACTTCTTTGTGTTAGCATCTATCTCACTTTCTCACACTTTCAGGTACACTGCTCCGTTTCCTCTTTTTATAAACCCAGACATGCGATATATATCCTGCTCACCAGGGCTGTACAATTAATCAAATTTCAATCGCGATTACGATTTAGGCTCTTTACAATGTCAAAGAGTCATCGAGAAAAATTATAATTTTGCACATTACGTTTTGCGAGTAAACTCCTATTTTGTCTTGTGTTCTGAATGAAAAAAATAAAAAAGTTCAAACGGGAAAAGTATTAAGGGAAATTTCAAAGTGTTTTCACTGTTGATTTTTCACGGTTTTACTGTTTACTATAAATTTGTGTTAAATAATTGTGATTTCAATGTTGACCAAAACAATCGTGATTAGGATTTTTTTTTCATAATTTTCTGCCTTGTCTGTGTATGAAAGGTTATCTTCAAAATGTGAGATATCCAGCAGCTGAACGGTGCCGCTCAGACTTTGACCAAATGATTTCTGACTTCAAAGGATAACTCTCAGAAGGATTCTTAACTAATGAAGTTTTCCCCTTTTTTATTTGTTACCCCTAATTCTCACTGATTATGTCAAGGGAAAACGGTCTGCGGATGCTTTCTTGTTTTTTTCCTGGCCCCATCTGGTTTTCCCATTTACACAGCAGCATTGACACCTGGGAGCCTACTGGTCCTGCCGCAGTCTCCTCCTGTGAGCCACTGATCGGCTCCACTGGTGCATTTGGACTGTTACATAAAGCACCGCACATGGGAGTTTTAGTTCTTCAAATGGGTTCTTAGAGGCAGGACTGCAGAGCAGAGTATATTCTAAGATTAACTTGGTTGGAGCCAAACTGTTTTTCAACTTTAACCAACTGTTGTATGTTGGTGCATGTAGATGGGAAACCCTGCTACAGAGGCCACTTCCCTGGTTTCCAGCTATAACTTGACCTCTCTTGTCAGGTAAAAGCACGTTTTCCCCTTCATTTTCTGGTGAGCCATAGCTGAAGAGAATGGCTTTTCAGGTGACGAATAGGCCTTTCTCACAGAGGACATTTTGACTAATTTATTCCAATACCAGGGCATGGTACTGGCCAACGCATTCTCATCAATAGCTTTGAATGATATCGTAATGCAATTACAGCTAGCGCCGACGGGTCGTCACATGACCGGCCGGCACTTGCTGTAATTTCAACATGATAGTTAAGTTAAGCAAATTGCAGTTAAATTTAGCCGTTACTGGCAAGTTTACTGTGGGCCGGGTACAGAGCACCGTGAATGTTGCAGGACGACAGTTAAAAGGAACACGCCGACTTATTCGGACTTAAGCTTATTCACCGTATCCCCCAGAGTTAGATAAGTCCATACACAGCCTTCTCATCTCCGTGCGTGTTGTAACTCTGTCTGATGCACCCACCGCTAGCCTGGTTAGCACAAATCCTGAAGGTAACCGTTTCCAACTAGCCTACTGCTCCCAATAAGTGACAAAATGACACCAACATTTTCCTATTTACAGTGGGGCAAAAAAGTATTTAGTCAGCCACCAATTGTGCAAGTTCTCCCACTTAAAAAGATGAGAGAGGCCTGTAATTTTCATCATAGGTACACTTCAACTATGAGAGACAAAATGAGAAAGAAAATCCAGAAAATCACATTGTAGGATTTTTTATGAATTTATTGGTAAATGATGGTGGAAAATAAGCATTTGTTCAATAACAAAAGTTAATCTCAATACTTTGTTATATACCCTTTGTTGGCAGAGGTCAAACGTTTTCTGTAAGTCTTCACAAGGTTTTCACACACTGTTGCTGGTATTTTGGCCCATTCCTCCATGCATATCTCCTCTAGAGCAGTGATGTTTTGGGGCTGTCGCTGGGCAACACAGACTTTCAACTCCCTCCAAAGATTTTCTATGGGGTTGAGATCTGCCACGTTTCATCTTCAATGCCCTTGCTGATGGAAGGAGGTTTTCACTCAAAATCTCACGATACATGGCCCCATTCATTCTTTCCTTTACATGGATCAGTTGTCCTGGTCCCTTTGCAGAAAAACAGCCCCAAAGCATGATGTTTCCACCCCCATGCTTAACAGTAGGTATGGTGTTCTTTGGATGCAACTCAGCATTCTTTCTCCTCCAAACACGACGAGTTGAGTTATTACCAAAAAGTTCTATTTTGGTTTCATCTGACCATATGACATTCTCCCTTCAGGGTCATCCAAATGCTCTCTAGCAAACCTCAGATGGGCCTGGACATGTACTGACTTAAGCAGGGGGACACGTCTGGCACTGCAGGATTTGAGTCCCTGGTGGCGTAGTGTGTTACTGATGGTAGCCTTTGTTACTTTGGTCCCAGCTCTCTGCAGGTCATTCACTAGGTCCCCCTGTGTGGTTCTGGGATTTTTGCTCACCGTTCTTGTGATCATTTTGACGCCACGGGGTGAGATCTTGCGTGGAGCCCCGGATCGAGGGAGATTATCAGTGGTCTTGTATGTCTTCCATTTTCTTATAATTGCTCGCACAGTTGATTTCTTCACACCAAGATGCTTACCCATTGCAGATTCAGTCTTCCCAGATTGGTGCAGGTCTACAATTTTGTTTCTGGTGTCCTTTGACAGCTCTTTGGTCTTGGCCATAGTGGAGTTTGGAGTGTGACTGTTTGAGGTTGTGGACAGGTGTCTTTTATACTGATAACAAGTTCAAACAGGTGCCATTAATACAGGTAACGAGTGGAGGACAGAGGAGCCTCTTAGGGAAGAAGTTACAGGTCTGTGAGAGCCAGAAATCTTGCTTGTTTGTAGGTGACCAAATACTTATTTTACCGAGGAATTTACCAATAAATTCTCATGTGATTTTCTGGATTTCTTTTTCTCATTTTGTCTCTCATAGTTGAAGTGTACCTATGATGACAATTACAGGCCTCTCTCATTTTTTTAAGTGGGAGAACTTTCACAATTGGTGGCTGACTTTTTTGCCCCACTGTACATGTTGTGATTTGTATAGTCACAGCGTGTACCACTAACGTCACATGAGACACAGCCATCTTCTAACCGTATACAAACTGGGAACTATATTCTCAGAAAGACAAAGCAGCTGCTACTTCTGATACTTGGGCAGTGTGATTTGCTGGGCTTCTCGGTTGCTGCAAGCAAATCACTCCACTTATCTACCTCTGGGGGATACGGTGAACAAGCTAAAGTCCAATAAGTTGGCGTGTTAAGTTTATGCACCAAATAAACTCGCTCTCACACCCAACTCATCAAATCCTGATGCTTGGTCAGTGGCTCTCAGCGTCAGATAGGATGCAAAAATCACCCTTTAGGGGTGCCTGGATAGCTCAACTGGTAGAGCGTGCGTCCCATGTACAAACCTCAGTCCTCGTCGCAGCAGCCGCGGGTTCAGCTCCGACCTGCGGCCCTTTGCTGCATGTCATTCCCCCTCTCACTACCCTTTCACATCTTCACCTGTCCTATATAGTAAAGGCCTAAAAAGAATAAAAATCACCCTTTTGCTGTATGGAACGCACCGGGCAGAGCAGCAGCTCAACCACGGCACTCTAAGATGACGTAGTATGAAGAGCGACATCGGTAGCAAGTAGTATGAAAGACAGAAAATCTGTGTAAGGAGGTTGGTTGGGGTGGTGGAAAAAGACTGTGCTTTGGGTTTAAACACCATTCCCTGTAAGTAGTACTCACAGGAGACAAACACACATTTCCGTTATTGCCTCGTGAGCAATGCACTCCTGTTGCATTGTGGGGTCGGCGTTTCATTAACTTAATTTCCATTCCTCTCCATTCATCTGATCCACGGTTTTATCTCTCCACCTTCAGTCCTCACTTTAGGTTTCCTGTGTCTGCGTCCTCCTGTTGATCCGCCTCTATGTCTCTGCCTCTCTCTTTTTCCCTGGTTCATTTCTGCAAGCCAAGCCCGATATATTCTTAAGTGCTTTTATCAAACAGGTTTGTCAGACAGTGCTTTACGGAGATCAGGGAACAACAAATACAGATAAAAAGCAAGAGATAAAAGCAAGAAAGTAGAGGCACATCACAAAAAACAAGATAAGGGTGGTAAGATCCTCCTCTGTGTGAGAGAGTGTGTGTGTGTGTGTGTTCTCTTTCCCTGTACAAGTCTTTCTCTTCATCATCCTCATGGAAGCTGATAATGTCATGGGTAATGTAAAACCTGACAGAATGTAATAAAATGTCTCTCTAAATAGTGTTGAAGATGTAGCTGCCACTCTGAGCAGCTCAGAACAGCCGCAGATTTCCTGTAATAATTTAAGTGTAATAAAATGTCACAATAGCTGAATGTATGACAAGATGAAGACACAACTTTGCTATTCGTATAGCCTTACCACAACTGAAGCAAAAAAAAAGGATATTTTGGCCTCAGGGTGGCGCCAGCAGATGATGATGTTATATAAATACTTTCACTTTCACTCAGGAAACGCTTGTTCGTTCCTCTGGAATGTTTTAATCCAAACCACGATCTTTTTCCTAAACTTAACGAGTCGTTTTGGTACTGTTGACGCCACCATGACGCTCACTTTTTCTGGCTAAACTCAAATTCAACGGCATCTATGTTTATCAGAAACATTGTGATATTGGATTTTCTCAATATTACACCAGCTCTAGCGGGAATTGTCCCGGCTGGTCAAAAGAAAGAAGTATTTAATGTGCATGCTCTCAACCGGGTAGACCAGAGAAGGGCTCTAATGTGCACGCTCAATGGGCCCAAAAGTGCTTTGTCAGGCTCCTAGAGCGGGGGTCATCGACTCCATTTTTCTAAGGGCCAAGCAGACCCAAGCTTTAATGAAGAATGGACTGATAAGCAGGCCACGCATTTGTCCTGTATGCCTCATTTGCAATGAAACAATGCTGTTGCAAATTAATACAACATCATTATCAAGAATGAAGAATGCGCGCATGATCGTGGTGTCATTCACGTGCATATTAAGTAGCCACATGCATCTATTTTGGTCTTATAATACATCCATAGATTCACTGCTCCAGCAGACAGGGTGGTTCGTTTAGCCAGCACTTAAGCTTACAAGAGTTTGTCCAAAGTTCAAGATTTGTGGCAATCTACAACAAACAGTTAGACTACAAACTGACAGCTTTCACTTTAGTTTGTATGTAAAAATTCACTATTTGCAGAGTAGAGCTGTGTTTGCGTAAAACAGCACGGTGCACAAGAGATTGAAATATCGCTTCCTACATGTTTATGCCTGTAAAACAGGTAGGTCGGTATTGACTTTTTACCAGTGTTGGGAGTAACGCGCTAGTAGTGGGATTACTGTAATCCCACTACTTTTAGCAGTAACAAGCATGTAACAAAAACATTTTTTTATCAAGTAACGCAATTACAATTACTGAAATTTAAATGAATTTGTTACTAGCGTTGCAGACAAGAAGACAGATAGGCCTACTTTAGCTGCTTCTGATCTAACGTCGCAGGACCTTATGGTGGCGCATTGATACACCAATCGAACAATGAGCATTAAACCACAGCATGGCCAAGCTTTCTCTCATGGAAGTATGGACATTGTAAAATGATAACGAAGGAGGCAGTTTATCATTTAGTCTTCTTTACTCTGAACTCCCAATGAAAGTAATAAGTGAGCAGTGACACACACGTTTTGGGTGCTACCGTACAGGTCACAGTATATGCGTAGGCACATTTTAACTGCCGTATATATCACAGTATATGCGCAGGCACATTTTAACTACCGTATAATCACAGTACATGTGCAGGTGCATTCTAACTACCGTATATGAGGGACATTACTTTTCGCTCGTCGAAATTAAAGACAAAAATGAAGTAACGATGAAAGTAACAAGTGAGCAGTGACACACACGTTTTGGGTGCTAAGGTATATATAGCACAGTATATGTGCAGGCACATTTTAACTACCGTATATATATATCACAGTATATGTGCAGGCGCATTCTAACTACCGTATATGACAGACATGCAAACAAGTAAGTAGTAACTAATTACTAATTTTTAGTAACTTGCCCAACACTGCTTTTTACTCACAAAGGTTTTATTTTAGCCTACTTATAACAAGCGTAGCGTTTATAATCCTCTATCATTCCAAGTTAGGTAGCCTACATGTATCCTGATCCCACCAGACTCTCGTACATTTCATTTGTACAGAGAGTCTGGCCTCTCTCCATTGACAAGTGTTAACTTCCTTGAAGGCGGGTACTATGTTGAAGTTTAAAACTATTGGATCTGCCCAAAGCCACTCTGGATCTGCCATAACCAACCGCTAACGTTTGGTCGTGATGTATGTCATGCGCATGTGCAACAAGAGGGGAGACCGTCAAGGCTATTAGCATTAGCACCGCTACCGTTAGCCTTAGCCAACTCCTTCACCACTAACAGAGCAAGCTGGAAAATTTAACTTTTCCCGAACCATGTGGGCCACTCCCTCTGTTCGCTGATTGGACCGCCAAAAACTTGGGTCGAGAAAACACAAGACTATACCGCGAACTCAGACGGAGTACTGAAGGGAAATGAAAATTGAGCGTAAGTACGTAGGATGGCGGAGCCAGGCTAGCCTACATGTGCTGCGTGTTGTAAAGCACACACCTCGGCTCTGTTGTGTGTGTGGTCATCGACATCGGACATTGCTGTTCAGAATCCCGTCTATCTTCCAAAATGCAACGCTTGTATCCAGATGAATTGTTCTTGAAGCTGCACGCCATTTTGTCTGGTTTACCTGAGTGTTGTCCAGTGAAGTGTGACTTAACGTTAGATCCGCAATACCAAAAGTAAACGGAATGTGAATAGAGATGCAATTACAGGGGGGGGTGGGTTTACGCTCTCCCTGTGGAATGTTACCTGCTCTGAATGCTCAAAATACTTAATACCAGAACGCATTTACTTTTCACATTTTCTGAATTCATTTTTACTCTGCGGGCCGGACTGAAAGCTTTGGCAAGCTCTCTACATCCAGGGTTTATCCTCTGTACTAAAATATATGTCAGACTCAGCATGGAATCTCAGGCTCTGCATTATCAGACTGTGATCACCTGTCACTGTAAGCTACTTTGTCAGTCTTAGCTCTACTTAAACTGCATTCATGTCAGGAACACTCTCGTCATAGATTTATTTATTTCGCCTTGATAATGCTCCCTGGACCAGCCAAGCAGCATGATAAGCCAAAACAGGGATCACCATGCAGAAACCCCCCTGGGTAAAAAAAAAAAAGCGTGAGCCAAAAGAAAGACATTGAAAACCATTTAAACTTTGAGTCATGTTAGGACTGAATTAGGAAGGTGGAGGCCGGGGGTGGCGGAGGCAAAGCGTGAGCATAGCAGGGATCAGTGAGGAGGGAGTCCCATTTAATAGGACCGCCTTAACGTGAGAATGGCTGTAATTGGGGGGTCTCTGATAGGAATGATAATTCAATTAGCAGGCGTATGACTTCCGTGCCCTGCATGAACTAACGCTAAGTTTCATTTCATGTCAAGTAGTTACCAATGACTTGTTAATACTAGAGCCCGACCGATATATCGGCGGGCAAATATTATCGGCTACTACGACAACTATCTGTATCGGCCGATAAATGAATATTTAAAAAATAAAATAAAAATGGACGAAACACCTTTCAACCATGTTCAGAGTGTTGCCGTTGCATAGTCTGTCCACCAGAGGGCGCTCTACAACCTCCCTCTTCGCAACACTCGTGTTTAGCCCTTTAAGTTTCATATCTTAAGTTTGTATTTGTATATATTTTATTGATCAGAACTTTAATATATTTTGATGTTCCTCTGTTCTGGGCCCCATTTTAGGAAGGAGGTTTAACAGACTCTGAAAATTGTTGCTAGAGTAAATATTCCAATATGGTGTATTATATTTAATCATAAGTATAATATTACTGGTGAAATGGTGAAACCTATAATCTATTTCATTTAGGTGCAATACCGCAGGGGCGAAAAAGTACTACGCCTACTAATCCCACTGAGGCTGCAGCACCATCATTAACAGAATTATAATTCATAAGCTTTTATTTCAAAGGGTTTACATCATTCACCTGCAATCCTGTGGAACTCCTTTTTAATGGCTCTCACTGGTTTGTGTCCAGGGAACACTACAAAAATGTTTATGTGACACAAATAATCTGCTGGGATATAAAGCATGCCCAAGATGGGTGACGTTAGTGATATGAGGACAGATAAGGTTACGTGGCCTATAGGCCGCATAACAGACGATACCGCTCAAATAGGGAGTTATCTGAAAATTAAAATGTCGGGGCTTCAATATCATCTCCCGATATATAACACCCTGCGAAGTAAAGCAGCTTCTTCATCAACGGGATCGCTGACACAAGCAAATGGCATGTTTTTATGAAGAAAAAAAAAACGTTTTAAGTCTGCCTAACATGGTTAATAAACCAACACAATTCTTTTATTCATGCCAATAACAAACTGCGCTAAAATGCGCGTGATACAGACTGAATGAATGAATGAGGAAATGAAAGAGGGCTGTGTCAGAGGGAGGAGACTGAGAGAAGAAAACCTGCTGCCGACCAGGTTAGGTTAGAGGTTGAGTTAGCTCTCTTTCTGAAACAGAAAACTCAGAGTTCCCCTCATCTCAGGGTTAACAAACTCAGAGTTTTCACTAAACCTGCTTTCTGAAATGGGGCGCTGTTGTAACAATAAAACAAACAAGTTTATTTTTAAACGGCATTATCATATTATTTTAGTGAGGACTCATAAATAGCTACAAATAACTAATGTTAGGGAAATCTGTTTATGTTTTGTTACACGTTTCTGGATGTTTTAAAATATATATATACAGTGAGGAAAATAAGTATTTGAACACCCTGCTATTTTGCAGGTTCTCCCACTTGGAAATCATGGAGGGGTCTGAAATTGTCATCGTAGGTGCATGTCCACTGTGAGAGACATAATCTAAAAAAAATATCCAGAAATCACAATGTATGATTTTTTAACTATTTATTTGTATGATACAGCTGCAAATAAGTATTTGAATACCTGAGAAAATCAATGTTAATATTTGGTACAGTAGCCTTTGTTTGCAATTACAGAGGTCAAACGTTTCCTGTAGTTTTTCACCAGGTTTGCACACACTGCAGGAGGGAGTTTGGCCCACTCCTCCACACAGATCTTCTCTAGATCGGTCAGGTTTCTGGGCTGTCGCTGAGAAACACGGAGTTCGAGCTCCCTCCAAAGATTCTCTATTGGGTTTAGGTCTGGAGACTGGCTAGGCCACGCCAGAACCTTGATATGCTTCTTACAGAGCCACTCCTTGGTTATCCTGGCTGTGTGCTTTGGGTCATTGTCATGTTGGAAGACCCAGCCTCGACCCATCTTCAATGCTCTAACTGAGGGAAGGAGGTTGTTCCCCAAAATCTCGCAATACATGGCCCCGGTCATCCTCTCCTTAATACAGTGCAGTCGCCCTGTCCCATGTGCAGAAAAACACCCCCAAAGCATGATGCTACCACCCCATGCTTCACAGTAGGGATGGTGTTCTTGGGATGGTACTCATCAGTCTTCTTCCTCCAAACACGGTTAGTGGAATTATGACCAAAAAGTTCTATTTTGGTCTCATCTGACCACATGACTTTCTCCCATGACTCCTCTGGATCATCCAAATGGTCATTGGCAAACTCAAGACGGGCCTTGACATGTGCTGGTTTAAGCAGGGGAACCTTCCGTGCCATGCATGATTTCAAACCATGACGTCTTAGTGTATTATCAACAGTAACCTTGGAAAAGGTGGTCCCAGACCCCACGCGGTGAGATCTTGCATGGAGCCCCAGTCCGAGGGAGATTGACAGTCATGTTTAGCTTCTTCCATTTTCTAATGATTGCTCCAACAGTGGACCTTTTTTCACCAAGCTGCTTGGCAATTTCCCCATAGCCCTTTCCAGCCTTGTGGAGGTGTACAATTTTGTCTCTAGTGTCTTTGGACAGCTCTTTGGTCTTGGCCATGTTAGTAGTTGGATTCTTACCAATTGTATGGGGTGGACATGTGTCTTTATGCAGCTAACGACCTCAAACTGGTGCATCTAAATTAGGATAATAAATGGAGAGGAGGTGGACATTTTAAAGGCAGACTAACAGGTCTTTGATGGTCAGAATTCTAGCTGATAGACAGGTGTTCAAATACTTATTTGCAGCTGTATCATACAAATAAATAGTTAAAAAATCATACATTGTGATTTCTGGATTTTTGTGGACTCACAGTGGACATACACCTACGATGACAATTTCAGA
Source organism: Zingel zingel (assembly GCA_023566125.1). Classification (NCBI taxonomy): domain Eukaryota; kingdom Metazoa; phylum Chordata; class Actinopteri; order Perciformes; family Percidae; genus Zingel; species Zingel zingel. The sequence goes on from CM042319.1 coordinate 29,600,103, forward strand.
CCCCTCCATGATTTCCAAGTGGGAGAACTTGCAAAATAGCAGGGTGTTCAAATACTTATTTTCCTCACTGTATATATTGGCCGATATTTCGGAATATTGAATTTATCTCCTCTTATACTGTTTACCTTTTTAGTGCTATCTCAGTGCTATAGCGCGCGCGTGCGTGCGTGCATGCGTGTGTGTGTGTGCGTGCGTGTGTCATATTTACCGTCACAGTACAGTGGTAGTCCTTTGCTTTCCATGCTCTCTCCACTCTCTCCGTTTCTCTCTCCCGGCCGTTTCAGTATCTGTCACGGCATTGTTTGGCAATGTCATCACAGATTAAAACACAGAGGCAACCATGAGTGTGTGGGCCTGAATATGTGTGAGTGTCTGTGCATGTGGATCTAAATGTGGATTTGTGTGTTTGTGTGTGTGTCCTCCCTGCAGCTGTGTACTCATGCATGGCTGCCACTGGTATCAGCCTGCTGCTGCTGCTGTTGAGGGCTGCTGTCCACTGCTATTCAGGACAAACACACAAATAAACACGCACACAATCTCAAACATTCTTTTTTCTTTCCAAGCACGATAACATGTCTCCAATTTGTACTTTGATTCTGAAACCTCTAACACCTTTCCTCTCTTCTTTTAAGGCTATGTTTGGTGTTTCTATAAAAAAAGATATTTCAAACAAAGCACATTTCTCATAAATCCCCTTGGGGTTTTTTGGCCAGGGGAAAGTGGATACCTGTCTGATCTGCTGAAAATCACTTTTGTCACGTTTGTTTCTAAACATTCGGACAAAGTAACCTGACATGATGTTGAAACTATCCATGGAAGAGCTTTGTGATGCAGAACATCAGTAAGACGTTCTGCCAACGCCAACTTGGTAGCTCACATTGTAAAACGCAGGGCAGAGGCTGTCAGTTATAAGCCTTGATTATAGTACGGAACGGGCACGTACAGGGACAGCCGTAGCTTGTAACGGAGTGGTGCGCCGTCACAAAAAATTGGCAGTACGCAAAGGTCTGCACAGAGCCTAGGCGAGCACTAGCAGACCCTGGTGCACATCAAATTTTGGATTTATTAAGTCTTAAAGATTTGGGGGAAACAGCTGAGACGTTAACTTCAAAGAACTGCAAATCTGCCCTAACTAAAAGGAAAAGTTAGCTACGGGAATGTACTCCGATAGCCAAGACGGACCTGTGAGTGTTAACCTGTCATAACTAACATGATCTAAGAAAAAAAATCCAATATGAACAGCAAATAGCAAAATAGCTAAAGTTCCTTTAAACCAAAAAGCAACAGAACAAACATAGTGTAAGCAATGTCCAAAACGTGTACCCTGTGTGCACATGATGCAACATGGCGTTATGACAAAGAAAAAAAAAAAGATATATATATATATATATATATATATATATATATATATATATATATATATATATATATATATATATATATATATATCTTGATACTGCACTTTCATATGGCTCTTTGTAGCATTACCTATTTAGAGCTAATATACTTGCACTTACTACTTGTCTGGAGTTTGCACCTAAAGGTTGAACGCACTTAATTGTAAGTCGCTTTGGATAAAAGCATCAGCTAAATGACATGTAATGTAATGTAAAGAGTAACTTTGTTTTTTTCAAACTGGACCCTATTTTTCTATGTTTTTATGTCTAAGTGACTGACGGGAACAATCATCTTTGACATTGGTCCAGTAGTAAGCAAGATCGCTGCAGTCGGCAGTCAAAAAAACAAGCTACAATGTAAGTTGATGGTCAATTGTGCCCATCAACTTACCCATTTACCTTCACAAAAGTGCTTGTATTTTATTTATTTTTTAAAAAAGTGCTTGTTCTGCATGCTGATATTATTCTTCTAAGAGTCTGAAGCAGTATGGAAAGGATTTCTAAGGAGGTCAACCTTTCTGTTAAAGAGTTAGAAAGTTCTTCATTAATGTAATGCCCCCTGTTGTTAGGGTTTTTCAGGTCAGTGTATAATGTGTGACAATGTTTCTGAGAGCTGTGGCCAGTGTTTTGGTCCAACAAGCTAATTTTGAGACACGTATGAAGTGTTTTGGTGGTCTGAGTGTGTGTTGGAGGTGAGATTAACTGTTTGGCCAAGATACATGTTGGTAATGCAGACTGTATGACGAGTTTTCAGAGAGTGGCTTCTGTTTTTAATGATGCTAGTTAGGCAATCGATGGCAGTTATTGAGCAGCCTCCTGCAGGTTAGCTGGTCACCATCAAGCCTTTCAGGATTGGTACCACAAAATGTTATTGACACATATTTTCGTTATGTCTGGATATACACACGTGTAAAGATTTCTCTCTTTTATCACGTAAAATGTTACGTGCATGTGTAGATATAGCACTTTGTGGGGATTTATTTCTGCCCATTTTGCAAATGTGTGCCTATAATGCATGCAGATTCAATGTTGAAATTGCTCTATAAAAGATGTGGTGTGTGTGTGTGTGTGTGTGTGTGTGTGTGTGTGTGTGTGTGTGTGTGTGTGTGTGTGTGTTTGTGTGTAACAAGCCATTGTGTTATGTGGAGTCATGGTGTGATTTCCGATCAAACTACCGCAATTATCATTAAATTCTCCTGCTGCCATTTATCAGAAATAGTGTGTCCACGCGCGCCTGTGTGTGTGTGTGTGTGTGTGTGTGTGTGTGTGTGCCTGTCTGTCTCCGTGTGTGTGCAAGCACATTTGATGGGAGAATAAATCACTAAAAAGTGATTCTCTACCCCCCAACCTGCCGCTCATCTTTTCAGTCCTTTTTATTCTTCACCCTTTTCTCATTCACGCCTCGCTCTGTTAGAACTTGTCAATAAACAACCTCATAGACTCCGATCATTTCCATCTATTCCTCCTTCTCTCTTTAGATTTAGACTGTACTTTGCATCCCAACCGTCTGTGTCTCTCTGACTTATTCTGACCTTCTTCGTCTTCTTTTCACTCCTTTTGTTTTTCTTTTAAACACTTGTTAATCTTCTCTCTCCTAACATCAAATGGGTTTTCCTTACTAACAAAAAAATGTACAACATAACTAAATACTAAGTAGGTAACCTGTTACTTGTACATCCAGATGGAGAATTATTAAACCATATTAAATCAGGGGTTTCTTTGTAAATATTCTTTCACAATCAGGCATACATTCAATGTTGCAGCACTGCAGCAAAGGCTTTGCTGTACCTGATTGATGTGCTATTATAGAGCCACAGAAACACAGTTTCAGGGTGGCACTGACTTATTCTCAGATGCCTTTATTCAGTTAATGAGGTTGATATTGATGACAGAAGTTTCCCTGTTACTGCAGTCAAGGAATATAGAGCCAACAGAAATCCATGAGGACACAACACTCTTGTTGTTAGTTGTTCATGGACACATAAATATACACAACTAGGCAAGAAAAACATGTAAGGGCTGGAAAAACATCAGGGATTGGCTTCAAAATGAGCCATGTAAAACTACTAAAATGAAGCTGTGACCTGACATCATTGCGCATGGACTAAGGTCCGTAAAACACGTTAATTTCAAAAAGCTTATACTTCGTCACCTAACTTACTCGTTTGTGCTCATCATAATTACTACAGCTGGATCTCACTTCCCTTACATTGCCTCCTCGACTCCTCCACTTGCCTCCCTTCCTCGGGTCTTAGTCCGTCCCACCGAGGAGGCACGGGAGAGACGCGGGGAAATCGTGGGAGGGGAGAGGAATGGAGGAAATGTGTTGAGGGATGAGCAGACTTTCCTCTGAAGCATCACGGGAATTCGTCAGCTGTATGGGCAGAGTTAGCAACGGCTTTCAGCTGCAGAGCTTCCAGGAAGGCTGGTCTCGCGTATCCTCGCTCATAGCTCTTCAGAGATCCCTCCTTGATCCTCAATCTTTGAGACGGTCTACACAGAGGAGGACCAGAACAATTTCCGGTTTAACCAAGAAACTGAGGACCGAGGAGAAATCAAATTACAGAAGTGAAATTCAGCCTGTGACCACGACATCCATATGAAAAAAAAAGGTAAATATGCAGTCCTTCCGGGAGTACGCAGCTTTTTTTTGGTTGTTTTGTTTTTTGTTTTTATTGTACCGGCCCAAAAAACCTGATTTTGAGGCAGCCTTTGTAAAAAAAAAATGACGATGTAAGTTTCAATGTCTTGACCAAGCGTTGTTTTTTGGCACGCTGGGAGTGAGACTGTGTTGAACCAGTGATCAGTGGCCTCATGCACCAGTTTAAAACCCATCCTAATGCATGGTCTCACATCCTAGTTAGTTATTGAAAGTAAAGGAGGTTTTATAATCCGTCAGACAATCACTCGCAGGACGCTGCATACTAGCAGCATGGTTAAATGTCACAAATGTCCCATTTAAGTCACACTCCCAAACCGCCGCACAACCCTGCATCAATCACTGCGACGCCTGATCTTGTGTGAATGCAGATTTAGTCTTGGCACCTTCATAAAGAGAACCTGTTGTAGTCTCCAAAACTCAACAAATCTGACACTTTTGAACAGACTGATCAAGAGAACTTGATCCATTTAGAGAGTAGAACTATTTGTGTCCCTGGATAGAGAAAGGTGATTTTAATCAGCTGTATTTGTCTCTGCCTTTGTCTTTTTATATGCTGCTCTCCTCACAGGATGGATGATCCCATCAGAAAGACTTTTCAGACAGAGACAGGGCTATAAAGCATGAACCCCACTTTCGTGTTCACGGCTCTCTCATTCCTGGGACGGGCTCATGATTCAGATAAGGTGTCCTGAATAGAGAGATAGAGGCGGATAGATACAGAAATAGCTTCTTCTTCTCCTTCTTTTCTTCTTAGATAAATTGCATCAACGTCCACAGGAAAGATAATGTCCTTCCTTGGAATGTTTGAATGTTGGGCCCAGAGAGTGCAGCTTTGCTGATATGAGTTTTGGAAGGCTGCTAACTAAACTGTTTGGATTGAAGTTGCCAATCACTGATATGTGTATTTTTTTTGATCAAAATGTCACTAAAATTTCACATATTTACCATTTTCCCGTAAAAGGTGTAGTTCAAAAAAGCCTCTAAAATCATCACGGAATACTAACAATCACTGTATTCAGTAGCACATCATTAATGTAGTTTTAGTTTGCCAATTTACAGCAAATGAGTTGAAAAACCCAAGAGATTTATCATTTTACAATCTCGAACCCCTCAAAAAAGAGAGATTATCAAAATCTGCACTTCTGTAAGAGAAGTAAGATTCCAAACTTCAAATAAAACGCAAACACAGACTCCGGATTCAAATAATTAGTTAGAGAATACACGGTGAACTGTGTGATTTCTGCCTCCCTTGGAATATTAAATCAAATTTCTGGCAAAGTTTTTGGTTTTTTTCTTTGTTTGATTGTATTTGCACATGGGAAGGAGACAGGAGAGGAGAGAAGAAAGGGAAAGAAATGCAGACTGTGCAGTTATAGTAAACACACTCTGAGGGACTTATTAAACACCTCACCTCAAAAGAGACAGTATGAAATGGAAAGATGAAAAGAGTGACATGCAGTCTGAGACTCCCTGCTCCAAATCACAGGACAGACTGTGAGTCTGACTGCTTTCAACAATCCAAGTGTCAATTCCTATACAAGTATAGGTGTGTCCTGTGAAATCACAAACGCTGTGCTATTCTTGTTGTTTTAGATCTCACGTATGGCGATTAAATGAAAACATTTGTCATCTCTTCGGTTATAAATGTTGTTTTAATAAGAATTGGAGCAGTAAAACTGCTTTTTTTTTCAGCAGTTTCTGCATACTGCATCACATTTGTATTACATTGTATTACTGAGCACACATTTTAAATGTTAAAAGGGTCTCTACAGTTGATACAAACTACCATATACTGTAAGTCCTCTAGTGGCTCGGGGCTTCACCTTAACTACAGAGAAGTAGGATTTTATTAGAGAAAGGGGTTTATTTCTAGTACAATGAAATGGTACACCATATTTTAATAAGAAACCCTCTGTCTGGACTCGAAATGGTCATGAGGTTGATTTTTTTCTTCACCTTTACGATACAACTTTATTGTCTGTTCAAACCAAAATTAATTTTGTGTTCTTGAGCAGCTCCGCTCGAAAGAAGAAATAAATAGAAAATTACACACAGAGCTAGACAACAATGACACATATAGTACAAAGATGAAGACCCATCAACAGCCATGACAGAGAAACATGTTTCATGATATCCTCTGATCCCGATCTTAACTGGCAGCACACTGATTTTGGTTTAGCAACAGGATACACTGATGTATGAAAGAGTTCTTAAGCCTGTTTGTATCTGAACGAAGGGACTCTAAATCGCTGCGTGTCATCCCCCATCTCTCTCCCACCTTTACTGTCTATCCACTGTCACTATCAAATACAGGGAAAAGCCCACAAAAATAATGTAACAAAAAAATTGAATTTCCCCTGTTCACGTCACCAGAGTGTCTTCATTAGGTTTCATAAATAAATTATTCCTGCTTCAATTCGCAAGACTTCATCCTTTTCTTTTGTGGCCATAAGTCAGTGGAATACTCTCCCAACACACCTTTATGAATGTGTGTGTGTGTATGTGTGAGTGTGTGTGCGTGGGTGTGCGCACGCGCAGAATGGGAGGAGTCAGGATTATGATTGCATAGCTTTGTTGGAAATGGGCGGGGGGGGGGGACTGGTTTTAGGATGTGGGAATGATGGAGCCCATGGTAATTTTATTAAAGCAACTTTGCAACTTTGCACATTTGTATTATTGTAAATTAGGTGTGAACGTGTTTGTAAAATTGTATATTCTGATGTTTCGAATATTTACTCTTTTACCTTTTAAAATAATCCTGATTTCAATATTGACTAAAATAATCGTGGTTAGCCCTAGGAATAATTTAAGTTTGATTGAATGTTACTGTATTTAATGTTCAACCACTTTCGACTACATTTCTGATGATTTAAGTGCAATGCGTGGGGAAGATAGCGACTAGTGTGCACGACACCCGTGTAATGACTCACCCCCCCCTTCCGCTGGTCACAGCAGAGCGGCTTTGACTGATTTCAAAGGAAAGCGTTGCTGCCATGGCTGATGGCTGCAGTGGAGACTGGTGGTAAGTGGCTGTGAATAAAAGCTGGAGCTAAAATGACTATAATGTAAAAAAAAAAAAAAAAAAATAGGAGACGGTGGCCAGGTTCAGGTGGGGGTGACCGCCTGCTTTCAGCTGAAGCCCCATTCCCCGCTGCTCTGGGCCTTTGAAGTCCGGATGAAATTGGATTGGATGCTGTTTACCCGACACACTGAGATATTATTCTCTCTGTCTCTCCTTCCTCTCACCACCTTCTTCTCCCCCCCCGCCGCCTCTTTCTCCTTTGCGGGCTCGGTCACTCCTGTATTAGTCTACTCTTCCGTTTTCTCACGTCCTCCGTCCTTCCCTCTCTGCGACTCATCATTTCCCCCCTGACTAGAGCGCTGCACCTTCAATTTCAGCAGTCAGTTCCAGGCCCATCAGCTGACAATATCTCTGAAACCAAAGCCTATCAATCCACCTCATCCACCCTGACCTACTCCTCAAGACTTGTCCTGGTGGTAGAAGAATGTAATGCTACTTCATAAACATAAACATAGGGTTTTGGAATTAAAGTGGCTATACGTAACTTTCAGTTTGTGTTGATTCTAGCAGCCGCTTTGGACGAAAGCGGTAGTGTTTTTACCACACCTGCTGTCGTAAAGGTCTTCTCTTTACGGTGCTGTATTGCCAACTGTATACAGTATTACTGAGTTAGAGTTCCCGGGAGGTCATAGTTGCGATGAATATTTTTGCTCAGACAGAAAATCATGAATTTTGGTGATTTGGTGATTGCCCTGCTTTCAGACCAACTAAAAGTCGATCACCGCAGGGTTGTGCAGCTGTGGTAGTGTCATTCAAATAGCCCATTTGCGTGACGTGCAGTTGTTTTCTTCAACCCCCTCAAAATGTAGCACAAGTAGACATACATTATATTTCACAGTTTCTGTTTTCCGTCAGATAGTTTGTGGATATCGACCTAGAGCTGAAAGACTAATCGTTTTCAAATCGAAATCGCGATTTGAAAGAATGCGATTAGCTAATTTTGTGCAATATTTAGTTGAATGTTTGGCAAACTCCTGGGCTTTTGAGTGCTTGTGTTATAAGGGTGTGTTTGGAGGACGTGTTGGCTTGATAAATCTGAACTGAGTCACCACTCAGCCTTGATGAGATACCTTGTGAAAGGTGTTTAAATTACATTTGACCAGATTTGAGAGAATATGTTGGTAGCAGCAGACGAATAGTGTTATATGATGATGGACCTGGCGATTCAGCATCCACAACAACAAACTACATAGCTACAAGTACTACAAGTAACTACATAGCTGCAAATAATATGCAACCTCCTACTTCATTTAAAATTACACCAGCACAGCACGGTGACAGAAAGGCTCACCCAACAAAAAAAAAAAAACAGGTGGCAAAAAAACTGAACCAGGCTTAACTTTTAACTACAAAATGATTGCCTCTGTGAAAAGTAGTGGCTTTTCAATTTTGTCCATTTCCTCCTTCCCTGTCTGTGTCGATTTTTCTCTTTCACCTTTCACACTCTCCCTCCCTCCATTTGTCTGTTTTCTGTGTAAATGCCCTACTATCGGCAGCCGGGTCCATCTTTTTCTCTCTCCATCTTTCTCTGCCCTGTTCATTTCACAATGCTTCATCGCATACATGTGACATGAGCAGCATCACCCAAGTGTCCAAATATAATATGCATAATAAAAAGGGAAAAGAAAAAACTGTGAAGTACTAATCTCTGTTTTCTCTCTGTGTGTCTACGCTTCAGTTGACAGGTAAGCTGCTACAGTGACTGCAGACAGAGAGTTGAACTGGAACAGAGACACCACACACACACACACACACACACACACGGCCTGCCAACTTGGCACAAATGGACACACTCACTCACACATGAACAAGCAAATACAGGCAGTTACAAACACAGACACCGTCTTCCACTTGACTGTCCCTTTACCTTTTCTCTCTCTCTCACACACACACACACACACACACACACACACACACACACACACACAGTCTGACGTCTCTGTGTCAGCGAAACCAAAGCAATTCAATAGGCCAAAGGACATTTCTATCAGTGGGTATTAATTGCTTGGATGTGTTCAATTAAAAAAAAAAATCAAAATCCATTATGATTCAGAGTGCTGTCTGACACTCTCACAGCTATACAAAGCTAAATTCCACCGTGTGTGTTAGTGTCTAGTGTAGCTGTCAGAATGTCTCACCAACAAATGAGGAATGGGAAATCGAGTCATTGTGATTGTGATTGTACAGTGCGAGATACATTTAAAGCTCATCATGCCTGCCTAGCGGTTTCTATGACTGATCACGTTCATTGAGATCTTGATTTTTTTGAATGTCTCTTCTGCAGGAACAATGGCTGTTGGTCTGTCTCTAACCCGCAAGCCCAGACGCCTCTGTCAGGCAGGTCATGAAAGATTATAAGCTATGGCTGGTCTGTGTACTGTATGCACAATAAACATCTGATGTGACAGAGTATCTCAAAACACGGGTGGAGTCTGACCGTGGCATTAGGCCAAAGCAACCAGTCTGTAAACAAGAAGTGGTAGAGAAGACAAGACCGGAAGTAAAGGAAAGTAGGCTGCCTGGCAACACTAGTAAACACATCCATATCTAAACACAGACGTACTGCGAAACATCTAACTCTAATCATTGACACGACTGTTATCTCCAAATCAAAATGACTGTCTGCCTGTAACACTGTAACATGTAACTTTGACAAATGTTTTTCCCCCACACTCTCCATCCAAATGTTTCTTCTTTTCCCAGTCTGGTGTCTCTCTTTGATCACATATTTAAGGCTGTTTGACTCCCTGTGGTCTGTACATGAAGAATCACACGGATGTTTGTACAGACAAACCTGCTCTTCCCAGCCGACCGTGTTGAAGTGAAAGCGCCACGCGCCGCGACAGCTTGCTGGAGCCTTTGCGCTGGAAGCAGCAGCCGTGGTGACGCCATTTTATGGCGCCGCCCACCTAGCGCCAGGAACACCGCGGCTACCATAAACCATGCTTAACACGACCCAGGGGATCGTTTTCTGACCTCATATCTAAACCAGAGAACGCCGATCGTGGTTTTGAACAGAAAGGTCGCGATTTTAACCCTTGTGTTGTCTTCCCGTCCACCATGAACTTGTTGTCCTTCAGGGTAAGAAATAGAATTTTTGGCGCTTTTGAAAAACACATTTGCCACTTATTTCAACTTTTTTTAATTTTTTTTTATTCATGGTCAATACACCTAATTTATATGACATTATACCTAATTTTTGAGTGAAACCAAAGCAGAAATTATGAATTATTTTGACTAATAGTTTAGATTAGAAGATGTTGAGCGGATCTCAGACTGGTGTGTGTCAAAGTTAAGTCAGGATACTGTTTTTGAAACCATTTAAACCTTTTCTGTGAAATGATATAAAATTGAAAAAAAAAAACACCCAAAATGCGATGAAAGTAATCGTTAATTTTACCAGTGAAGAATGTTGCCTGGGTCCCATACAACGTGCATAAATCCATATTATTTTTGGGCAATTTGGTAGAAAGAAACCCATATTTCTGACATGAAAAACTTTGACAAAGGGTCAAAATTGACCTGAGGACAACACAAGGGTTAAACACGTCTTTAACTTTGTGAAACGGTCGCAGTATGGTTATATCTAGGCACCAAAACTACTTTGTTTAGTAGTAGTAGAAGTTTAGAAAAAAGATAGTGGTTTGGTTTAAAATCACGCACGTGACGCTGAACATAAAAATAAAAAAAAAAACTTGCCCTTTAATTTTATTTTCAAATGGGACTCAAACCCCGCTTTCCGGGGGATTTTGGGGGAGGACAGTCTCGGAGAACGAGATGAAGGTGGTATAAATTACAGATCCCGGTAAAATCAGCTTCTACTACTACCACCATCAGTAATAACGACTCCCATCATTTCCAAAAGTTACGATGTTTGCAATTGTTCTAAAGCCAACTTTAAAGAAATGCAAAGTCATTTCAGAACCACCAGAGCAACACACTGACTGACTGAACCTGCTCACTCACTGTCGTATTGGAGCAGTGCATCAGATAACTGCCTTAAAAACAGTCTAATGTGTTTAAAAAGGTATAGTGTGTGAGCTACTGGGAAATGATTATTTTTTTCTCAATGGTCCAGAAATCCACTTACGTGGTGCTTTGTAGATTTAGAATGAAGAGGTTGGGCTGAGGTTTTGGAAATTCAGTCCTCTACGTGCTGAAGCCAGCGAATGTGACAGAAATGATCTTTCAGAGAAAGATGTGAGGTGTGGAGACAGGAGCTGACAGGGTGACGACAGACTGGCACGTGCACGCACACACACACACACACACACACACACACACACACACACACACACACACACACACACAGAAACTGATAAACAGACAACTTTGCATCAATTAATGTGATTCTATACGAGCCAATGCTTTTGCAGTAATGTCTAAGAAAGTACAATTGCACCCTCGGGTCTCAGGGAATGGTAACAACAAGGGATTCATCCAAAAGGGATCAACACATGAACGGGTTAAACATGGCATAAACGTATACATTCGGTCATTTGTGCATCTTTAAAAGGAGCAATAATGGCAGACAATTGGATACACGTGCAGGATTTTCATCATTTAGGAGAGTTAAGTATTGTCATATTAAAAAATACCCTAAATTGAGACACCTTCACCCGATTTTCGATATCCTGCTGAAGAACAGACAACAAGAAAGACTAAAAACATGGCCGCTGTGGTGGAGGTGAATATATGGGTGACATATTTTGAATAGATAAGAACATAGTTTAAAAAAAATTATAATAAACTGACATTTTATCATTAAACACGAGTTTAGACAAAGAAAACCATCCACCATGAAGGATTAAACCAGCATTTTAGTTTCCCAGGTAGTTTGGGAACCAAAAAAAAAAAAAAAAACGCAAAAAGAATAGAATGAATTCCATACCTCCAGTTTGTAATGCAGGCTTTCTGTTATAAATCTGTAGTCTCAAAGCCTGAACCAAAATCACCCTGGTGACATCATCAGAGCTTGCCAAAGCTCCTGCAGAGCCCCAGAAGACATTGTGCAACTGTTGAAACAGGCTGAGTAGTGCTCTCCATGACAATGGTGCAGTTCCCCTCAAAGATTACAGCTTAGTTCAAACAACCCAGGTCAGGGTTTCATCAGGACTAATTTAACAAACCTGACCCTTGGTCATCACAGTTTGACATGGAAGGCCTATCCAGATGGGTCAGACTATCCCCAGATTGGCAGGCCTATCAGATGGGTCAGACTATCCCCTGATTGGCAGGCCTATCCAGATGGGTCAGACTATCCCCAGATTGGCAGGCCTATCAGATGGGTCAGACTATCCCCAGATTGGCAGGCCTATCAGATGGGTCAGACTATCCCCTGATTGGAAGGCCTATCCAGATGGGTCAGACTATCCCCATATTGGCAGGCCTATCCAGATGGGTCAGACTATCCCCATATTGGCAGGCCTATCCAGATGGGTCAGACTATCCCCATATTGGCAGGCCTATCCAGATGGGTCAGACTATCCCCATATTGGCAGGCCTATCCATATGGGTCAGACTATCCCCATATTGGCAGGCCTATCAGATGGGTCAGACTATCCCCAGATTATATGTGCTATAGAGCTCAACAGTGACCTCCCACTTTTTGAACGGCTCTGGTTCTGGTTTGGGATTTCCCCCGTTCCAATTCTACATTAACGTTTCATAAAATGCTTATAGAAAGACGTTTAAGAACTGGAACCAAGCCAACCAGCTATGAGATGAATCGTGACCGTAAAACATTTGATTTGGCGCAAAGAAATATGAAAAAAACTTCAGTGCAAGCAGCTCGCTATAGCAGTCTGCAGGTTCGGTAAACATTTCCATGGTAACAGCGAGCTCCACCAATCAGAGACGGTGGTGTTATGCTTAGGATTGTGGGTAGTGTTGTACTTCTCCATTACATCGCAAATAAAACAAGGTTGATTTCATATAGACTTGCGGCTTTTACAGGAGCAGAAACCTTCGTTTCACAACCTCGTGGCTCGTGGTCAGTCTACCTCGGGTGTTTTAGACCACTGGTTCTCAAACTGTGGTACAAGTACCACCGGTGGTACGCAAGCTCCCTCAAGTGGTACATGGATGGAATCTTTGATAAAAAAAAAAAATAAAAATATTAGACTAATTAATTTAAAAACACTACTATATAATACTACAACATTTCCAATAATAAAACTTAAAATATGATCAGTTAAAAGTAATTTTAAAATAAGTGTTTAAGTGGAATATTTTTTCCCCGATATCAGCTTGCTACATAGTTACGTTCATGATAGAGCTGTCAATCGTCCTCTATAATACCATTCAAATTTCATTTATTTTTCTCAAAAACGCAGCCTGTACTACAATATTCAGGCTTATGCATTGTCAATGCCACTATAAGCATGTGGTTGTTGTTACATGTTCTGTCCACTGGAGGTACTTCTAACATTAGCCTGGCCTTGAAGAGGACCTACGTCATGGCGCATTGCATTTCTTGCACGCAACTTTGTTTACATTCATTTTCCACCACGAGCACACAGTTACTGAGAATACAGCTATTAGAAGGTAATATATGAAGTTGAAGCTAACTCTGACAGCTTACATAAACTTCAGCTGTCTCCATGAAGCTCCCAGCTAAGCTCCGATAACTCGTGACACAGTAAGCAAACAAGAACGAGCTAACTAATAATAAAGTAGGCCTAAGCATTTTGGCTCGGTGGATGTTGATTTTAAAGTCATGATAAACTATTTCCCATCCTTCTTCCGATTTCCAGCCGCAGCCTGATTTATTTATAAAAAAAATAAAAAAATAATCACATTTGAATAGTAATTTCAGCATTCAAATTGTATTGATTATTTTACTATTCAAATTAAATATGACTTTCGGAATTTGTTTCAACAGCCCTAGTTCATGAACAGAGTTTATATACATCCATAGTTAGTTATGAGCTGTGATGGCGGGATAGTAAGCAGAGGTAAAATGAATGGCTCAAAAACACTGTAATCATGGCTCCAAACAGGAACTATTAGGAAGAGAAGGGGCGGATGAGGAGGAGAATATTTCGAGCAGCCCTGTTAAAACTATAGCGGACGAGCACAGGTGCTAGCGTTGGACGCTACTTAAGCAGCGGCGGTGAAGTCTCCACAGCGCCTGCTAGCAACAAACGGTGCAAAACAGTTAGAAGATATGACCCGAGTTACCTCAAATTTTGATTCAGTTGGAGCGGGACGGAGGAAGTACAGCGTTGCTGTGGCTGTCGACGATACATATTGTTTTTAGGAATAAACCTGCCTCCTGCCTGAACTGTCCGTAGCTGATTAGGGTAGGTCTATGCTACTCTATTTTAACGTGGGCCATAATGGTGGAACTTAGAGAGCTTAATATTTCCCCTAAGTGGTATGTGGTGTAAAAAGTTTGAAAAACACTGGTTTAGCCATTATGGCTAATAATCTAAATCCTTATTGAGAAAATGAATGGGATTTTTACTTCCAGAACCACACTGTTGAGTTCTATACACATTTGTCTTTTTCCTGATTGCCTCCACTCTCATCTAACATGTAAATAGGGTTATCACCTGGAAGAGATTGAGAGATAAACTGGGAATTTGCTAATTTTCTACAATTTGAGCTTCCACTGTAGATCAAAATCTAACCCAGCAGACACAACTAGTGTGTGTAGGGGGAGTGCAGAAAAACACTCCTCTTCTTACTCTCCTTGTAAATCAGAAACCAAACCGTGCAGAACAACAGCAACTACAACTGTAAGATAAGATCAGGCCTTCAGCAGATCTGACACCCACACACAGTACTGTACATGCACACACCTCGTACGGTGAAGGGATCAGGAGGTTGTGTGTAGTTCATTGCCAGGTTGGCTGCAGATACCTTGAAAGTTGACGCACTGTGCACATCCCTTTAGATCAATGTGGAGGTGATGCTTCTTACAGCTGGCAAGTATCCGACTGTTAATATATTTTTTCAATGATACAGTGGAACAGTGCTGTACTGTTGTGCTGTAAATGTAAAGAGCTTGTAATAGTTTCACAATGTATTTTTGCATTAATGTTTTCTTTCATATTTCTCTCTGAACATCTAAAACACAATACTGTAGTTTTCTTTCCACATGCTAAGCTCAATAAGTATCTAATAGCCTACAAGTCCTCCAAGCTACTCCTCCAAAGTACATTATTAGTTACAAAACAACTGCTAACAGGACCTTTCACATGTGTACACATAAATGTATGGTAACACCACTATATTGAGGAACAGAGGCATCTGAATTTGCTACAGAGCGATGGATGCACCACTGCAGCCAGGTAGCTTTCGGTAATAGCTTTTTAATAGACCTCTGATTGGCCAACATCATCTCCTTCTTCATTGCATGCCTGGGCAACATGATTTGTGGAAGGACACCTTGAACTCCTAAAGAGGTTTTGCAGTGCTATAGTCTGGCTCAGTGGAAGTACATTACAAGGAAATGTCATTGCCTGACATTCTGTGCGTGTGTGTTGCCGTTCTCAAACTCAGTTTGCTTCGGGAAACGACAATAAAACTTTGAGCTAACAAGCTGCACGCTGAAAATGTGAACTTTTGAAGAAAATTTGGATGGTGCAACGAGGCAGGCCTGCTTGGTTCTTTCAGGGAATGATTGTAAAGATTTACAAATACTATGTTTAGGCCATTTACTCTCTAACTGGGACGTTTTGGGACCGATTGGTGGGATTACGGTGGACGAAGTACACACAGCGGTATACTGGTAAGTACCAATTAAGATAGCTCACATTACTGTAATGTGTGAACAGTTAACTTTATTTAATATTATATGAGGCATTATACACAGGGCTTAATTTGAGCCGGAACACGCCGGAACATGTTCCGGCACCTCCGACGTTGGATCCATAACCTTTTTTATTGGATCCAGCACCTCCTGTGTCACTATGAAAAATGAATCGCCTAAAAGAAAAAAATGAATTACTGTTTGTGTAGTGTTCAATGTTACCTGTCTTGTTAGTCTTTATTCCCCATTGAAGTTCCACAAAAATCTTGTGTTTGCATTTTTGATGCGTTTTGAGATGAATTTTCAGGGTAAGACAGAGAGGGGAGAGGGACGGAGGGAGGGGAGGCACTTCAAGTGACACATGCGCTTGTGCTGGTTGAGATTGCCGTTAGCCTCGTTCCACTCAGGGGAAAAATGTCAAAAAGACAACAGAGTTTGCTTAACTTGTTCAAATACGCTGGCCAGACGGATCCCAAACAAGCAAGGCGTTTCCGCCGAGACATTAGCCTACATTTCGTACCCATGCAGTGCATGTTCTGAAATTAAAATAAACATTGCATGATGTAACACACAGCGTTGTTTAGGTTTTTTTAGTCAGAGAAGCTATCTAGGCAGTGTAATTATTTGTTTTTGTTCCGTTACCTCCAACCCCAGTTTTAAGTCACCGGATCCATCCCCCATCTGCGCTCCTGGACCTCCCACTTTACAAATTAAGCACTGGTTATACAGTACAGTATATGTTATAAGACCATTAAAATATGCCACGAATACAACAACCCATACTATAAGATTCAATTGTATTTATAGTATCAAATCGTCGGTTGGGGGTGTGAATAAAACTATCAATTATGTCAATTATGTTTTGCAAATGTTGGGTTGTAGATTGGCCAAAACAATGTAGGCCACATCCAATGTTTAACTAAAAATAAAGAAATACACACACAACCCCATTTCACATTGAACACCATGGCAATTATTAGTTTGGCAGCATGTGAGAGTCAAGGAGAGGCAGACAGTGAGACATGCTGGGGGGGGGCGGTGTACATGTGTGTGTACACTGAAGTGTACTGTATGTGTTACTCCTTTTCATAGCCCATGACCAGTTTAGCCTATAATTGACTTAGAAGCTGCGTGTGGGTGTGCAATTAACTGAAACCTAATTAAAGAAGTGCCTGAAATCTGCATAAGCAGTTAAGCCAACCCAACAACAGCCAGCATCTTCAATGGAGCTTTCTTTTAATAGACTTTTGATTAAACAAATACACTGACATTTGAATAAAAAAGCTCTTTGATCAAGCCGTTAGACACACTGCATTTATGAGTAATTTTAGCCCCAAGTGTGTGTGATGTGTTCATCTTTATGTCTTTCTTTTGTTATTATGCATATTTCTTAAATTCTACACATGGTCCTTAACCAACTCTCTCTTACTCCTAACATTGCATGCAACTACCCAATCGTGTAGATCCATGCTGCACAACATCAGAAAGATAAGTCCCGTTCTAACGCAGAAGGAGGCTCAGGTTCTGGTTCATGCTCTAGTCATCTCACGTCTGGACTACTGCAACTCCCTCCTGGCTGGCCTGCCTGCAAGTGCCATCCGACCTCTGCAGCTCATCCAGAATGCAGCAGCTCAACTGGTCTTCAACCTACCCAAGTTCTCTCACACTACACTGTTCTCCGCTCCCTTCACTGGTTACCAGTTTCTGCCCGCATCAAGACTTCAATCAATGCTAGTACTCGCGTACCATGCTGCAAACTGATCAGGCCCAGCTTACATCCAGGACATGGTCAAACCTTACACCCAGGGCCTGAAGTTAACTTTTTTGACCACCAGCCACTTTGGCAGGTGGATTTAAAAATCCACCTGCCACAGTAACTTTTTACCAGCCATTTTTTTTGCCTCATAAACAGGAATTGCTGTGTCTCTATGATCCTATCCTGTCCTATTGATGGTAGCCTACTCGTGGACATTGCGCCGTCATCACATGCTGTAGGGGTGCCAGCCTTGATAATCCTGCATAGGGGTTCACATAGACAGTGAAAGTTGCAAAAAAAGTTTCAATTTTTTTGTATAGTTCTTTAAAAATAAAAAAGGAAACTTGTTTTGAAGAGAATAATAATTATTACTATTAATTAATTACTCTGGGTTGAGATTTCCTAGGAACCTTACCAAAAAGGCTCAGGATGCTGCAAATGTTGGTATAATATGAAAATGGCTGGTGGATTTAAGGCAAAAAATAATAATTTATTGAATGAATCAAATATGAACGTATCTGTCACTGTCAGTGGCTTGTTAAATGTTAAAATGTATACATGTTGGGAGGACGGTCTGAAAGGTTTTGCACGGTCTTTCGCTGTACGTTTTGTTTGTAAATGTGAGATGCTCGAGTCACACACTTCAGTGGCAGCACGGGGACTGCTGGGATTGTCGAGAGTAATGAAAATGCGATAGGGAGACCCGGCTGTCAATCAATGTCTTCCAGTGATGCGGGCCCCTGATTGGACCAGGCCCGTAAGCAACCGCGTACCCTGCTTACCGATAGTTATGCGTCTGAATCACTCAATTCTCATTGGATTGACAGTGTTACCCGCCAATTACAAAATTCACCTGCATTTGGCGGGTGGTCGGGTGTTAATTTCATGCCCTGCTTACACCCCAGCTCAACCACTCCACTCTCCATCAGCCAATCTGCTTGCTGCTCCATCACTGCAAGGGACACCTAATTACTCAACTAAATCCTGTCCTGGCTCCTAAATGGTGGAACAAGCTCCCCATTGACATCAGGACAGCTGAATGTCTATACATCTTCCGCCGCAGGCTAAAAACACATCTCTTCCGACTGCACCTTGGCTAAGAAGATGATGTTTATACAAATAAAAAAAATTTAAAAAAATTGCACTTACATGTGGCACTTTGTAGTTTGGCTTTTTTGAAGCTAATGTACTTTGATGTGATTCTTGCTGTTCTGAGTTTGTACCAGCTAACTGAAATGTAATGTAATGCAAACCTACAACCAACCAATTCTGGTGCAGAGAAAAGTCCTTGGCTCACTTCCATCATGGCAATTTACTGGCAAAATAAAAATATTAAATGCATAAGTAGTCAAATGCCTGTTCAAAACGTGCCAGCTGCTTGCAGCTTTCTTGAGAACCGCTCATCCAAACAATTTCACTGCACTTCCTTGGGTCCTGAGCAATACACCTGTTGTGGCTATGCTAGTGGCATTTGTTAACAGCTGGCTATTTGGGACCAGGCTATTTCTGTGGAAAAAGGCGTTCATTCCTTTATCAGTTACATTGCTGATGCTTGAAATGTTTGAGTTTGCTACACTGTAACCGTAATCTACGTTCTCTTTCTTCATCTGTTGTCGAATGTACTGCAGCGAGCAAAGGAGAGCAGGCTGTACCCAGCATGCCTTTCGGTGGTGTAACAGTTAATAGTTAATAGGACACACAGATAGAGACTCCTTGCATTTTAGTCATAGATCATGCTCATATATTCTAAATTAACACTGAGAAAATTGATGGGAAGTATCCAAGAGCAGGACACAGATAGATTACATAAGGAAGTGCTTCACTTGAGAAGCACTTTACAGCAGTTACTTATTAAAGTGGTTTCCTGGTAGTTTTAAAAGCTTTACATTCATTCAACATAAAGAGGAAACCTAGTACAGAAACAGATCATTATAGACTTGAATGTGTTGGCTACCACATGTCATTTTTTAACATTTCAAGACAGTTTCTACCCATTAGGCAATTCCAAAAAAAAGTTATTTATGACTTACTTTACCCAGAAATATAGTATAATATATACACTGAATATGTAAAACTCAACACGTCCTAAAACAGCTACTTTTGTCTTTTCCAAGGTCAGATTTTGCCAGCACTGTGTAGCAGTTGAAAAAATAGCAGTTGGTAGCAGTTTTGTAGTCCTGATCTGAACAATAAAGCAAGGACACATTTACAAAATACGAATGTATGAGTATGCATTGTAATTTAAATGTAGACAGCAATATAACAGTCCAAACCTGTCACTCAGGTCCTTTCTAAGGACATGTTCAGACCAGGAAACAGCAATCCGGGATTTTGCCTCAGGGTTGTGTGGTGGTGGGGGTGTCACTGAAATGGCGTGACATTGTGTGACATTCTGTTGTGTTCCTTAACCCACCAAATGTAGCACAAGTAGACTATATTATATTTCACAATTACAGTTTTCTGTCAGATTGTTTATAGGCCTCAACTTTTCGCCACAGGCATGCTGCATTTTTTTTTGCCTCCCCCCTGCGGCACTTCCCCCGCCAAGCCCTAAACGCACTAACCCTATTCATGAATACATGAATAGGCAGACCTGTGTTTTCGCTGCACCGTCTAATGGCCGACGCAGGCAGTGTGAACGCAGGCTCACTCATGACTTTTATACAGCATTTTAAGACTATTTTGAATGGCATTCCAAAAAAGAAATCCCAACAGGGAACCCCCCCTGTGAAGCTAATAGTTGCCTAAAGTGGACAAATGACAAGAAAGAAAAAGAAATGAAAGAACAAGGCGCAGTACAAAACAAAAATAAAAGCAAAAGAATGTGAAGATCATAGTCTCAAAGGAAGGATGGACTTTCCAACAAGAGTCTCTGGTGTTTTTACTGCACAACAACACCAGTTGAGACAGAATCCAACTGAAAATGGGACTAGAGAATGTGCCTACATCAGTAAAGGCAGCGCCACAGAGCACTGTGCTGGTGATGGTATCCAGCTGGCAGCAGCATCTGCACAAACACAGGCTGCACCTGCATCACTGCCAGCATGGATTCCAGTTTGCTAGGGGGAAAAAACGGGCAATGCTTGGTGTACAATTTTACAGAATTACGTTTTTTTGGATTGCATATGGCAATGGCATACAGGATTGAATGCAAAACCACAGCATTATTATGAATTCCAAGGCACCTGATCTAAGAAATACTGTTTTTGGTTCAATTGGAGCTTACAGTGACTCACGTTTTACTCTCGCTTGTGAGGGTTAAACCATAGTGACATTTCTGCACAACACGTGAGCTGTTGTAGCGGATTGAACTTGAGACTGTGAGATGAGACGGCAGTGTCCGCAGCCACCAGGCCACTACTCACAGTGCAGATACGGTCAGTATAAGTGGCTCCAATACGGATCTCGTCAATGGGCTTTTAGAGCAGGGGAAGGAAACTAACTGTGCATGGTTTGATTCCATTTGGACAAGCAGATGGAAATGCCAAATGTTATGCTGAAATATTGTATCTTAACATAAAGCATTCATGTTATTTAAGAAAGCGTGGTGACTATCTCAAAAGAGGATTTATTTTAGGTAAAAAAACGGGGCTTGACCTGACTTGACTGATTGAACTATGTGGAGCACTACAGAGTCGAACCCACAACACGTTTGGTTTGTGAGTAGATAAAGAAAACACATAGTGAACACTGAGTGGGTCACACACACACACACACACACAAGCAGACCTCAACACTCACAAACTGACATTTACAAAGATGTAATGCATACAACAAAGTCACGTGCATGCTGTGAATTCACCAATAGACACACACCCATGCTGTCGTATGCAAGCACTTGTTCTCACACATGCATGCACACACAGACAAGACACAAAAACACATACACACACGCACAGTGTTACAGTGTTGCAAAAAAGGCCATGAGGCGTAACACTCTGTGGAGTTGCCCTGTCTGTCAGTAGGTCAGCCAGCTAAAGCTGCAGACCAGATGGGGCCACACACACACACACACACACACACACACACACACACACACAGTGTGCTACTTCGTAGTCGCTGAGATAAACAAAGTTGCAATGCAGTTTAAGGACATTTAAGGATACACAAAGCTAATCCACATTGCCTGGCTGGAGACTGTGTGCTCTGCAGACTGAATCTAAATCAACACACACACACACACACACACGTTTGTTTCACTATCTTTGTGGGGACCCGTCATTGACATAATGCATTCCCTAGCCCCTTACCCTAACCTTAACCATCATAACTAAATGCCTAACCTTAACCCTTACCCTCACCCTAACCATAACCTAATTCTAACCCTAATCCTAAAACCAAGTCTTAACCTTCAAACAGCCCTTTAACCTTGTGGGGTCCAGCATTTTGGGCCCCACAAGGCTGTGCAGACCCCACAAGTATACTGTATTCCCCGGATTTTGGACCCCACAAATACAGTAAAACAAACAAACACACACACACACACACACACACACAATGTATTTAATGAGAATGCTGACTTACTTGGAAAAAAGCACAAATTGGAAATAAAACAAATCTTCCTTGAAATACAAAATGTATGTAATAATATGCATTTGATGAATAGTTCAATTTATTTGCATATTTCAAAAGTGCTGGTGGCTTTGCTAAAATGCCATCTGCAAGGTATCTGTCTCCCTCTTAGTTGTATGGCCATTAGCTGAGACATTGGAACTAGGGCTGGGCAATATATCGATATTATATCGATACGGTGATATGAGACTAGATATCGTCTTAGATTTTGGATATCCTAGTATCGTGATATGACATAAGTGTTGTCTTTTCCTGGTTTTAAAGGCTGCATTACAGTCAAGTGATGTACTTTTTTGAACTTACCAGACTGTTCTAGCTGTTCTATTATTTGCCTTTTCCCCACTTAGACATTATGTCCACATTACTGGTGATTATTTATGTAAGTGTGAAGATATTTTGTTAAAAGCACCAAATGTCAACCCTACAATATCGCCGCAATATCGATATCGAGGTATTTGGAATATTGTGATATCTGATTTTCTCCCTATCGCCCAGCCCTAATTGGAACCATAACTAGTAGATGTGGTTTTTCCTAAGATGAAAGTATGAATTATGGACAACATTATCTGAATGCAAATGCATAATTGCCAGGAGGAATACAAATCTTCACAGGCTGCCCATTTGTCTTGTGGATGCATGTTTTCTAGCAGTCACGGAGCTGATTTATTCTCCTCAACCTCCCAGTCGGTCACATTTTAGTTTGTGATATTTAGGAAGTTGGCTTGACATTTGGGTTGAAACAGTGTCAACAACAGTGCTGCCTCTTCCACATCATCTTTCCTTGTGGAGTTACTCTGTTGTGTTTCTTGTCTTTAGCAGGTGGTAACAGGCTGATGTAATTCTTCCTTAATAGCTTTAATGATCCAGACAAGGTTTACTGAGCAGTCTTGCTTCACAGTCTTGCTGTGTTCTTTATTGGACCTTCACAATTAACGGGACAAAAGGCTGAGGTTACTGTTTGTCAGAAATGTGATTGGGTCGATAACAGTTATAGATTTTCATGTGGTCAATTTGCGCTCAGTCAGAGGCTAAGCTGCCTAAAAACACAACAGAAGTAAACTCTAAACAAAAATGTGCGTTTTCAATCTGCGTACTTCTGCATTTAACACTTTGTATTTTGGTCCAGCGCATCGGCAGGTCATTTGTGTTACGTATCGTTGCCGTCGGGCAGAAACCTTGTATCTCCATATTTTGTTATTTTAATTTCTTTTCATAAATCAATTATATTGGTCACCCTTTACGTTTTTCTGTGGATTTTTACAAGTATTTAAACAGTGACGAGGCAGTTTCAACTGACTTTGTTGAGGGTAAGTAGTAAGGGTGTGACAAGACGAGATACGATATGTCCCGTGTATGAAATGTCTGAGTCGTCACTGGGCTGCATTGTTATTAACCATGATAATCTCTCGGACGCGTCCAGACGCCATCTCACTTGCTCTTACTCATAGAAGTGAAGTTAACATTACATCCAGTCGTTACTGTTCTTTAATTATTTTTTTTATTTTTTTGCAGTTGCTGCCACCACAACAAAAAACGTGACCAACGGAAACTCAATAGGTGACGACATGTGATGGTAATGAAGGTTGCAAGTCACCATTAAAAAGATGAAGACTTTTAACCACCCAGAACCACGGGAGTTGATGGCTGTGAGCTGTGTGACTTTGGTGTTTTAAAGGGTTAGTTAATATTTGCAGTAAGACAAACTAACCGATCGAGGCAGCGGTAGACTGGCAACTCCTGCGTTCTGCGAGGTAAAATGACTGTTTTTGTCAAAAGAGTCTGGTGGCTTTGAAGAGCGCAGAGATAACGGCTTCAGTTCCCCGTCGGAAAAAAACGCGTATACTTAAAACGGATACCGATAACTTAAGGTGGGCCTTTTTTTCTAGATCTTAAACTACTTTTACCTGCTGCCCAAGACCACAGCAGTACATTGCTTACCATGCACTAGTGGCCACATGCAGCACCAGTTGGGGTTAAATTTGCTGCCCATTGGCACCTTGCCTAAACCTCCTGAGGAGGAGTGAGCAAACATCCCCTCCATCTTCTGTCCCACCGCCTGCTTATGATATCTTTCTCTGCCTCCGTTCCCTGCTGTTTTTTTTATTTCATAGTGTTTTTATGTTGTTGTTTTTGTGTCTTCAAGGGAGAAGAAGGCTGATGTAAGTCTGCCTTTTGACGCATTGAAATGCAGTTGTATCATTCCGCTAGTCGATCGATAAAAGGGCATTTTAAAATTCAATTTACTTTTTTTTTACTTCTTCCCTTTCGACTTTCATTCACTCTCTCTCTCCTACTCGCCACCACAATTACCCCATCACCACACACACACACACACACACACACACACACACACACACACCTCTTTTCCGCTGTGATATTGCTGAGCTCTGGCTTGTGTAGTGGAACTTGCAGCATCGGTTTTGGAGTGTAATGGAGAATGTATAGCACAAGATGGGCAGGGATATGTGCAATAAATAGCTCTTCCACATTCTCATTTACCAAACCTCTGTTTTACAAATTAGGCTATATTACAACAGCATGTCATGGGTTGGTTTTCAGAACCAATCTAGGAAGATTGAAATTCAATGAGTAACCCTTAAGTCTGTTTCTTGTTTGTTTAATTTCGTTTTTAATAATAATTAAACAGTGTCCTATTGAATTTGCTGTAACAAGAATATGATGGAACAGTGGGTGGGTATATAAGGGCTTAACAGCAGACGAGAAAGTACAGCAGTCTAGAGTGGAATAGTTGTTTAATAGAATAGAAAGGCAGTGCTCTACTAGTCGTTTTTCTATCATCTTGGACTGGTTGGTATTTACACTCGGACTCGTCTCGGACTTGGCCATTGGTCTCGCCAAATATTCGAGTTGGTCTCGGCTTTTGTTCTAAAGTAACTTCCTCCTTCAAAGCCAAACCATTGATGAAGTGCGCTTGCTCAGATAACGGGTATTGGTTTGATTCTACCTCCATCTAGAACGGGCATTGACATTGGTCGCCTGGTGTATGTCTGGCTGCGTCATATACCTCAATCATGAGGCATCAATCATTTTCATTTTGGCCACAGACACAATGTCAGCGAACACTTTGTACTATGGATTCTTCAGCACAAGCAATAAGTTCAAGAATGTGAACATGTCAACTGTTTAGTGACACCTGTGTTGCTTGTTATTTGTTCCATTTTCCATCGGCAGTCCAGGATGTTATTGTTACACCACAATAAAAAGACAACATCTAAAATGTCAAGTTGCACTTCAGCTTTATATGACTTAAGTGAAATTGCTCTACTTAAAGTAAATAATATGGCCTATAGAATGCTACAGTTTAGTTATTCTGCACTTGCTTTTTGATCATTACAAGTAATAATGCAAAATGATCTTCTTAAAATAGAAGACATACTGTCTCTGACATCAAATAAATTAGTAACAGGTAAGTAGGTGATCTTGAAGATTATTTTTTTGTCCTGACTCGGTCTGGACTGTCTCTCATTTGGAGACTCGGTCTGGACTTGGACTTGAACCTCTTTGGACTCGGTCATGACTAGTCCTGATCTTGGACTCGACAAAGGTGGTGTTGACTACAGCACTGATAGCTTTATCAGATAATTAAAAGGTGGCGATGCAGATCCCATGAACAGAGGGAAGCTATTATAGAGGGCACTGCAGAAAAGCAATGTTGTTGTAGTTGAATATTGCTGAGGGGGAAAGAGTACATCAGGGTACAGTAGGCTATAGCAGGGCAGTGGTTGGCAGCGTAGCAGGGCATGCAGCAATTTAAGTTTAGGACACAGCAAGGACGAACGAACAGCAGATAGACAGATGAAGCACCGTGTTCAAGACAAATGATTGCTTCTGCTAGCAGATAATGACAGCAGAGATGCAGATACTGAAAAGCGTAGAGATGTATGAGGTGTCGGAGAGCTGTAGATTGAATGCGTGTTTGTTTGAAAGAGCGGCAGATGAGGAAAAAGAACATTAGGTGTTTGTCATGCATATTCAGTAAGAATAGAAAAAAGAAAAAAAGACGGAGAAATAGGGTTTGTGTGCCTTAAAGCACCAAAGAAAATGAAAGAGAGAAAGATGGAGCTGAGGTAGAGCAACAATGACACAGGGAGCAAAGATAACACAGTCTGATTAATAGAGGCGATCTGACAGGGTAACAGCTGTGCCATGTAGTCATGTAACCCTGAAGTCCTGGGTTTGTCTGGTCAAGAACCTATGTTGCATGTCACTCCTATTTTTCTTTTAACTCTCTTCGCCGCATGACCATAAAAAATGAAAAAAGGCAAAAAGCAGTAAGGAATGACGATAAAACTAGGCTCCTGGATGAGAAGTCTTTGGTAGTGGACAAATGCTTTACACTGCTTTTAAAAATCCTGCCTTCTGGGTCACATACTGACAAAGATTTCATTCTGTGGCTCATAAATCTCTGGTCCGCGGGGAAAGGGATAATCTCGGTTCGGCGAGGGAAACCACATACCTCAGCAAAAAGCACATTTTTCTTCTGGAAATAAAGAAAAGAAAACTGTGTTCGTGAGATTCGACAATGTGACGTATGACATCATGAAGTAATAGGTTTCAAGGGCCCACGTACCATGAAACAAATCAACAAAATTGCAGTTGCTCTTTCTACAAGAGGCTCTGAGGTGCGTGGCTAAGTCACACAGAGGAGTGCCTCAGAGAGCAATCAACCCAAGACATAATTGTGTTAGATCGTGCTTGTGCCTGGCTTAGATATATTGTGATGTAGCCAATGCAATGTCCTACTTGGTTTTTACTTAAGCTGAAATTATACTGTCCGACCCCCGCGAGTGCACAGGAGTCCGTTAGGGTCAGAGGGTGTTTGCATAGGCTCTGTGCAGACGTCATGCTGCCAATTTGATGTGAGCATGCGGACTTGTCCGGACATGTCAGCGCAGCCACTCCGCTACAAGTGCTACGTAGCGATCACCTGACCATGCGTGGAACGCGTCATCCAAGCGGATAGTACAAACAGAACTACTATGTGCCCATGGTGTCCACAGCTGTCTGTGTACGCGTCCGTTTGGGAGAATAATCAAGCCTTTGAGCTCAGTATAAACAGTAAGAGTGGATGATACAACGTATCTGCCCCCTAGCCTGGTTCCAGGTTGTTTTGGTGGAACATTTGCACCAAGCAAAGAAAACGCCACATGCAATATTAAATGAAGTTAACTGTTAATACAATACAGTAACATGAGCTACTTAAATTAGCTGAATACATGGTTAAACCTTATTTGGTCTTACCAGTGTATCGCCGTGTGTACTTCGTCCACACCAATGCAAATCCCACCAATCGATCCCAAAACGTCCCAGTTAGAGAGGAAACGTCGTAAACATTTTCTTTGTAAATCTTTACAATCATTCCCCGAAAGAACCAAGCAGGCCTGCCTTGTTGCACCATCCCAATTTTCTTCGAAACTTGCCATTTTTAACGGTTACCTTGCTAGCTGGAAGTACGTTGTTGTTTCCCGAAGAGAACAGAGTTAGACAGCGCCAACACACATCCATATCCTGGCAATGATTTGTCGTGGATCCAGACTACGATGATGATGACTTTAGTTAGACTACAGAAACATAAAGATGTAGTAGTAAAGTTGTGTGGCTGAAGTTATTTGCAAACTTGTTTAATAAATATTTAAAATTCATAATACTGTATACATAATGCAGGAAGTGGCATCGAATTACTCGTTTATGATGACAATCGAGGATGAACTGAACATTTGGCATGGGGATCATATTTTACCCATGGTTGTATTTATCATTAGATAGATATTAGTGGACATTATATGATCAGATACTTGGTGGGTAACTGGACATTCTTTCTCATTGTTTGGCGAGTAAAATACGTAAATTTGGAAAATAAATATGAGGGAGATTGAAGAGAATAAGTGGGAAAAGAGACAAGAGATTTAAAAAGGGGGGGGGGGGAGAAACAAGAAGAGAGAAGAAAAGTGAAAAAACAAAGAAAAATACAGATATCAACAGAGAAGTTCTAAAAAAAAAAAAAAAATAGAGGGGGAAATAAAGTACGAGGAAGGCAAAATAAGCTGCCCCGGGAGAAAAAGCTACAAAAATGTGGGAAGAACAGAGACGATGGGAAAAAGACAGGAAACACGAGAGAGAAGGGAAAAAAGAAGGGGAAAAAAAGCAAAGTAAAGCAACTAGAGGCAAACAGTTAAGATGCAAGAGGGAACGATGCATGACGAGATAAGAAAAGAGAGATGAGGAGGTGGAGAGACGATAGAAGAGGGAAGACAGAAAGGAAAGGAATCAAAAGAAGACTGGGAACAGGAATAAGAAAAGGGAGCCTGAGATGAGACGATGAAGAGGAAGAAAAGATGAGAGGAGGAAGAGGAGAGCATTTGTTGTTTTTGCTGTGCATGAGTCATCGTCAGATCCTATTATGACTGAAGCAGCGTTACCGCTCTCGCCCACTGCTAACCTACGGCTACATGCCTTCTACGTGCATCAAACACACGTACAAGTACACACGCACACACACACACACACACACACACACACACACACACACACACACACACACACACACACACACACACACACACACACACACACACACACACACACACACACACACACACACACACACACAAACGGCCGGTTGCCACATTCTTTTGAGCGTTTTCTCATCAGATAATGCCAAGGTAGCAGCTTTTCTCCCAGGGTCCACAAAAATACATTAACAAGATTACAATTTACAGATACACTGACCACAAATGAGATTAGGTCCCATAATACATTGCATTGTACAACATTTGACAGTAAAATATGTCCCGTCAGTTGCATTTGTTTTCGATCCCTTGAACCTCACAATACAATCAATACTTTAGCATTCTGTTATTGTAACAAGCAGAAGCACTGTGAAATCAACAGCATTAAATTGGTGGAAATGGTCATTTTGCAGCAACGGTGCAGACACGGTGACACATTTCAGCACTACAATTAATATTCTTACTATGTCCATATGTGTAGTGGTACTTTTTGACTGCTAGGAGTCACCAAAGTCGGACTTCTTATAGTCTCTCGGTGCAAGCTGTTCTCGTTCATACAGCTACGAAAAGTAATGCACTGTAATTTGTATGTATTCCATGTATTTATTGCCAAATGCACCACGTTGACTGCTGCTGTAAAAGATCGCTCTGGTCCGCGTAGGGAGGAGGTCAGGTTGGATGCGTGAATCATAAAACACAGGGCTTTCAAGCGGGGGAGCGGAGTTTGTGTCCCGGAAGAAGTTAAGAGGAAAACACAAGACTTTCATCCAGGAAACAGGTGTTCATGTCCCGGGAGTAATACGTAAGGGGACCGGTGTTTTAACCCAAACTACAATTTCTTGTCTAATCCTAACTAGTCATTTTGGTGCATAAATTAACCGCCATCGCAGCATGACGGTGATTTTTTTTTGTCGACTAAACTCAACTGCAATGGCCTCTGAAACGACCCTACCCGGCTTACAGTAACCTTTCTCAGCTAAGTTTAACAGTTAAGACTAGGGATGCACCAAAACCAGGATTCAGGTTTGGCCGAATATTGGGCCTTTTGACGGGGCCGAACCTTAGAATTTTTTTCCACCGAACCCTATGTTTGCTCTACGCCCGCTACGCTGGTCGTCGTAATGACGCCGCCGTTAATTACGAGAAGGTGTTTACGTAGGTGGAGTGTTCAATGCAGTAGGCATTGAGAAAGTGAAAATGGAACTCGTGAGCAGAAAAAGTGTTGTTTGGCAGTACTTTCATTCAAAAGAAGACCATTCAAGTCCAGCTACATGTTCAATTTGCAATGCCGATTTGTCTCGTGGTGGTGAGGACCCTAAATAATACACAACATCACCGCTGTTAAGACATGTGTGCATGAAACATCCGAAAGAATACGAGTTGTGCATGAAGTAATCTACAGACAGCAGCCAAAATGCAGCAACTTCAGGTATGGCAAAGGAACATTGTTTACTTCATTAATGTGTTTACTGTGTTAATGGACTGAAGATGGCAGTAGGATTCAGTATTCGGTTTCGAATTTGGCAGAATTTTAACCAGTGTATTTGGTATTCGGCCGAACCCCAAAAATCTGGATTCGTTGCATCCCTAGTTAAGACCGCTAAAGTTCACTGACATGTGACCGGTCGTCACGTGACCGGCCATTGGTCGCCTAATTTCATAGGATATCATATGAATTGTTGTGCATAAGATTTTGTACGATATCATATGGACCCGTTCATGGAAATGCGTTGCTTGGTGGCATGGTGGCGCAGTGGTTGCCTGACAGAAAGTAGGCACTGCTGAGTACTGGGTTTGATTCCCACCATAAAGATATTCACGCTAGGTAACCCCTGCCATTGCCCTTGACGTAGGAACAGGCAGTACAACTGGAGTTGGTCCCCGGGTGCCGAACTATGGCTGCTTAGGTAGGATTATTATATTATTACCATACACCTAGAGGCTTTAATTATATACAATGATATGTCATTTAAACTTGTTATAACTCTGAAAGCCTGATGCCCTAGTTCATCTTAATCTGCATCACTGTGGAATAACATTACCATCCGCACCAGAGAAAAACAGCATTTGACAGTTTTTCAGACACTTACAGGGACACTCCACCTGTGATAGGCATACGATCAATTCACTCCTAACCTTGGTAATGTTATCGGAGTAACCTCAACTTGAGCTTGGAAAGCAAAAACTTTTTTAATGGAAAGCCATTTGTTATAAACTCAGGGTGTAAGGCAGCAAAAGCCTAATGAAAGATGGTATCAAGTTGCATCGATTTAGGCCATTGTTTCTACGGTCTATCTTTTGCAAGTTCACCAACTTTATGGAATTGCAATACTAAAGCTGTGTTTAATTTAACCCGACAAGCCTCTCTCAATACCATGACACTGTTATACAGCCCCAAAATGTCTTGTTCAACAAACACCTGACTTTCACACAAGAAGCTTCCTACCAACATCAGGGTATTTTACCTGTGATGGCAGTCACCTTAGCCATGACCACAATTCTTTTTCTAAAACTAACCAAGTAGTTTCAGTCGTCTAAGTGTAACTAGACCATAACCATAGAGATGGCAGATCAGAAAATGCAGTCATTATTTGCAGCGGTCATATGAGTCATATTGGAAGGCACTGGCAAACAACCTATTGGTCGTTTACGTAGGTAATGTACCTGTGAAGTAATCAATCAGGTAGACTCAAGCAGTAATACTGCAGGGTGACAGGGCTGATTCTATAGCAAAGAAAGAAGAGATCAATCAAAATGGTCTATAATACAAAAAGTCACGCTGAAGTGAATGCATTTCACAAGCATTTTGAAAAATGTTGCCCCCCCCTCCCCTTTCTTTCAGAATGCCTGTCTCTAACAGACTAATTACATATTTACACATTTGAAAACATCCTTCTGTTGTTATGTGCCATGCAAACATTCAAGGAAAAGCATGGACGCAAGATGCTCTCCAAATGCTGTCTCTCAGAGGAGACACTACAGGGACAAATATATGCCATGTGCCTGAGGCTACCTCCACATGTCAAGCGGTCTGAGCTGCACTCTCCGCCGGTTTGGGGCGGCAGAGTCAGTGCAGGGAGCTCAGCTCAAAGCCGATACGTCATTGTGTTACTTATAAAAAAGAACGGATACATATCTGCAGAAGGGAAAGCCACTGCAGAGGTGGCTTGAAGGTTTATAGGAAAGGTCAGCAGAAAACACTTGATATTTAGGTATACTGGAAAACTCTTTGCAGATATGTTGTCTGCACTTTGGAATCAGAGTTAATACCATTTTATTCTCCTTTTTTACAAGGGTACTGAAGAATGACAATGCGCTATCTCGCATCTTTAACAACCCACAGCCACTCAAACAAGACACCCTCTGTCTACTCTCGGATGCAATCATCCATCACTGACAGATTCTTTAGTCAAATAAGAGCTGCAAAGATTAATCTTTAAAAGTAAGAATTCTCTGATTCCAGATTCATACATGTGCATATGTTCTAGTTTCAAAACAAGACATTTGAGAACGTCATCTTGGGCTTTAGGAAACTGATCTAACTTTTTTTAGCCCAAGCAACTAGTCAATCAATCAAGAAAAGAAAATGATCAATAGATTAAATCGACTATGAAATAATCATTAGATGCAACCCAAGTCATATACATACACACCTTATTCCTTTTGAGTTTCACTACGTATAACATAAAGTCCTCTGCTGATCTGATGTGGAAGAACATTTTGTGACAAGCCGCGACGCTGGAATCGTTTTCACCTTGGTAGTGTGCGTCTCATCATGGCAAACGTGGTCCTGGAGACAGCTACCGTAGCGGGAACTACCACAGAGGCCGTTTTGAGAACTTATATTTCTGTCTGCAGACAGATTTTGTCACCATCATAGCGTCACAACCGTGCAAGATGCAGTCAAGAATCTTTACAGGTGTGTAGTTTAGATCAAAATGAAGGACAAGTTTGAAAATCGCTGTGGTCTGAGGTGAAAGGGCGTCTGAAGTAGGGGGCTGGGAACTAAGGAAGGGTTGTTGCAGCTGGTGTGATCCCATTGCAAGATTGTCTCTAGTTTGTGTTTGCATTGCAGCATTTGAGATTCTGAATCTTTTTAAACCACTCCGAGCTACTAAAACGGCTTCACTTATTGCATGTTCTGCAAAGTTTTATCCCTTAATTTAAAGTTAAGTTCAAATGAAGCAGGTTGCTTTCTTTGCCTGCATGTAGTCAATGCTCTTTATGAGAGCACTTCCCGATCCGTGAGCATTTGGGACTTCTGCATCTTGCTCAACTTCGGCACCAGCGTTGATGGACATATGATCAATAATGTGGCCTTTTCAGCAAAAGGTGCTGCATGTGGCATTTTCAGACACCAATGTATCAATGAAAAACTCGATTCTCATATGCTAAGGGATGATTACTGTAAACAAATGAGACGTGTCAATCTGAAGTTGTGAAGTAGGCTATAGGTTATATCAGCTGGCTGGTGTTCTGGAATGAAAAGCCATATCAGTCCTGTTTTGCGTTGACAGTTGCAGTGACACCCAGGCTCTAAAAAGGCTCTCTCTCTCTCTCTCTCTTAGTTAAATCCCCTCAACACACAAAGTGATTTTTAGGGCTGAAACTAAAAAAATATTATCAGACAATAGTGAAAAATGCTAACGATAATTTCCCTAAGGGAACTTGATTGGTCCGTCCAACAGTCCAAACCCCAAATTTATTATGTTTCTATAATATAAAACAGAGAAAAAGCAGCAAATACTGACATTTGTGAATCTGGAACTGGAGATTGTTTTGCATTTTTTGCTTGATAAATTACCTCAATGAATCGGTCGTAGAAATTGTTGTTATTGAATAAGCTTCTGTTGATCAACTAAACAATGTATTGACTAGTCAAGCAAAACTGATCAAAAAAGCAGTGGTTTTTCATGATTCCTGTTACATTTCCATCATCAGCCATTTACACTTTCCCTTCAGCAAGCAAACGATTATTAAATCAGTCAGTATAGTTGTAGTGCCCATTGGTTGCAGATCAGTGCCGTATTGATGGCGCATATTTATTTATCCAACGCACTTTACAATTTGCCTCTCATTCAGTCACGCACCAGTGGCAGGCCTGACCAACGGGGGCAATTTGGGTTTAGTGTTTTGCCGGAGGACGCGTGGATAGCCGGGGAACGGCCAACCCTGCAATCAGCAGACAATCGCTCAACAAACTGGAGTAAACATTGGCATAGCTTTTCAGCGATAGCGACATCTGAGGGAGCTGAAAGGCATAAAAAGTGACGCCATGGTTGCCGTCTTTCTGTTGGACAGGCACTTTACTTTGTTTGGGAGGGGGGGGGGTTGTTGTTTTCAGAAAATGTTTAATACACTTGAGCTGGCCACAAAAGGAAAATTATTGTTATTAGACTACTGTTATTTTTTGAAGTTTTGGCATTCATTGCTATAGTGTGGAGGTCGGTGTGCATCGCTTGTTTTTGTCAGTTATAGTCTTATTTGGTAATTATACTAATGCCTGTAAATAAACACACTGATGGTGTACCGACTTGAAATGTCGCCAGAAGCCCGTTCAGTGCTGTGTTCTGCCATCTGACTCGTGTCTTTCCTTTATCCTCTCCTGTCTCCTCTCCTGTCGCCCCCTCTGACTGCCTCCTTTTCCTGTCTTCTCACTGCTCTCCCTGTTGGGTTTTTTTTGGTGTTGGGAGCTAAATCACACACCATTTATTACACACCCACACATACAATCACAGGCTTGCGCTCCACTAACCAGCACATTATTTGATGATCCCTGATTAATGTGATCTCCTCCTTCCACTGATAACGACTTGAAACCGGGCCTTCTATCTTTCTCCTTCACACTCTCCTCAGTCTTTATCCGTTTCCCTCTTATGGCTCTCAGGACTCTATCACTCAGTCTCTCTTTTAATTTGCCTTTTTCTCCTCCCTCTCATTCTCCTTTCCTCCGCTTTCTCCACGTCTTTCATGCAAATCACGGACGCCATCCTCGTTTGTACTCTTAAATTACTACATGGTCTGCATGATGGATGAGTGTTGCATGCACAAACATTCTGTCTCTCTTTTTTCTCTCTTGCGTACACACACACACACACACACACACACACACGCTTCCTTATCCATTATCTGTCCTTCAACAGGGGAATGAGATGTTTTGATCAAACAAATGTTACACGGCGCTGGTGAAGCTACTTATAAATGCATTATACAGTAGTCATTTCCTGATAAATGTACACACACACACACACAGGCAGAAAAGAAGTGACTGTCCTATCAACATTTTGGTTATCTGTCTGTCTGTCTGTCTGTCTGTCTACCTAATGTTTGTTTGGCGGTGCCTTTAGAGGTTAAGGTGCCAACCATGAACCACAACATCGCTGGTTTGTCATTACCCAATTGTTCTTCCCTAGTTTCCTGCTATCTATGTACTCTCGCTAGCTTAACTTCCTGAAATGTGGGGAATTATTTTAGTGCAACATTTGCTTATTAAAAAGTGCTGTTATTAACAAATGTTTTTCTAAGAGTGCTCAGTTTATGTTGTACTGTGTGATGTTGGAACGGCATTACATACATGCAAACTAAAGCAAATGATCTGCTAGGTAGTTAAAGAAATAAAGCAGCATTGATTATTATGCATTTCTTATTTTTCATGCAAAAGTCTGCATAGCGCATAGCAGTCTGGATCAACGGAAGTACATTTCCAGGATAAAGCCTGACAGGCTTTGGCTCATCTTCCTCTCTCTGTGTGTTGCTGTTCTCAAAATCCCTTCACTTCAGGAAACAACAGACTTCGTGCTAGCGAGCTACACGCTGAAAATGGCAAGTTTTGAAGAAAATATGGATCAAGGCAGGCCTGCTTGGTTCTTTCGGTGATTCTGTGATTGTAAAGATTTACAAAGGATACGTTTGTGGCATTTACTCTCTTAACTGGGACGTTTTAGGACCGATTGGTGGGATTGCTGTGGACCAAATACACACGGCGACACACTGGTAAGAGCAAATGAGGTTTAATCATGTATCCAGCTAATTTAAATAGCTCGCGTTACTGTATTGTGTGAACAGTTAACTTCATTAGGGTCCGAGCACGAAATGCAAGGCCCCAACAATACCTTGCACTGAAAGTGGGAGGAACCTATTGTTTTTGTAAGGATTATTATTATTATTATTATTATTATTATTATTATTATTATTATTATTATTATTATTATAGCCCCCGTGATTCGGAAAAAAATGAGAAGTTAATATACCAAATTTTGAGGGAACATCTTGAAGCCCATGGAGCATATTTTTTAAAATTATTCCATCCGACAGGAAGTCGGCAATCTTGGTTTTTCATGCAAAAATTTTCATTTAATATTGTATGTGCCGTTTTCTTTTGCAGGTCGCAAATGTTCCACCAAAACAACTTCTATCCCGAGACTATTTCGCAGAGCCACAGTCTCTGCGTACGGACCTTATCGATAAGTCTATATGACATTACTGCCAGCCCTAACAGTTGGAGAGAAGGTTTCCCCCACCTCTGTCCTTCTTTGTGTCTCTTTTTGTGTGTGTGTTTGTTTTTTTGTGCGGAAAGTTTGTGTTCTTTATCAAGCAGCGCAAAGTTGATCCAACTAAAGCTTGGTTTAATTATTCAAGGCAAGGTTTACGGGCTTTATCGCCACTCACTCTCACGTTGTGCACACTCCTAACCTTGGAGGATTGCTGCACTGGGGGTTCAGTGCCTTGCTCAGGAGCAGCCATGGGGGCTTGTGTTGTCTTCCCTTCGACCATAAACTTGTCCTTTTCGGGTCAAAATTGAAAATTATTTTTTTTTTTAGCCGCTTTTTCCAACGTTTTTGTTGCTTTTTTTGGATGCTTTTGGCGTTTTTTTAAACTTTGAAGTCATTTTTTTCAAAAAAAAATTTAAATTCATGGTCAATCAACCTAATTTAAATGACATTTTTTTCCTCAATTTTTGAGTTTAAAAAACGCAGAAATTATGAATTATTTTTGACTAATAGTTAAGATCAGAGGATGTCAAGTGCTATAAAATTGAACAAAACACCCAAAATGTATTGGAAGTAATCATTAATGTTAACTGTGAAGAATGTTGTATGGGTTCCATACAACGTACACCCATGCATCCATGATATTTTTGGGCAATTTGGTTGAAAGAAACCCTTATTTCTGATATAAAAAAACTTTGAAAATGGGGCAAATTTGGCCCGAGGACAACACAAGGGTTAAGAAAGAAGAGGATGTACTCAGCACCTAACACAGATCTTTACCAAATACATTCTGTGAAGTACCCCCCTCCCCCACCACATTAAATAAGATGGACTGGTACAATTAGGGGCCTCTAACAGCCATTCAGGGGTCCACAAGGCAGTTATCATTGTCTCTCTCACACACACACACCATGAGCAAACACAATTCTGGCACCATCGCTGTCCGTGTCTAGCACTTCTCGCTCTGTCTCTTTTTCTCTCACACAAACAAACATCATTCATACTCTGTCGCCCCATCTCCCTCTCTGACACACTAATCTTAAGCAAACACCTATCCCGCTTTGTTACACACGCACATAAATATAGCTTTACACACACACACACACACACACACACACACACTCTCACTTTGCCGTGCACTTCCTCTCTTTCTCTCACACACACATACAGATTAAGTAAACATGCAAAAGGATTTTCAATCGGAAGATAAACATGCTCACGGGTTAGAGGGCACGTGGTCTGCTAGTGCACATGAGGTGCTGTCACACTTTCTGTAACAATGATAGAATAAATCACTATTCTATTCCACGCCTAATTGGTGATAGAGAATACAACGGGTAAACGTTGACAGAGAATCCCAACAGAGCACATATACGTTGACACAAGGGGTGCATCACTAAAGAAGAGGGGAGAAGAAAAAGAGGATCACTCTACTGCCAGGCTTTTCTCATGAACCATTCGTACATATGAAAAGTAACACACTGTAATTCGTATGTATTCCATGTATTTTTATTACTGTATGCACCACATTGACTGCTGCTCTATAAGGCCGCAAAGAGCCACAAAGAAAGGAAAGAAGAATGCTGCTGCAAGACTACTCACTGGCACCAAAAAGTATGACCACATAACTCCCGTCTAAGCTGAGCTTCATTGGTTGCCAGTGTTTTCAGAATCGATTTTAAAGTTTTACTTTTTGTTTTTAAAGCACTCCATGGTCAAGCCCCTCCGTATATTTCCGATCTCCTGTCCACTTACTCTGTCACCAGGGCACTCAGGTCCACAAGCCAACAACTCCTTGTCATCCCCCGGACACGCCTAAAAACCAGAGGGGACCGAGCCTTCTCTGTAGTAGGCCCCAAACTCTGGAATTCCCATTTTTACTCTCTTGCTTTTAACTCCCTTTGATTCTTAATGTTTGTTTGTTTTTTTTAAGATTCAGAGCTATGAACTGAACAAACGTTCCATTGTTACATTATTTAATTCTACCTTTGCCTAATTATACTCATGGTACCTTGCACAATGATTATGTATCTTTATGGCATACTATTTTTGCCTTCCCTGTTCTACCTGTAAAGCACTTTGGGTTAACTGTTGTTCATTTAAATGTGCTATATAAATAAAATGACTTCACTTGACTTAACAGGAAACAGGTGTTCATGTCCATGGAGTACTACTTAAAGCAACACCAAAGCACTTTTCCTCTTCCGTCCCTCTACAGGTTGGAAGTGGAATTGTCCATTACCGTTCTCATTCGAACTACAGATCTGCTACCCAATCTGGTAAACTTGCATAGTGCGGTTATAGCCGATAGAGGGCTGCGAAGCGAATGCAGAAGTGCCGTTCATCCGGTTACGAGTTGATGAACCACTGAAACGATCCTGGAAACATTATTTTAAGGTACAAAAGAATCGTTGGTGTTGCTTTAAGGGCTTAAAGGGTTTTAAATCCGAACCTCCATTTCTTTTTTTATCCTAACTAGTCGTTTTGATGCCTAAACTTAACTGTTGTCGCCACATGACGGTCACCTTTTGTCAGCTAAACTTAACTGCAACGGCCGCGGAAACGACCGAAACATCACGGTGCTCTGTACCTGGCTCAAAGTCATCTTTTCTCGGCTAAATTTAACTGTAAAGACCGCTCAACTTAACTGTCATGCAGAGATGGCAAAAGTACTCACTTCCCATACTCAATTAGCAGTACAGATACTTGTGTTAAAAAAATACTCTCATAAAAGTAGAAGTACTGATTTAACTTCTTTACTCAAGTAAAAGTAACAAAGTACAGGCTTGGAAATGTACTTAAAAGTATAAAAGTAAAAGTAGCCTGGTGAATGACAACCATTTTTTTATGCAAGTTACTAGAGTGCAAGCTGAGAGACTTCAGTGGACATGGAAAAAAGGCTCTTTATATGCTATTTCCTACATTTTAAATGGATGTCTGCCAACAGGCCTAAAACATTACATATATGATTATTATGACAGAGACTGGGACTCCAGGTTAATACGATTCTGACTGAGTAGCAAGATATAAATTCAATTGTGATTCTGTGAGCATTCAAACATGAGTCCCCTAACTTACGTTAACATTAGCTTCAAAATAAAGTTGATTTGAGACAAGACCAAGTAACGTTATCCTTAACTTAAGTGGTCTCGAAAATAGGGTTGGGTACCGAAACACGGTTCCACTATGGAGCCAGTTCCTACGCAATCGGTAGTAATCGGACCAGATTAGAATGCAAATTTGGGTTTCTCATTTCGGTTCTGACTAAAATATTTTCCCTCTGTCGCTCCAGACAGCGGCAGACTCTTTTTTTCTTTCTCCCTTTTCTGCCGCGTGGTGCACGTGCCCGCTCTTCTGTGAAGCGCGTCTCTGCGCTATTCTCGGACATGCCCTCTACTATCACTGCTGATAGACGGCTTTTTGTACACGCTCTGAATCGGACGTAAAAATATCACACTTTCTCTGTAGTCTACTGTTAGCTGGCTATCGTAAATGTAGGCTACTTTTAAAATGCCATATTTTCCCTCTGGGCTCACCAAAACGGACGTAAAAGCATATTAACCATTCACTGCACGTGATCACTAGTAAACTTGCTCTGCTAGTCTATCGTTCAGACCCTGTAGCCTGGTGGTGGGGGGGGGTCTGCCCTTTCTAACACCTCCCTGTGTGTCCAGGCCTCTTGGACACCATCTGAGAGAGGTTTCTCCTGTGCAGGACATGCCATAAGTCAGGAGAGGTGTCTATGTTGCCAGAGAAGGCAAATATGGTCATTTTTCTGCAAAAGAACTGCTAAAGTTTGAAGCTAGTTGGCATACCAACTCAACAACATTTATTTTTTTGTTACTTGTTAATAGTGTAACTGTTATTTGTTAAATTATTGTAGTTATGTGTTAGGTGACTTAGGTTTACTTATTATATATTTAAGTACTTTAAAACGTTAATATATTGTTACATTTAAATAATTTTCAATAAAAAAAAATCCATAAAAGAGCCTTTGATGTAATTTTTCAGTTTTTCCAAGAATCGGTTTAGGAATCAGTTAGGAATCAGAATCATTTTAAAAGTGCCGGTTCGGCATTGGAATCATAAAAATTCAAACGGTACCCAACCCTACTCGAAAACAAGAATGGCCTTGAGTAACATTAACGTTACTACAGCACTGTTACACTAAATCAAGTTACTGAATTCATTTTTAATATAAAGCTATACATGCAGATATTGTATCAGCTAGTATTAGATTATTTTCAAATAAACTGAACGCTCGCTAACCTTAACGTTACTTGGGTTACTTAAGTAAATGCTAGCGAACCAAGGCATCATCATTGCTAGCAAGAGAACAAATGTAACTGACCTTTAACGTAAACTTAATAAAGTTACTGAAACAAACAACAAATAGCTTGTGATAACAACAAAAAGATGCATTCACCGCTATGTGTTTTTTTAAATTCAATGGTAAATTCTTGAAAGCCAGCAGTTTGTGTTGTTTCGATTGGCACAATTTGCAGCACATTATAACAACGTATATTCCCATCTAATTAGATTGAATTCGGTATTGATGATGCGAAAAATAATAACGGTAACACAAATGAAATTATTTGAAACTAAAGTAACGAGCCAATTTTGGAAAATGTAAGAAGTAGAAAGTACCGATATTCGTGTTGAAAATGTAAGGCGCAAAAGTAAAAAGTCGGCACAAAAATAAATAGTAAAGTAAAAATATCTGAAGTATTTGTACTTCGTTACTTCCCATCTCTGCTGTCATGTGAGCAATCATTACAAGACCGGGTAGGAAGATCTAATTTGTTTGGGTTTTTTTGTAGGGGATTTAGGCGAGTGGGTCCCTACCGTGGGCTGCACCCGCTCCCTTTAGAGGGTGCTGGCCTGTGGTGGGGGCTGCCTCATATCCCACCTTGAAAAAAGGCCCCAACCCCACAGGAGGGGGACTACACGCTGTAGGTTACAGTGACAGTTTGGATGGATTTTCAACTTGGTCATTTCCTTTTGTCATTTGTCCATTTATCTCAGCCCCACTTGTGTTCACCCTTCTCCACTGGGACTCCACGTCCATCTACCTTAGTCTCAGGAGCAAATGAATGGAACTTGTTGAAGCACTTTCCACTAAGCTGTCAGAAGCCGTGTTTCTGAATGACTCAGCTAATGAACGGGAGATCTGAAATGAGCAAATCCTGGCGAAAAGGCCCATTGGGAATACATCACTTAACACAACAACGATGAACGTCTCCACCTTATTTAATGTCAGGTGACCATTAAAACACTGCCACCATACCCCCAACCAGTACATCTGTGATTG
The DNA here is from genome assembly GCA_023566125.1 of Zingel zingel. Classification (NCBI taxonomy): domain Eukaryota; kingdom Metazoa; phylum Chordata; class Actinopteri; order Perciformes; family Percidae; genus Zingel; species Zingel zingel. The sequence goes on from CM042319.1 coordinate 29,641,661, forward strand.
TTATGCCTCTCATTCCAAAACATAAAATGCTGATTATCAAAGCCTACACTCTTTTGGTTTCAGGCTTTCCACCAGATTTTGGAACCTGGCTGCAGGGATTTGTTGGTATTCAGCCCCAAGAGCATTAGTGAGGCTGGTTACTGATGTTTGGGAGTTAAGGTCTGGCTCGCAGTCCGCTTTCCAGTTCATTTTGGATGGGTGGGAGATCAGTGCAGGCCAGTTGAAGGTATTTTAAAACCCTAAAAAGATGTGGGGCTTTTGTGGCTGGGTTGGATCAGTGGGTAGAGCAGGCGCACATATACTACGCAGAGGTCCAGGGTTCGAATCTGACCTGTGATGATTTCCTGCATGTCTTCCCCCCTTTCTCACTTAAGCTGTCCTGTCAATTAAAGGCAGAAAAGCCCCCAAAAATAATCTTTAAACAAAAAAAAAGATTTGGGGCTTTTGAGAAAACATTGAAGGCTGGAGCCCCATAAATCCCCCACCACTCCTGATTCAGACAAAATGCCAATATAAAAATGTTGTGATGATCCTATCCTTCCAACTTCTAACTTCAACTCTGCGTTCACACATGACCTGGACCTTCAGAAACACAGTGTCTCCAATAACATATGAATGTGGAAATCTCTCTCTCTCTCTCTCTCTCTCTCTCATACTATTGTCAACACCGTTATGTTTCTTTTTCCACATGCGACACTTTCTCAGCTGCACACATTCACATATGCGCACTATCACGCACGCACGTGCACACTGTAGCTGACCAACATCATCACTGTCTGCCTCCTCTCTGTGTTCATGCTGCAGGACCCACACGCAGCCTCTCTTGTTCTTTCTCTCTCACTCGCACAAGTACGCACGCACACGCGCGCCCTGACCTGCCAGCATCAGTAGCCTCGCGCAATTTCTGCTGAAACGGCGGAACAAACCCGTGGTGACACGTGTGCGCACAAGCGCGCGGGTCCAACAGACCAAGCTTGTGCACACACGCGCGCGCGCGCACGCACACACACAAACAAACACACACACACACACACACACACACAATTAGCAAAACTGCAGGTGCTTCTTAATCAGCCCACATGCGCAGAATACGCTCGCGAGCGTACACGACCACTTCCAGTGATCCAGAAAACTCTAAAAACACACGAAGCAGAAGCCGTAAAGATTCAAAGTGTCCCCTGGAACAAACTGCTCACATTTCGGCACACACATTTAACCCTTGTGTTGACTTCGGGTCACATTGGCCCGTTTAAAATGTTTGTATTATATCAGAAAATATTGGACGTAGAAATAAGCGCTGAAAATGTGTAGAAGAAAAATTTAAAAATTTCAAACGTTGGAAAAAGCAAAAACAAATTGTGAAAAAATGCGTCACAAATATCAGAAAAAAGTGTTTTTTTCAAGGTTGAAACGAAGACAACACAAGGGTTAAGCAGCAAGAAACCCACATTAGCGCGAAAACACACTCGAGCGCACTCACGTGCTAGCGAGAGCAAAACACACAAACGCACATGAATTTGTTTTGCCTTCCTACCTTCCTCGTGCATCCGCTGCAGACAGAAAGTGAGGTTCCTCCGCCAGCCCGGCATGTTCATGAGGGAGAGGAGGACAGGTCTAGAGGGTGGTGATGATGAAGAGGAGTGCTGATGGTGATAGATCCTGTCCGGTCTAGGTGATGACACGCAGGCGACAGCAGCAAATATAATGATTCCCCCTGTTTTTTCTTCTTCTTCTGCTCTTCTTCTTCGTCTTCGTTGTTGCTCCTCTGTGGTCCTCTCCCGGTGTGGCTATCGATACACAGCAATTAGCGGCTGTTCTCTCCGGTAACAACCCCACTGACAGTCCGTGTGACAGTAGGTCTCTCCCTCTCTCGCTCTCTCTGTCCCCTTTCTCTCTCTCCCCTCTCTCCCCCCTCTCTCTCTCTCCCCCACCTCTCTCTCTCTCTCTCTCTCCCCCCACCTCTCTCTCTCTCTCTCTCTCTCTCTCCCCCCCCTCTCTCTCTCTCACTCTCTCTCCCCATCCTCTCTCTCTCTCTCTCTCTCTCTCTCCCCCTATCTCTCTCTCTCTATCCTCTCTCTCTCTCCCCTCTTCTCTCTCTCTCTCTCTCTCTCTTCCCTCTTCTCTCTCTCTCTCTCTCTCCCCCTATCTATCTCTCTCTCTATCCCCTCCTCTCTCTCTCTCTCTCTCTCTCTCTCTCTCTCTCTCCCCTCTTCTCTCTCTCTCTCTCTCTCTCTCTCTCTCTCTCTCTCTCTCTCTGCAAACAGGGGCCACTCACCTCTCAATTCAACTCAAAGGGGCTTTATTGGCATTAAAAGTTTCAATAACAATGTTGCCAAAGCATCAACATACAATTTGTACCAAATATTCGGACAGAACACAATAAACAGTTATTTGAACATTAACTCAATATTAGGATGTATTTAAAGCGTAACTCTCGCCAAAATGCAACCTAGAGTCTTTTTGTGAATGTACCTGAGTCAAACTTTCGTTTAAAAGCATATTTAGGACGGAAGCGCCACTTTTAAGATTTACCGTATTTTCGTTTTTCGGTCAAATGGCCTTTTGAATGGGAGTGCTAGGGGCACAAAATAGCTATTTTTAAAACACTAAGAAGGCTCTACACAACATGAAACTTTGCTTGAAGTATCACCAGGGGCTCTACACCTTAATGAAACATTGACAACATTGTTTGTGTACCCAGAGTTTACTAAAATGAAAGGTTTTGAACAACTCACCGTAGCTCTTGTTGTTTCCGGCCGCTACCACGTCAGCAGTCAAAACGAGTCGATATCAAAAGAAGTAGCCACAGATGTAGTATATCCCTCGTGCACCGGTGTAGTTCATGTGTAGAACCCCTGTTGATACTTGGAGCAAAGTTTCATGTTGTGTCGAGCCTTCTTAGAGTTTTAAAAATAGTGATTTTGAGGCTAGCATAAAAGTGCCCCTATTACTCCCATTCAAAAGGCCATTTCACTGAAAAACGAAAATACGGTACATCTTAAAAGTGGCAGTTCCGTCCTAAATATGCTTTTAAACGAAAGTTTGACTGCTACATTCACAAAAAGACCCTAGGTTGCATTTTGGCGAGAGTTACGCTTTAAATTACTATAAGTAGGTTATATAAAACCATTTACATAGCAAATATGAAAACAAGTTATTAAGCAATATGAAACATAAACAACTCTAATAAAAATGTAAACACATAGGCAAATTTAACATTAGATATTATACATATGTACAGATATTTAAAACGCTCTAACAAAGTTATAACTAGACAAACAGCATTTTTGTAGGGATGTTTGTGTGTGTGTGTGTGTGTGTGTGTGTGTGTGTGTGTGTGTGTGTGTGTGTGTGTGTGTGCGCCCGTGTGTCAGTGTGTCTAAGTTCAGAGTGTGTGTTAGTGTGGGTGGGTCACACTCTCTCTCTCTTTCATTCTTCCTTTCTGTCTCTCTATAGGCTATCTGCTTCTCTCTCCCCCCGATTTCCCTCCATCCCTTTGTCTCTACTTTATTTTATTTCATTTACTCTGTCTCTCCTTGTCCCGTACTATTTTGTTCTCCTTACTCCACTCTGTGTATCCACTCATCTTTCCATATCTGAGTTAATTCTCAGTTCAAAAGTTTACATTTTTTTTCAATTTATTTCCAAGGCAATTTAGCCTTGTGCTTTTATCAATATTGAACAAGTAATGTCTGCAATAATAAGTACAAGTATAACCTACCAAGGCTATTTACAGAGGCTTTATACAAATAGTCATGCGTTGGGCCAATATGTACATGGATACACGCATATACAGTATAGTAATGCTTTAACAAGCAGTAGCAGCTGCTGGGCCATTCTCATTCTCTGACTGTGTGTCTTTTCATTGTTGTGGAGATCCCACAGTTTAGCAATGGTGTTCAAGACATGCAGAATATTTAGATAGAATGGTGCATTCATGACCGTAAGAACGAGTTCCAGGGTACAAGCGGCCAAAATGGGTTTCCTCAGGAGGGTGGCTGACGTCTCCCTTAGAGATAGGGTGAGAAGCTCAGTCATCCGTGAGGAACTCCGAGTAGAGCCGCTGTTCCTTTGCCTGGAAAGGAGCCAGCTGAGGTGGTTTGGGCATCTGGTAAGGATGCCCCCTGGGCGCCTCCCTAGGGAGGTGTTCCAGGCATGTCCAGCTGAGAGGAGGCCTCTGGGAAGACCCAGGACTAGGTGGAGGGATTATATCTCCACCTTGGCCTGGGAACGCCTCGGGATCCCCCAGTCGGAGCTGGTTAACGTGAGCCTGGTCCTATCAGACTCTCGTACATTTCATTTGTACAGAGAGTCTGGCCACGCTCCATTGACAAGTGTTAACTTCCTTGAAGGCGGGTACTCTGTTGAAGTTTAAAACTATTGGATCTACCCAGAGCCACTCTGGATCTGCCATAACGCTAACGTTAGCCAACGCCAACTCCTTCACCACTAACGGAGCGAGCTGGAAAATCAAACTTTTCCCGAACCCCGGGGGGAGGAGGGCCACAATATCATGGCCGCCAAGATTGTTCTTGCTCTGGCTTTAACTTCTGGACATTCGGCAGCGTTTCCACAACGGACCGAATGGCTTCACTCGCATCTTTCTCCGACGTCATTCCGGAGCTACATCTCAAACTAGCGCACAACCTATTATCAATATTGAACACAATGTGTGTATGTTTACCTGATGAGTAACCTGACTCCGCCAGATGGATTGCTTCGCATTTGCATATCCATCTGGGAACTTTCCGTTGAAGAATTTTTGGTAAGGTGCGAAAATACTGGTTAGTGAAGCTAGCTAAGTTAGTGAAGCTAGCTAAGTTAGTGTAGCTAGCGTTAGTTTGGCTTCAAGGACCTTGCGGTTCTTCTAATGCCATCGTTTAACATACAATTAAGTTAGGTAACGTAGCTAACGTTAACGTTTTTAAACTTACCATTTGTATGTGACATGAATCTCATCAATGACAATCCCCACCAAGTTTTCACGGTACGCTTCTGAAGAAGAGCAAAAACATCTTTTTCTCAGAGAAAAGCCTCCAGTGCCGTTTTTTGCTCTTCTTTCAATGAAGGAATACTTTCTAATTCGGATAGAACTTGCGCGATAACTACGCTCATCTCATCTGTAGAAGCCGCCATGTTGTTTAGACTGAACAGTCTAAACAACTGTTGCGTCACACCTAAACCCGCCTCAAAACCAACGCTGATTGGTCAGCCGTTTGGCGAACGGCTCCAAATTTTCTCTATGTTAAGATGCCAGACTGATCTGCAAGTGGAAAACTGGAGCTTGCGAGATCAGGACGATCTCACGAGGCTACTTGATGAGCAGGTGGCACCGGAAAGGCAAAAGAGCTTAAGATTAACAACATTGCGTACATAGTACATCCAAAAATTTGCTATTATGAAAAAAGTGTTTGCCTTTGGATGCAAATGCTTCATTTTGAGATGTGTTTAAGGCATTTTGAATAAAGTGTTTCATTTTGAAGGAGATATGAGGCATTTTGCATTTTGTGTGTGCAGTGTGGGAATTGTAGAGTTTAGAAAAAAGGAGACCGTTTTGAAAATGTGTGTAAGCAATTGTAAAAAAAACTGTAAAGTCTTCACTTAAAGCCATGCTCTCTTTTGATAAACTGTATATTAATTATATTTCTTATGTCCATTGTATTTACAATGAAATATAATTAAACCAAACTGAAGATCATTCTCCTTCTCTCTGTGTCTTCCATCCAATGAGTGTTTTTCCTTGTTTGGACATGGATAGAATGACATGAATACAAATAAAATAAAAACAAACGTCTCCTATAAAATTACTGTTTTTCATTTTTACAATGAAGTTGTTCTGCATACTTCAACTGTTACTGGAGTTTTTCCTCTTAAGAGTTTTTTCCCTTCTGCATGCACCTTGGAAGTAAGTGAAGTCCCTACTCTGCTTATTTTTTTATCTGTTGTTGTTGTTTTGGTGTATCAGCCCTAATAATGCATTAAAAAGATATACAGAGGCCATTTGTCCATAATACCTGTTGTTCACTTGGCCTTTTAGTTGTGGCATTACTCCTGTCATTTATCACAAATGCAAATCTACAAACCTTAATATAGCATGTTTTAGTGCCTTGCTTGTGTAAACCAATAATGTCTGTTAGAAACAGAGATTCGCCCTGTTGAATTTATATTTAAAACTTTTGAATTTAAAATTACGAGCTCCTATGCCCTACAGTGCTCTGCTGCGCTCTGGTTTGTTTTCAACCAACTTCAGATCAAAAAAAAAAATCTTTCTCTCTGCTAGATGTTCTACTTTCTTCAGCAGCTGGTGACTGACTTGCAGAGCTACCGAGTTGGTAATGGCCCTCTGGGGTTTCACCATTGTAAGTGGCACTTTTCAAAGCACATATAGTCATTTCAACTGTTGTTAATACAAGAATGATATATTAGTGATGCTTAAGTCTATATCCTTGACTTTCCACTTCCGGGATTGCTCCGGTGCCGCAGGAAATTCCGCCGGATGCATGTATTTTCCATTTCCTTCTGCTTTCTTTGTGTTGGAATTTTAAATTTGGTGGATTCATGAGGACTATGGTTAACTGCTACTCAGAATCTATGGAGGGTAAATTGAGACAGCTGGCTAGACTACCTGTCCAAACTGAGTTTTCTATTTCTATTTTGAGGCGGATCTGTGAAGAGTTTACAGATCACCTCCCATGACGATTCTGATTGGTTTAAAGAAATGCCATTAACCCTTGTGTTGTCTTCGGGTCAAATTTGACCCGTTTTCAAAGTTTCTTTATCAGAAATATGGGTTTCTTTCAACCAAATTAACCAAAAATAACATGGGTGGTTCCCAATGACGTTCTTCGCAAGTAATATTAATGATCACTACTTTCATTGCATTTTTGGTGTTTTATTTAATTTTATAGCATTTGTGTTGGAGGACAACAAGTGCATGGTCGACGGGAAGACAACACAAGGTTTAAACCAGAGCACGCTTTTCTCCCATGCCCGAATGCTATGTGATGTAGCCAGACCCTCCTTCAGTGTGCTTTGGAGGAGGGTCTGGCAAAGTGAGACTAGTGATGCTTTAACCTTTCTATTCCATTTGGTATTCAAAAGCAGTCAAGTAACTAAGTTTGTGGGAATGCAACAAAATTCCACTGTCATGTTTTTCTGCATAAGTGGACGAGAACCCTGGAACTTTTGGGAGTGAGAACCCTGGAACTGTTGGGAGTGACAACCCTGGAACGTTTGGGAGTGACAATCCTGGAACGTTTGCGAGTGACAACCCTGGAACTTTTGGGAGTGACTCCCCTGGAACTTTTGGGAGTGACAACCCTGGAATTGTTGGGAGTGGACTATAATTTGGACCTGACTAGATAGATAATATGATGGACAATTGCCACATGTCTAAACTGGGACCAATGGCCATGGGACCGACTCATCTACTTTCCTATTGTTGTCACCATTAATATGAGCTATTGTCCAAATGCAGTGCCCTATTTTGTTTCGTTACTAATGTCACATTTTCTTTTATATGGACCGGTCTCGTAGCACTACTGTCTGTTTATTGTTTGTTTATTATGTTCTGTTTAGTCTCACATTGCTAGAACTTCCTCCACAGTACTGCGGGGGAGGAAAAACATGCTATATTTTATTGAAACCCAAATTTTTGATAGAGAAACTTTTTTGAAAATTGGTCAAATTTGACCCGAGGACAACAGGAGGGTTAAATATTGAGCCATTACACTGAAAATATTTTAGATAACAGGAGCCTATCATTTCTGCAGCCTACTCCGAAACAACAGACTACTATGTCTCGCGTTCCACTCTCCACACCGCTGTCTTCAGACTAAAAGTCACGTCCTGAGATCAATAATGTTTGTCAGACACTTTTACTAAAAATGTGAGCCTATCAGTCTCAAAATAAAATCACTTTTATTGGACAAAAAGCATGGCTCCACAATTGCCCCATTAGGTTACATTGTAGCTCGGGTCGCGCCAGCCCATCATTGCGATCTCACTCAATACTGGATCAAATTCAAAGATGTTTGGTCACATCAGTCTATTGGACACAAATGCATGGGGAAATAGGGGCCCAGGTTGGAAAAAAAATGGTAGTTACCCTTTAAGGCAACCATTTGGATAGTCATCAAGGAAACATGAATTGGTCATGTGACAAGGGCTGGGAAGATTTTCTTTCACAGAACCGTATAAAAATAAGGTGCAATACACTTCCAATAAACATGCCTCAAACTTCAACAAAGAAAACCTTGCTATACACAGTTTTCAGATAATAGGAAACCGAATAAAATAAAGTGCAATAAACATCAGCAAGTGATCTAGAGCGAGTTCAATACTACTTCTAAACTGGCCTCAAAATTTAAACAAAGTACACAGTTGTCATATAATGTGTGTTTAAAGTATATATCCGTTATGCAATGGAAAGGCAGCGATTGGCAGAACAGGCAGACTGGCATTGTTTCTATTAACTTGAAACAGAATTATAATGATGGACCGGCTGATATCCAACTTAATAATATAACGTTTAATTTAGTTTATTGTTTTACATATATGCAAATACTACAGATTAATATACACATAATCAATAAAAGATGTGATGGAGAGATGCAAAAAAACCTCAGAGGGGCTTAATCTGGGCACTCAATGTATACAGTAATCCAATTAAAATAGAAAGAAACTAAAATACTGAAAAGAAAAGAAATGAAAAGAGAGAGAGAGAGAGAGAGAGAGAGAGAGAGAGAGAGAGAGAGAGAATCATAAACTCAAATGACACACAATATCAAATCAACAGAATAAATATGAAAGGTAAAGTAATATTAGGAGTTACATGGGTTGTTTACAAAGAAATTCCATAGGGATAACACTGCACTGACAAAAACAAACCTTTAACAGCTTTCTTAAATTGTACACATCTGACGGCAAAGCGTTCCATATCACTAAACCACTGTAATTTGAGTGATATGATTATGAAATTGGTAACAGTGAAAAAAAAAAAATATATACAGTGAGGAAAATAAGTATTTGAACACCCTGCTATTTTGCAAGTTCTCCCACTTGGAAATCATGGAGGGGTCTGAAATTGTCATCGTAGGTGCATGTCCACTGTGAGAGACATAATCTAAAAACAAAAATCCAGAAATCACAATGTATGATTTTTTAACTATTTATTTGTATGATACAGCTGCAAATAAGTATTTGAACACCTGTCTATCATCTAGAATTCTGACCCTCAAAGACCTGTTAGTCTGCCTTTAAAATGTCCACTCCATTTATTATCCTAAATTAGATGCACCTGTTTGAGGTCGGTAGCTGCATAAAGACACATGTCCACCCCATATAATCAGTAAGAATCCAACTACTAACATGGCCAAGACCAAAGAGCTGTCCAAAGACACTAGAGACAAAATTGTACACCTCCACAAGGCTGGAAAGGGCTACGGGGAAATTGCCAAGCAGCTTGGTGAAAAAAGGTCCACTGTTGGAGCAATCATTAGAAAATGGAAGAAGCTAAACATGACTGTCAATCTCCCTCGGACTGGGGCTCCATGCAAGATCTCACCTCGTGGGGTCTCAATGATCCTAAGAAAGGTGAGAAATCAGCCCAGGACTACACGGGAGGAGCTGGTCAATGACCTGAAAAGAGCTGGGACCACCGTTTCCAAGGTTACCGTTGGTAATACACTAAGACGTCATGGTTTGAAATCATGCATGGCACGGAAGGTTCCCCTGCTTAAACCAGCACATGTCAAGGCCCGTCTTAAGTTTGCCAATGACCATTTGGATGATCCAGAGGAGTCATGGGAGAAAGTCATGTGGTCAGATGAGACCAAAATAGAACTTTTTGGTCATAATTCCACTAACCATGTTTGGAGGAAGAAGAATGATGAGTACCATCCCAAGAACACCATCCCTACTGTGAAGCATGGGGGTGGTAGCATCATGCTTTGGGGGTGTTTTTCTGCACATGGGACAGGGCGACTGCACTGTATTAAGGAGAGGATGACCGGGGCCATGTATTGCGAGATTTTGGGGAACAACCTCCTTCCCTCAGTTAGAGCATTGAAGATGGGTCGAGGCTGGGTCTTCCAACATGACAATGACCCGAAGCACACAGCCAGGATAACCAAGGAGTGGCTCTGTAAGAAGCATATCAAGGTTCTGGCGTGGCCTAGCCAGTCTCCAGACCTAAACCCAATAGAGAATCTTTGGAGGGAGCTCAAACTCTGTGTTTCTCAGCGACAGCCCAGAAACCTGACTGATCTAGAGAAGATCTGTGTGGAGGAGTGGGCCAAACTCCCTCCTGCAGTGTGTGCAAACCTGGTGAAAAACTACAGGAAACGTTTGACCTCTGTAATTGCAAACAAAGGCTACTGTACCAAATATTAACATTGATTTTCTCAGGTGTTCAAATACTTATTTGCAGCTGTATCATACAAATAAATAGTTAAAAAATCATACATTGTGATTTCTGGATTTTTGTTTTTAGATTATGTCTCTCACAGTGGACATGCACCTACGATGACAATTTCAGACCCCTCCATGATTTCCAAGTGGGAGAACCTGCAAAATAGCAGGGTGTTCAAATACTTATTTTGCTCACTGTATATATATATATATATATATATATATATATATATATATATATATATATATATATATATATATATTTTATATCTATTATAGAACTAGAATTCTATTATAGAATGAAAGAATTATCTTGTTCAGAGATTTGTATACTAATGAAGCAATCTGTAGTTGATTGACTTGATAAACAGTGAGGATGCCAGATCTTAAAAACAGAATATGAGAAGAATGATTTTTATGCACACAGTAGATGATTCAGAATGCCCTTTTCTGAAGATGAAAAGGTAAAGGTCAACCATACAGCTTTACTGACTGGGACAACTTCTTGTACAGTTATGGTCCCTGGATAATGAGATGATTTTAACTGTGCCACACTAGGGGTGCATGATATATCGACTCAAGATCGTTATCGTGATATATATAAAGTGTTATGCAATATGTTGTTTATATTGTGGCACGCTGCGTACCGTCTGTTGGCTGTCTGACTTAGCTGTGTTCGATTTAGAGCCCACTTAAAACGCTATAATGATCATCATTTCATTGGCCAGTTACCGTGCCACTTGCACATGTTAGTACATGTCAGGGCACAGGTCCACTACGTGACAAACCCTATGGAGCGTACCATGTGTGTGCATATTTCGACAGAGTGACAGTGTATTTGATCTATGTACTGAACTGGGTCCAGTAGAAAGGGCAACGCGCCGGAACCATGCCATCACAGTCCAAATACAGGTCCTTGCCACTATGGAGGCAACTGGCTGTTTCCAGAGGGAAGTGGCAGACAGCTACGTGTTTTATATAAATAGTATATATAATCGTCAACTTTATCGCTAAGTCTTGTTTGGATATAATATATAGTTCTGTTAAATCTTATCATATAGGTGTGGTATATCAAAGCTGTCCCCGAGTGCCGTAATGCCTGCCGTTTTGGATGGTATTATTAATATAGGTAGTCTATATATCAGGTTTACCTACACTGTGCGAGAACAGGCCGAAATTGTAATTCAGTTTGCAGCAATTCCTGAACGTCTGAGAAGTTTTTAGCTTTTTCCCCGCCAGTCATCATGATTCGGCATAAAGAACTGCCAGGCCATTAACATACTGATCAGCATTCATGAGGTGCTTTGCGTGGACTATTTATGGTCAAAAATGGGCGTGTACAGGGCGGGATAAGAGGCTGATTCACATACGCACACTTGTGGGAAATATGTGATTTATAAAGGGAACATTGCTTACAGATGTGTGTACGCACGGTTTTATAAATGAGATTATTTTTTTTTGCCGTAGGTACACTTTTAGTAAGGAGGTTTTATAAATGAGACCCCAGTTCTGTAGACATGGTCGTTATTTATTTATTCATGTTGTACCAGTCCAATATGACCAATATGTCAGTTGAAATAAACCTTGTGTTGTTATGATCTATTTAGATGCGTTTTCCCATGTACTTTTGTAATTTTACATATGTTTAAAAATATTGAAATTAATATCTATATCGCAATATTCATAATCGATATCGCAAAATCACATTTTGTCAATATCGTGCATGCACAGGCACACACACACACACACACACACACACACACACACACACACACACACACACCAGCCAAACACACAACCTCACACAGACGTTCAAACTTGGAGGACTGTTTGGTGGAGGAGTGGGACCTCTTGTGGTTCTTCAATAGAGGTGCAGTGCAATTTGTCCCTCTGCAATGTAATGTAACTAAAGTCACTGATCCATGGGCACCTGAATTACAAACTGCTGACGTCATCAAATTAACACACACAGACCTAACACACACACACACACACACACACACACACACACACACACTCAACAACACCTCATTCTTACTGCAGTGTGCTCTCTAAACACATGATTTTATAATCACACAACCTTATCTACTCTCTCTCTCTCTCACTCTCTTGCTCTCTCTCTCTCTCTCTCACACACACACACACACACACACACACTCAAAAACACCTCATCCTTACTGCGGTGTGCACTCTAAACACATGATTTTATAACCACACATCCTTATCTACTCTACTCTCTCTCGCTCTCTCTTTCACACACACACACACACACACACACACACACACACACACACACACACACACACACACACACACATCAGTACTCTCTCTCACAAACATGTGGACACAGTATGTTCTTTCTGTTTTCTTAAATGGACAAATTGGACACATATTGCTCTGATACAGATAATTGCAGTGAAAGGACCTGCTGACACAATACAACACGTAAGGTAAGTAGAGAAAAAATATACAGGTCAGCAGAAGTTCTGAAGTTTACAGAGCTACAGCAGAGATGCAGTGTGGGCAAAAATACACAAAGAACTAATGGTACCGGGGATTGTTTCTACTCACAACAGCTGCAGCACTGTGATAAACTGGATTAGAAGGACACCAAATGAGAAGAGTGCTCTTGGTTGGGAAGTATTTTGCAATACGGTGCCTTTCTGAACATGACACTGTTTGTCACAGTGGCCTCTATCTATCTATATACACACACATATATATATATATATATATATATATATATATATATATATATATATATATATATATATCTCTTTCTATGAGGGTGGAAGAGAATAGTTTGGCAGCTATAAACATTACTTTGGACGAGCAGGGTTCTATTTTTTCTGTGGAATATAAGAAAGCAGCTTTAATTGATCTGCTTGGTAGCTTACGCCCTTTCTAGCTCATCCAATTCAAATGTACTTGCTCGGACATAGCCATAGGCCTAACCCTATGGACATTTTTACACAAAAAGTTGGACAGTCAATATTTCTGGGGAGGAAAGACAGTGCTTCAGCTTTAGTTGTTCCTTTGCGGCAAAGCAACCAGTTAGCTGGTTAGCAACTCTTACTGTTTTATTTCTATTGGTAGGGAGAAGGCATTTGCGCCTCCATATATGTGAGGATTTTTCTGCATTGAGTACTTTTTATCCTTTAAGTACGTTTTGCTGATGATACTTACATACATACTTTTACTTTAAAAAAACTATTTTACAGTGTGGTATTTGTATTTTTACTTAAGTAAAGGATCTGAATAGGCTACTCCTTCCACCACTACTTTATTAAAATAAATAATCACATTTCAAAAGTCAGATATCCTCATCTGTATGCCCCAAAAAAGTTAATAGTTTATGTAAACTACAAACAGTGGAAGAATTCCCAACACTTGTACTATTTCTTGTGCTAATGATAACAAACAGGGGGTGAATTTATGGATAATGATGATGATGATGATGATGATGATGATGATGATGATGATGTGAATGTGAACGGCCAAAAGGCTGCTGGGGGATACATTGTGATTTGTAAAAGTATAACTAGGGGAGACGTGCAAATGTTCGCTGTATTGTATTACACAATATTTAACAGGAGGAGGCTTCTCTAGCTGACGTGAGTCTATGCGGGGGGTTCTACACGTGACTGACTTGGTGCTCCTCTATAGAAGGCTGAACGGAGGTAAAGAACGACAGACAGAGATATCCCACAGCAAGAGAGAGGAGAATAAGCCTTTGGTCTCACAGCCTCATTACCCGGGAGGAAGCACATTCTCGGATCATTATTTACCATTATTTTTTCTGCATTTTGTTTATTTATTTGTTTTATAGACAAATACCCAGCACCGATATTGTAATCATCAGCCTGCATCCCTCATCATCTCCAGTTGTTCTGTGTTTCTAATCCTGCCCGCCCGGTGTGTTGGATGTGTCGGCCGAGTGCAGCGGTGCTCGCGGTGCTCACCGCCTGTCTCTGCGGCGCGAGCGTGTGCGCGGCGGCAGGGAGAAGCCAGCAGCTCAATTACCGACCGGTCATAGGTAAGAAAGATTCAGCCGCATGGACGGCGATTCAAAATGTTTCTGACTGTCCCTCTCCGCGCAGAGACAGACTGTAGGATTATAGCTCCTACGTCATTCGAATCGAGAATGTTCGAGAAAAGGTGCGTGTATAAAATAGCCTACCAGTAGCCAATTCTGTATGTTTCTGGAGGTGCTTCTCTTCTATCTAGCCTATGTGTAGGCTAGCCTAGGCTATGTGTCGCACATACAAAGATAGCCTAGTACACTTCATACAATATAATCCAATTTCCCTCCAAAAAGTGTAGCGTTACTGTTATAGCGTAATAATAATAATAATAAAACTAAAAAACAAGTCAGATGTCCTGTGCCCCAACAGTAAGAGTGTATGTGAACTACAAATAGTGGTGGAATGTAACTAAGTACATTTACTTAAGTACTGTATTTAAGTACAAATGTCAGGTACTTTAAGTGAGTCTTTTGTGCCCCTTTCTACTTCTACTCCGCTACATTTCAGAGATAAATATCATACTTTTTACTCCACTACATTCATCTGACAGCTTTAGTTACTAATCACTTTACAAATTAAGATGTTTGCACACAAAACACATGTAGTTTATAAAATCTGATGTTTTATTATAAATTAAATTACCCAACAGTATAAACGCTTACAAATCCAGCTGAAATGATTAGCTGATTAATCACTTAGTTAATGACCAAACTGTTTGGATTGTTTCCAGTTTCTAAAATGTGAGGATTTTTCTGCATTGAGTACTTTTACTTTTAATACTTTAAGTACATGTTCCTGCTGATACTTACGTACTTTTACTTAAGTAACATTTTCAATGCAGGACCTTCATTTGTAACAGTACTTTTACTTAAGTAAAGGATCCTAATACTTCTTCCACCCCTGGCTGTTGGCCTTGTGTTTGTCTCATAATAATTATAGGGTGATGTGCAAATGTTTGCTGTATTGTATTACACAATATGTATCAGGTCTTATAGTCAGTCTCTCGTTTTTGATTAATATTTGTTGTATACTAGTATATATAGTGTAACTATAGTGTAGTTCCCTGAACAGTGGAACAGAGGCCCTCTTAGAGTTTTGAAAAGCTGTCAATAATTGTTTTGCAGCAAATTTGTTGGGGTACGTATTTGCCCAAACAATATGACCATAGATCACATTTATCAGGAATAAATCATGCTATAATATACAGTTTACAAACAACACACACTCATAAAACTGCATAGATTGCAAGAGCACTAAAATATAAAAGATGGCCTAGTAATCTACTCCATTTACCCAAAATTAGGTCAATTTCCTATTTCTTTACTTTCCACATTGTTTAGTGGGACTTCTTTTATAGAAGTCCTGCTAGAAAATTACTAAAAGAACATTTCACTTCCTACCTACATGTCCTGTGAAACAGTGATCCCTATGTGGCTCCCAGCAGTATCAGTCATGGTGTCTAGATTGGTTTCATGTGGGCGGAGCCTATGTCAATTAAAGGGAGGTCACTATAGCGGTAGTTAACTGTTTTACAATGATGTTGTTTACAATAACACAATGAATGTATTTGATGTAACCAAGGGTGTAACTTTGGGTTGAGAAGTGGGGGTGGACACAAAACAGGGAGTCTGGGGGTCCTCCGCCAGAATAAACGTTTCCATTTGAATCCCATGAGAGTTGACCTCTGGAGACAGCTCAAGTTTCCAGAGGAGCTCACTACCTCAACTCTCAGACCAGACATAGTTCTGTGGTCCAGAGCAACAAAACAAGTGGTGCTGCTTGAACTGACTGTGCCATAGGAGGAGAGGATAGAAGAGGCCCATGAGAGAAATCTTGGGAAGTACCAACCACTCACCCAACAGTGCCAACAGGTGGGAAGGCGGGCATGGAACTTGCCAGTGGAAATAGGCTGCCGAGGATTTCCTGGGCAGTCACTTTGCAGTCCCTCCAGAAAAACGTGATTATGCGATCGCATAATTCAATGCATAATCAGCCAAAGTCCGCATATTTATGCGGGGGCCGCATTTTTTCAAATACGGCGCACTTTCGCCGCATAAATTGCCGATTTCCGCGCAAAATATGCGGGGCTTGCATTATTTCATAATCCCATAACATTTTCGTTGCAAAAAAGTCACATATATCTTAGCAGAAAGTTGAGAAATGTTGCGTTTACTTTACACAGCAGCAGCCATTTTCCGTTATGAAGTGACATAATTACGCGACGTGAACATCATCGAAAAGCTGCAGACCCGTGATGAAGCCATGATGAAACCGCAGTTTTTGCAAGTTCCCGCAATTTTTGCAAGTTCCCGCAATTTCATCGCATAAAATTGCATAAATATCGCGCGTATTCCATCGCATTTTTTAAGAAAAACGTGCCGCATAATCAAGGATTTTTGCCCGCAAAAATCACAAAAAAACTCCGCATTTTTCTGGAAGGACTGACTTTGGAGCGCCATGTCCAGACTTGGAATAAGAGGTCCCAGGGTTGGACTTGTAAAACACGAGTGTTGGCCATCACCTCAAATAGGCGGCTGGGACTTCACCCAGCCATTGAGGTGAGAGCGATGATCCCATTGTATTTCAGACATTGATGTAGCCTGGGATTATTAATGTGTTTTGTTCTCCACTTTTGGAATAATTGTCAAACTTAATTATCTTGATGAAATAATAACTACATGAGTGATAACAATGATAAAACATAACTCAGCAACAGCCCAACATTACACTGTGGACTTATTTATGAAAAACAAAAAATAAATAATGTATATCATAGTGTATGCGATATTTCATTTAAGTAAAAGTAGCAGTACCACAGTGTAAAAATACTCTGTTACAAGTAAAAGTCATGCATTTAAAATATCACTCAAGAAAAAATACAAAAGTATTAGCAATACAATTGTTTTGTTATAAATAAGCTGTTAAAAGTAAGAAGTTAATTAGCCTCTAGTCTTAATGAGTTCTCTATTTACGTTGCTGTCACTTTAAGACTCTCAGCTGGTAACTATTATGTCGCGTGAGCCGTAGTTGGGAAGGAAACGAATGCTACAAACGGTTCAGTGATTTATCTTTGTAGTGTAGCAAGCCAACTACAGTTACATTTGCCTACGTTTATGCCTAGAGTAGCATCGTTGGTATGTATTAATTCTCTGTTTTTAAATAATTACATAGGTTCATAGATCATTAGTTTGATGTCAGTGTTATTTTGTGTAAAGTTTATCTTAGAAATGTCCGTGATCGCTGGCGTTGGTGCTGTGACTAACATTGAATGGTTGCTAGGCAACTATAAGTCATAGGACAGGCTACACTCGTATGAATGAGTATGAATGAACGTAATATTATTTACATGTAAAAATGTCTTTGTACAGCATAATCACACTCATCAGTTTAATAGTCATGAATTATTAACGGTAGAAAGGAAATATTTGAATTGATGAAATTACATTCTGAACATTACTGCCCTACAAAACAAAAAGGCAGTAACTGCATTTTTGGTCAAAAATGAGTTATTATTATTTTCATGACATTCAAGGCATCCTTTGTTATGTGACAAAACATCTTATCTCAAATATGTGTCGTTTTGGAGAAAAATGGTAGTCGTTTGTACAGTAACTGCAAAAAGCCCTAGTGAAACAAAGTATAAGTACAGTAACATCCATTACTGTATTCTTGTTATGTTTTACCTAACAAAAAATAACCGTGTTGCTGCGCAGTGAAGTTACTGTTTCCATGGTGAACACACACACTGATTTCGCGGCATCCTCACGAGACGGTTTTAACATTTGCGATTTTAACTTCACACAAATTTTGTTTGAGATGGCACAAAGCCGGGGAAAGAAGATGGTCGAACTGGCGTTGAAAAGAAAATACCCGGAGAACGGTAACAGTGACAGATTAAACATTTAGAGGCTAGGCTATCACAATATAAACACCTGTCAGCCGCCAGGGCGGGACTTCCTCTCAGAGGTCCATGCTAATGGTTAGCATAATGCTATCTGAACACCCCCAGACACACATTAATCTAATACTCACACATAATAATGTGGTCCTATTCAAAATAAATTGTCCCCATTTGGGCCTTGATACAGCTTAGCAATGTGAGACTTTAAGCAGCCGTTTCAGCACCAGAACAGCTTCCAGGTGGAAAATATTGACCTAAAATGGTCAAATTAGTTTTGGTTTTGGTATATCCATGTTCAGGAAAACAAATGGTTCCAATTATTTTAAATACACTGTATCTAACATACCCAGAGCCCAAGTTGTGGCAAAATTGTTTTTGGAGAATCTGTAGTTACTGCCTTTTTCCTTGGTATGGTGCCACGTTTTTGGTAAGTAATACAAAGCAAGAATACAGTAAAGGCAAAATAGGGGTAAAATATCAAATTAAATATGAGGATTGATATGTACAAAGAATAAGCTAATATAAAGTAAGAAAAACAGCCACATGTCCAATAATCTACCTATACCACTTAGCTGGATGACAGGATAACTTTAAAGTCATTTTTCTCAGTTCTGCACTCTGCGTAGTTACTGCCTTTTTGCTTTGTAGGGCAGATTAGGCTATATTGTATCTTAAAAGCTAGCATAGAATTGATTAGTCTGTCTTTGTATGTCAGTTTCACACTTTCCTTGCAACGTCATTAAACCTGTGGACATGGGAACGACTGTCTCAGTGTTTCCTCTATGTTGATAGCATAGTGGCGGTCCGCCACGATAAAATTTCCAGCGCCACGGTATCAGAAATAGGGCAGACACACAACAGGGTTTCCGCTATGTACACCGCGCACCACCGCTCCTTCAGCTGTTTATGAAAAGTCATGAAGTCGTAGCGCCCTCTGCTCTACTGAAGTCAAGCAAACTGTCATCCGCTCTCTCTCCCCCTAGGGTGAGCAGAGCAACTGGAACAGTGACAGGACGTCATCACTCGTCAAGTTATGGCAACCAAATAAACAACAGGGCGAGTACTACTTCACTCAATAAGTGATAAACACCGACGAAAGCCGCGACATGAAATCCGCACTCACGCCCGTGAAATATGACAGCTACAGTTTATTGGAAAATAGCATTGTGGACACTGAAGTCGATGAATTTACTGTTTATCAGACCCCAGATGAGACAAGAAGCTAACGTTAGCCACGCTGCTGTGACCGCCCCTCTGCCTCTGACTCGCCGCTGCAGGAGACTGTGTATTCCTCCGACACGCTGTAGTAACGTTACTGATTTAAAACCGTTTTCCAGGTTAGTGGGGCTGCATACCGCTCAAAACCGACATGAAAAATGTAGCTAGTTCACTCAGCGTTTTGTTTTGTTGTTAAACTGTGTGTAAAATGAGCGGTGACGTTAAATCACCCTACGGTACCGTCTATTTTCTGGATGGTTTCAAGGTAACGGTCGGTAGCTTACATTAGCAGATAAGCCCGTAATCTGACGTCCAACCCCCCACCGCTGAAAAGAAATCTAGAGGAAACACTGTGTCTTCAGAGTCTTGATATTAGGAGAGAGTTTAGCAGGCTGTCAGTGTATAGAGCAATACCGAAGACGGCACAACAGTATACTTAAAGTACAACAAGTAAAAGTACTCATTATGCAGAATGTCCCATTTTAGAACAATGTATATTTATATTACAGTTTTTCTCAAATGCTAAAACACAAAAGCCAGTCCTCTAAACCAAATGACCAGTTGTCTAAACACATTTACTAAATCTAGCCATCATTTTCCAATATCATAAACACATTTCACATGAAGACACAATTCACAAAACGCAATCCTCCGTTCTCATGAATCTTGACACATTTTTCTTTGCTAAAACACAAGTTGCAAAAGAACTCTGCTCATATTCTCAAATGAAAGCTCATGTGATGCAAAATGCTTGCCACAGTCAGCAATATTCGAACACAATGAACACACCTGGCGTCATTCATTACACACAACGACTCAAAATTGAAGACACCTGTTGCTAATGCTGTGACCACGTGTATAAAGGCAAGTTCAGAGTGCACAGTTTGCTGAAGAGTCCAAACAAACACAATGGATGGATGGATGGATGGATGGATGGATGGATGGATGGATGGATGGATGGATGGATGGATGGATGGATGGATGGATGGATGGATGGATGGATGGATGGATGGATGGAGGAGGAGGAAGCGGAAGCGGAATTCGAGTCAGAAGAGCTGGCCATGGAAGAAGAGGAGCAGGCCAACGAGGAAGAGGAGTTCAAATCAGGGGAGGAAGAGGAGCAGGCCAATGAGGAAGAGGAGCAGGCCAACAAGGGAGAGGAGAAGGTCCAGGAGGGAGCGCAAGACAACCTCGCACCATCATTACGGATGAGATGCTAGCAACAGTCATTGACCATGTCATTGACAATGGCTCAAGCAGGACTAAGAGTCTGTCCAAACCTGAGTAGGTTCACCGTGGCCACCGGGCCACACCCTGATCATGTTTTCAAGAGTACTGTTGTGTGCAATAGATTCTGTTTTTGCAGTGAGTTGTTACAGTACTGTACATGCAGAATTTACTATAGATTTATACTCTTCATATGAAACTCACAAATCTAAATGCCTAATCCTCTGCAGAGATCTAAGAAGATCCATTACTGTACAGTTTCTAAAAATATGCATTGGCAGTTATGAAACAAAGAAACCTTCTCACAAATTGAGCATTGTGTTTTCAATTATTTTGCTGTAGTGTGTGTGTGTAATGATGTGTATAGTGTTTACATTTTTGCTCTTTTGGTGTGAAAGTTTGAGTTTTGACGTGAGAAGGTGTGGTTGTGTTTATGTAGCTTTAGAAAAGGGTGTTGTGTTTAGACATTGGGGAACATGGAGGAAACGTTTGTGAAATGTGTTTTAGCATTTGAGGAAAAATTGTAACATTGAATTGCATTATCATACCATTTAGTTTGTCAGCCCACTGAGGCGGCCTGTTTGTTTGGCAGCATAGTATTGAAGAAGAAATCCCCCTCCCCCCCCCCACAACTTTTGAAGCAAATTAAAAGTTTGTAAACTTCTTTAGATCATGTTTGTATAGTGTCGTAACCTAATATAAAGTTTCAATTTATGATACATTTTGTGATTACATCACACAAGTTCTTGCACAACTTTTTTTGTTTGTGTAAGGACATCATCAAACAAGCTATGAAAAGTTAAGCACTGTAATTCATAAGCATTTCACGTTTTTTTTTTTTTTGCTGTATGCAACGCATTGACAGCTGATGTGTAAGAACGCGGCTGGCTGCGTAGTGAGGTGGTTTGGCGTTAAAACAGAACTTTAAAGTCGGGGAGTGGAGTTCGCTTCCCGGGGGAAACTAAAGAGTTTCACCCAGGAAATGTGTGTTCCTTTGGAGTGTTTTAATCCAAACCATGATCTTTTTCCTAATCTTAACTAGTCGTTTTGGTGCCTAATCTTAACTTTCGTTGCAGCAAAATGCACATATTTTGTGGACTGAATTTAACCGTAATCTCCGCCAAAACGAGCGGCGGCTTGCGTTGCTCTGTCCCCGGCTAAAAGTCACCAATTTTTTGGCTAAACACATCTACTAACTGCCGGTGATACGACTGAGCTGTGACCGAGGTCCGTAGCCCGCTGTCACAAAGCTCTGTAGCGGCTTTAACAACTAGCAACTGCCGCTCGGCGTCATGGAGCTGTGTAAGTAGTGTACATCATTAAGAGCAACCGAAAAATTGAGTCAAAGTCCATGTATGTGTACACATACTTGGCCAATAAAGGTGATTCTGATTCAGATTCCAACCAAAACTGGGGTATTATATATTGTATATTTGAAGCAGGGATTTTAGACCCAGTACTTGGTACATTTCATTCCATTTTCACTCCCAGCATGGGACACCGCCTTGTTTTGGTGGCTGCGAGTAAAATAAAGGGCTGTGGATGGAAACACCTGTTGCCGTTGCTTTGTCATATCAGAATCTGAAGAATCTGGGTTATTGCCAAATATTTTCACATACAAGGAATTTGCAACCATCTGGACATTGTAATGAAGGGGCGTTGTTGGGATTTAGTGAATATATTTTGCTAGTAGAGTTTGTGGTATTCCTTGATAAATATGAATTTTGATACGGTGTTCTGGAGACCTTTGTGGAAAAACCTAAAGGGGAAAAATAGAGAAGCGTGCGTGTCACCAGAATGAACAAGTAGGGATTTGATCTCTTCAGGAGTGCATCCGTGTGGATATTTTCCTTGTCAAAAAACACTTTAGTCCCCTGTTCTTTGTTGCTTTTTAATGTTATCTATGTGGTCAGTATTTCTCCGCCATGCAGCATCAACTTTTTCATGCATAAATCTATAGTTAAATTGTATAATGTCATCTGTCTTGTGTTGCTCCCTAGGTGTGCTGGCACAGGAAAATCTTCCAGGAGACCAGTTTGCCCGTGGCTCCTCGTACATCGCTGCCTCCTATGTCAAATACCTGGAGGGAGCCGGCGCTAGGGTCGTACCCATAAGGTATAAATACCTGTCAGCCTGAATTTACCTGTTATAGAGGGCCCTGATGAAACCTCTTACCGTAGGATATTGAATGAATGAATTTGGGAATTAAATTTTGAAGAAATTGCCAAATGATGATTGTTCAAGAAAAAGACAAGAATACACATATCTGATTAATATTTATGTCATACACTGAAAGTTTAGTTTCCTGAACAGTGGAACAGAGACCTTCGTTAAAGTTGGACAAACATGACAATCCTACAAATTGTTTTGTTGGAGTGGTATGTATTTGCCCAAACAATATGACCATAGATCAACTTTATCTGGAATAAAAAATTACTAAACAAGCTCAGAATGGGCCTTTGGTGGGACACATATTAAGCAGGGATATGGGGGTCCTCCCCCAGGAAATTACAGTTCATAAACAAGAGGCATTTATAAACTTCATAGTCCACAAGAGCATAAAAACTGGCCTAGTAATTTGCTCTATCTACACAATAACAGGCCAGTTTCCTATTTCTTACTTTACACATTATGTGGTGGAATTTCTTTTATAGAAATCCTGCTAGAAAGATACTAATAGAGCATTTAACTTCCTACCTACATGTCCTGTGAAACAGTGATCCCTATGTGGCTCCCAGCAGTATCAGTCATGGTGTCTAGATTGGTTTCATGTGGGCGGAGCCTATGTCAATTAAAGGGAGGTCACTATAGCGGTAGTTAACTGTATTACAATGATGTTGTTTACAATAACACAATGAATGTATTTGATGTAACCAAGGGTGTAACTTTGGGTTGAGAAGTGGGGGTTGACACAAAACAGGGGGTCTGTCTGACCTTAGCGGAAAAACTGCCGCCGGTCCCCTGGTGCAGCATTCTCACCGGGAGAGTCCTGTACAGCCTGACTCTGCGAACGGACATCTCATTAATGCTAGCATCAGAGCAGAGCGTTCAGAACCAGCCAAATCAGCAAGAGCCGCGTGTGTAAAATATAGTGGCTGTGAATGAACGGGAGGGTGTCTGCTAAAAAAAATCAGATGCTTTAGGGTTTTTCACTTTCCTATGGCGTTGGCTAAACCCTCGTTCAGGGGGAGCTGAAACTTCCACTATGCAGGAAAACCCAGATTGCACAAGTATAGAACTATAAAAGCTAGCTCAGCGTGTACCACATAACTCAGCTCTACTAACACAGATCCCTACTTTTTACTTTCCACATTGTTTAGTGGGACTTCTTTTATAGAAATCCTGCTGGAAAATTACTAAAAGAGCATTTGACATGCCCTGTAAAACTGTGATCCCTATGTGGCTCCCAGCAGTATCAGTCATGGTGCCTAGAAGTGGTTTCATGTGGGCGGAGCCTGTGTCAATTAAAGGCATATCACTCTAGTGGTAGTGAACTGTATTACAGTTTCTCTCGAATGCTAAGACACATTTCTTGAAACCCTCACCCATCACCTCAAAACTGTAAAAATAAAAAAATAAATTCTCAAACTACATTCACAAAACACCTGACTATGCTGGCAAAATCAAACAATGCCTTCAGAGCAAACACAGAGCCAGTCAATAACTAAACACTACAGAGCATTCATTAGACATTACCTCAAACATTGGATGGTGGAACAGTACATGCACCGTAAAAAATGTGACCAATGGTTACTTAAAAAATGTATGGCAACAAAGTGACACGTAATATAATTTTAGTATTGAATACTGAATAACAAGTATTGAATAAATTAACTAAATATAAACAAAACAAATGAGTACATGTTCATAAAAGCAACACTTAAAATGTGTTGGATTTAGTAATAGCATACAAAATTATAAGTTATATAGCCAAACATTTTTGAGTCAATCCAAATCAGTTTCACAAAAAACTGATTTATGTTTAATACGTATCTGAGCAAAAGTAATTTAGATTTACTAAATATCTGGGAGAAATTAATTCAGATTTACTAAATATCTGGATAAAAATAAGTTGTATTCACTAACAAAAAATAAATTATATTAACTAATATTTTAGCACATTGTTGCCTAATTCAACACATTTACACTGTTTCTTATTTATCTGTACCTAAATGAATTGTTTACATTGACATTTTAATTGGTATCACATTACTTTAAATCTATTCAATTATATTGCATGTCACTTTGTTGCCATCCTTTTTCTATGTATAATACACTTAATATCATGCCTTCTTTCTGCCACAGGTAACTTAAATTGGGTTAATAAATCATCATGCATAATAAGAACAGCAGGTAAACATTTATTTGTAAATTTTTTTCTAAACATGTTTATCTAACATTTTTCAAGTTCTTTAGTGCAAAATGCCAAAATACAACCATAAAACACAGAGAGTGGCTATAAGAAAAAGGCAGAAATGATGTATGTGTACAATAGGGACACAATATAATGGCATTTGGGATTCTTTTTAATAAATGTTTAATCATTTAATGGTGTTTAATTTCTGCTACATCATTGGCTTAAATTATCCACAGTGATTTGTGATGTGATTTAAGGTTTAGTCCTGTTAGTGTATTTAAATTAAGACAATGTTTTCAGTCTGCAAATTATTCTTACATTTTCATTTATGTGCCAATTGAAATCGTCAGGGCCATTATGTTTTACACGTAATTGATTAATATCACATGGAGTCTGGGATAAGGTCAAGTAATTCCATTAGCCTTACTTCTTTACTTTTTGCTAAAATAGGACTCACTTAAACAGTCACATTAATTTGTTCAAATTCCTCAATTAAAACATGTCAAATTTGCATCCCTGGTGTACACCGAGGAATCACAAGGTACAATAACAGCTACCTGTGTCAATACAAATTAAAAAACACAATGCCACTCCCGAAAAATGAGTATGGTTGGTTTGATATTTCTAAACAACCACATGTTGCACTGAAAATCAATATTTTTTAGTTACTTAACAGTTGAAAAAGAAAATGCCCAAACTTTCATCAAGTGGAAGCAAGTTAAGAACAATCAGGGCAGCGTGAACAATCTTTATGGTGTCTTTGTGTTTAATTTGGTCACTTTTATGAAGAGTAAAGTAATCTTCAAATTCCAAGTCCAAATACTAAAGACTGAACTCATAAGAAATTCCCTGTCATTCTGCGAGGGTCCCTTTTCTTAAGCTAGTAGCTTATTCTTGAGGCTGTTCATTTTTGGGGACAGCTTTGAACAATCCAGCTCAAGGAGGAGTTTCTGGAAGACTTCAAGCGTGTACCTGAGCTCCTTGGAATAGGCAAGATTCACTGCATATGCCAAGCCAATGACCATGGAGCAAGCCCTTGGAAAGTTACCCAGAGCAGTCAGAACTTTCACGCCCTCTACTACGATACCGATGTCATCAGGACCCTCTGGCGTATTAGTCTTGATGTTGTAGATTTTAATCCTTTGTACAGCAAGGTCCTGCGACACACTGTCTTCATCAGCATCCTGAAATAGCAACAACATTGGCTATTTCAGACTGTACCACCAAAGGAGAAGGTTCCAAATGAACATCTCCCAAATTGGCTGTTGCACATGATGCACTTCCGTTACGTAATAAAATCTGAGATAATGTACTTCCATAAGCATATTTTCATGCCAGGTAAGTTAAAAAGGATCTAATCTACGGAGCCCCCCTGGTCCCACTTTGTCAAAAAAAATAATTATAACGTTATATAGATAGTAACTTGTGGCCTCGAGATACTATCTCGTGGCCTCGAGATAGTAACTTGTGGCCTCGAGATAGTAACTCGTGGCCTCGAGTTACCACGAGATAGTTATAATTAATTTTTTTTGACAAAGTGGGACCAGGGGGGCTCCGTACTAATCAGCTTACCACCACATGAAAACAATTCAATGACACCAGAGATGATGGTCTGAATTTAGTCACAGTTGTAAATATTTGGAAAATTTTGGAAATTAAATCAATTCATCACTACAGAAATTAATTTCTTCATGGCACTTGTCTGTGCACTTTGTGATCCGTTGCACACCGGTTATTCTACATTCAGTAAGACAGGCTAGTCACCTAGTGAACCTCGTTTCTGGGAGTATTATACTGTAGTCTTTTTCTTGTTGCATATCTATAATGTTAAATTAACCTTAGCCTGCCAATCAGCTGCATTATTAAATCTAGGTACAAGCATGCTGCATGCATATTGGCTCACTGACACTGATGAGATTTACTCCTTATGTATCAAATTTGGTACCGATTGACCATGCACTTTTCAATACTTGTCAGTATCGAAGCAATTTGGCTGTCGATACCCAGCCATAGAGATGAGACAGGATTACCTTCTTTATATTTTAACATGTTCTTGAACTTACATCATACTCCTTTAATAGTTGATCTGTGGATTCCCCAAGGTACATCATCAAACACCGAATGACAACATCTCTGGTCATGCTGATGCTATGGTTGCTTGGATCTTGAAATTACAAACATAAACGTAATTCAAGTTCATGGTGTAAAAATCATTTAATGAAAAAACTTCTTAAACAGGTGCTCCAGACTAACTTCTTTCACCTCCGTCACTGAACCGTCCTGAAAAACAATTTTAACCATCCTGAAGTTAATGTAAAGCGTCCAAAAGATTTATAAACAAAACTTAAAAGTTATCTGTTGGGGCACCTTTTTACCTTGATGATAAATTATTTATTTTCAATTCAGTTATAAACTACTGGACTTTGTTTCAGCAGGTTTTCTGCTCAGGTTCAAAACGTTCTGCACATTCAGAATCGCTCCCACATATCTGTGTTCTCTAACATGTCCAGAGGAAAATCATAATATTATGAGACTAACATCATTATTTAATGAGAATTCATAATATTTTATAATATAAGCCTACCTGACCTATACTCAGCTGTGCTCCCCTTCAGACTGTACTGAATGAGACAAGTGCACTGCACTTCATCGGAGGTACAAACCAAAACCAACACTTGTGATCAGGCAGAAATCTCAGCACAAATCCTCACGTTAACTTCTGCAGCTCCCATAAAGTGCAGCTCACAGTCCCAAACAGAGCCAGATTGTGCTTCAACGTTATCAGAATATACATTTGTTTTTCACTGCGTGAGAAGATTGATGTGTGTCACTTAACGCTAGCCTACACAGCGCGATTGCGAGGTCAGCAAGCCGTTTGTGAATGAGAGAATCAATGGACCTGTACCGCGGGAACAGGTGAGCAGCCAGCCTCCTGTGTGAGTCCAGCCTGACTGTAGTAACAGCGTGAGAAGACAGCGTCCGTTGTAGTCAGTGCTCGGTCGCTTCAGTTTGTCATTTGCTAAGTGATAGTAATAAATAAGCACACATGATCCCTTTCGCACTAGAGGCGTCCTACAGAATATTTCTCTTCGTCCCAAACACATTTTCTATCGTCCCCAGGACAACAGGACGCCGCTAGTCTTGAGCCCTGTTAAAGCTGCAGCTTTTAACACCAGGTGGCTTACATTACTGCTAAACAAAATGTCTTAGGGACCAGTCCAGTGAAACAAAGGTTTTGGTCCCAGCAAACTAGCAGTGCATATAAACTCCCATAAAACCAAAACATTTTTACACCTTGTGTTTTGTATGGATTAAACAAACAAGACATAACATGTCAATCGGTGAGCTTTAGATGTGCTGGTAGGCAAATTTTGTAACCTTTGGACAGAGCCAGACTAGCCGTTCCTCAACGTATTCCTTTAAGCAGTAAGTACACAGAGCTGAGTGATAACTGGCGCTAAACGAGTTGCTATATGGGTATGTAAACCATATATGTTGAACATTATGTGTAGATGAACGCAGCAGACATTTTTAATAAATTGTTTAGTGTTTCAAAAAGATATACCTAAACATATATGCTTCAAATGGCTGTTATTCACATAACCATTGCAGGTTGAGGGTTTTGGTGTCCAATCAACAACGTGGAACAGAATCAGTCATGTCAAAGCACTACTTTGCAAGTCTCAAACATGTGCCATTGGTTGTGAGTGATAGTGTATATTCAGTGGTCACTTTAAATTCGTGCACCTGTACAATTTAATGCAGTTCAATACAATTGTTCTGCCATAAAGTCTCCTTTTATGATGGATATAATGTCACACGGTCAGAGAGGTGTTAATAATGTATATGTTTTAGCATTGAGCTTATTACTTTTGGAAGATTTTCTACTGGACTATTGGGAGGTGTTACTAATATTCCAACCCCACATGTATGTAAATATGCAGTACAAAGAATTACAAACAAACTTCAGTACAATGCCGCCCAGTATAGCACTGCTTTTAACTATGACCTCAATAATAAACATATAATTGAATGTACACCTTTCTGACAATGTCAACATAAACTGAACAATATAAACTTGAATAATTATGTATCAATAAAGTGACCACTGAGTGTATACAAACTATTTTTAAAATGTTAGCTATTATTTAATTCTCTTTATCAGAGAGAATCACAGGCTAACATTACCTCCTGTAGATTTAAGTAATAAGTGCATTATATTCAAGCAGTTTGATTACAAAATAATATACAAACATAATAGTCATTTAAGGTTACCTTGAGTAGGATGGCCTGCAACCTCAACTCCATGGTTCCACCTTTGGAGTGGAAGATGTTCAGAAGCCTCGGAGTGTATTCATCCAGCTTAGACATGAACTTTGATTCAAGATGCACCATTGTGATTCTGTGAAACTCATCCTGGATCTGAAAGATAAATAATACATAGACTACATATTGTACATATTGTTCTTGCAACTCTAGCAAGAAGCAATCTTATTCTGATGATGATATTATGACCTTCATGTACATTCTGGGTTAACTCATCTGACGTCTATATATCATCTATATGTTCATATATTTTGGCTAGCATACTACAATCTTCAGTGTTGGTAGTTTCTCACATGCACTCACAAAGATTATTTAAAATGATTTCTGTTAGAAACTGTACAGTTATATAATGCAACAAAATCTAAATCATTCTGGAATTTGACCTTCAAAATATGATTTAGAAAATAGCTGACAGTAACATAACACACATTGTCTATTTATGAGCTAAATATGCAAAACCACCAGTGCAGTCCTTCACAGTGGACTAGAAATATTTCAAATTAGCATGTGCTTGTGACTCACTTGAGAGGGCTCAAATAGAGCAGGCCATCTGGTTTTGATGTCTTCTATGCTGGGTGATAGGTTGATGATTTCGTTTCTTCTGTGTGCAAATGTTTTGGCCATTTTTTCTTTGATCAATTTGTTGTTGTCCCTTTTTCTTACTTCAGTAAGCAACTGAATCCCCTCTTGTTCTTGACTTTCTTCATCCTCTCCTGCTGGGTGAGGGGGGAGGTAGTTTACCTCTGTCTTTCGAGGTTTTTTTACACTCTTTGCAGACTTCTGGTTTGCTGGGCTCTTGTGTTTCAGTGCATTACACATCACCTCAGGAACACCATAGCCTCGGAGTTTGGTGCGATAATTTGCCATCTTGTATTTGATGCTTTGTTGCCATCCATAGTAACCTGAGAAGGAACCGGGTTCCTTAAGACAAGGATACTTAATGACAAGTGCCTCAGCAACATCACTTATCTGTGCACATGATGGATAGGCTGTATATGTATACAGTGAGGAAAATAAGTATTTGAACACCCTGCTATTTTGCAGGTTCTCCCACTTGGAAATCATGGAGGGGTCTGAAATTGTCATCGTAGGTGCATGTCCACTGTGAGAGACATAATCTAAAAACAAAAATCCAGAAATCACAATGTATAATTTTTTAACTATTTATTTGTATGATACAGCTGCAAATAAGTATTTGAACGCCTGAAAAAATCAATGTTAATATTTGGTACAGTAGCCTTTGTTTGCAATTACAGAGGTCAAACGTTTCCTGTAGTTTTTCACCAGGTTTGCACACACTGCAGGAGGGAGTTTGGCCCACTCCTCCACACAGATCTTCTCTAGATCAGTCAGGTTTCTGGGCTGTCGCTGAGAAACACGGAGTTTGAGCTCCCTCCAAAGATTCTCTATTGGGTTTAGGTCTGGAGACTGGCTAGGCCACGCCAGAACCTTGATATGCTTCTTACAGAGCCACTCCTTGGTTATCCTGGCTGTGTGCTTCGGGTCATTGTCATGTTGGAAGACCCAGCCTCAACCCATCTTCAATGCTCTAACTGAGGGAACGAGGTTGTTCCCCAAAATCTCGCAATACATGGCCCCGGTCATCCTCTCCTTAATACAGTGCAGTCGCCCTGTCCCATGTGCAGAAAAACACCCCCAAAGCATGATGCTACCACCCCCATGCTCCACAGTAGGGATGGTGTTCTTGGGATGGTACTCATCATTCTTCTTCCTCCAAACACGGTTAGTGGAATTATGACCAAAAAGTTCTATTTTGGTCTCATCTGACCACATGACTTTCTCCCATGACTCCTCTGGATCATCCAAATGGTCATTGGCAAACTTAAGACGGGCCTTGACATGTGCTGGTTTAAGCAGGGGAACCTTCCGTGCCATGCATGATTTCAAACCATGACGTCTTAGTGTATTACCAACAGTAACCTTGGAAACGGTGGTCCCAGCTCTTTTCAGGTCATTGACCAGCTCCTCCCGTGTAGTCCTGGGCTGATTTCTCACCTTTCTTAGGATCATTGAGACCCCACGAGGTGAGATCTTGCATGGAGCCCCAGTCCGAGGGAGATTGACAGTCATGTTTAGCTTCTTCCATTTTCTAATGATTGCTCCAACAGTGGACCTTTTTTCACCAAGCTGCTTGGCAATTTCCCCGTAGCCCTTTCCAGCCTTGTGGAGGTGTACAATTTTGTCTCTAGTGTCTTTGGACAGCTCTTTGGTCTTGGCCATGTTAGTAGCTGGATTCTTACTGATTGTATGGGGTGGACAGGTGTCTTTATGCAGCTAACGACCTCAAACAGGTGCATCTAATTTAAGATAATAAATGGAGTGGAGGTGGACATTTTAAAGGCAGACTAACAGGTCTTTGAGAGTCAGAATTCTAGCTGATAGACAGGTGTTCAAATACTTATTTGCAGCTGTATCATTCAAATAAATAGTTAAAAAATCATACATTGTGATTTCTGGATTTTTGTTTTTAGATTATGTCTCTCACAGTGGACATGCACCTACGATGACAATTTCAGACCCCTCCATGATTTCCAAGTGGGAGAACTTGCAAAATAGCAGGGTGTTCAAATACTTATTTTCCTCACTGTATATAGTTTCAGCCAGCTTCTCAAGTATGTCTGTCTTGATCTTTGAGGTAGTCACAAGTGTTCCATTCTTCTTGTAGTCTTCAGTGGCTCTTTCAAGGTACATCTCAGTTTCATATGCAAACCCTGGAATGGGGAACTGCTTTGGCCACCCTTGACATCGTTCTGTAGTATTTCGCCTAGACAGGATAATGGTGTCCTGTGAAGAAGACGTTCCAGCAGATGAGTCTGCATAAGATGCAGAGTCACAGTCCGTTGACTATTGATCAAAGGAACTGCCCAAACTTTCATCAAGTGGAAGCAAGTTAAGGATAATTGGGGCAGTGTGAACAATCTTTATGGTGTCTTTGTGTTTAATTTGGTCACTTGTATGAAGAGTAAAGTAATCTTCAAATTCTGAGTCCAAATACTGAAGACTGAACTCATCAGAAATTCCAAAGGTCTCCTTCACAACAGTTTGCAGCTCCTCCACAGTGGGTGGGATTCCTGATGGAAGGACCAACTTCTCAACTCGGTCATTAAGTATTACTCTGAGCTTGGCCTCCATCTCTGCCAGATTGACAAGAATGTGAAAGGACAAAAGTTCAATAGCAAGCAGAAACTTAAACATGACACTAGACTTAACAATGAATAATGTAATTAAGAGCCTGGTGTGTGCCACCAGAATAAATAGATAGACAATGTTCTTCAAATAAAAGGTTATATCAGTAGGATGCCAATAAAATGAAATCCACCACCAAAGCCAGCAACTGAAACTCTTACTGTTGGACTAATTTAGTTAGTATGGTGCACTTTCAGATAAATGGGCTACAGTATAGATATTGTAAGATGTAAAGAATAACATAATTCATTCCAATTACCTAAAATGCACAACAGATGTGACGTTTGAGTGTAACCAAGCGTTTTCCTCCCACACTGTACGCGGCCAAGGGGTAGACGTCACCAAGTTTCTGCTAATCCAAAAGAGCCATTTTCCCAGTGACCTCCAGGTAAAAAGATCTTATATGCTCTTCATACCAGGCAGCGAGTAACTTTACAATAAAATATATGCAGTTGTCCAAAATGGCTATCTGAACAATCTCAGCAAAGTCAGGTAGTCCACCAGTAGAGCCATAGGTCAGGATCATCCCAACAGTGTACCTTGTTCCATAGTAGCTGACAGTGTTAGCTAACTGCACAGTACACAGACGCGGTGATGTTTTTCTTAAAGCTTCCTGTATGTCTGAATGCAGCACATCTAAAGGCACGACAGATATTTTTGTTACACACAATGCCTGTTTTCCAATGTCTGTATACAAGTGGTATGCCATCATCATTTGATGTCTTGTAGAAAGGGTCAACAATACATTTTTAAAGGTTTTAGTGTGCATCACAACCTGCTTAAAAAAGCTGTGTTTTGCTTCAAAGCGCATTGTCCATACACCAACCAGACGTCCATATTCTTCAATTAATCCAGGATAGTGTTCCAAAAAATGGTGTTTGGGTGTCAGTGTCTCTTCAGGAAAAACTGCTAAGAATCTGTCACGATGTTCAGATATTTTAAAGTCAAGGTATGCAATAGTTTCAGCTGTGTGAACAGGGGCAACCACTAATTCAACAATGTATTTTAAAGTCAGAAGAACCTGCCAGGCAGGATCACCCTCAGGTATCCGCGATCCAACAATGAGTGGCAACAACTGTATAAGTGCCCAATTTTCATGGGCATTTCCACCTATAGTTTTGCGATGAATGTAGTTTTGAGGGATTTCTTGAGGGCTGTTGGCTTTGTCCGAGCCCTTATAGGGAAAAAGTGTGATTAACTCATTGAGTACAGTCAAATTAAAGTACTTCTTCTTGGTAAAAATCTGGAAACACAATGCTAATTCTTTTGGGACTATGCCTTCAAAAAGGTCATGTAGCACATCTGGTGGGTACCCAGAGACAAAGTGAAAATGATTAAATTTATCAGTCAATGGACACGACCGCTTTACGCCAAAGCAATGTGTTAAATTTGGATTTTCTCTCACAGTTTGCACATGCAAACTATGGTCCTTTGTCCGAGGTGGAAACAGCCCAGTCCGCACTTCGTGTGTCTGGAACTCTGAAGAATGTCCAAGACAAAATCTACAGATGTACGGCCCTGTGAAACTTTCAACTAGTCCACTGATTGAATGTGCACCGAGATTATCAGCTACAACACAGTGTACAGTGCCTTTAAGATTCTGTCCAACACTAGAAATGTAAATCCCTTTCTGTTCTAGAGTGGCAAGATCTTTCAAGAGTGGTTCCAAAACTGCTTTGTATTCAAACTGCTTGACATCAACAGCTTTGCAAAGTAAAGCTAGCTGAATTGACGATAATGCAGATTGCAACTTGGACAACCCATTTGCCAAAACCCAATAAACGGCTGTTATTTTGTGTTTTTTTCTCGAAGTTCCAAGCGGGTTACACACTTCAAAGTCGTCAACATAAAGGATTATAGAGAGTCTTGTTTCTTCTCCAGCATAGAAGTCATTTTTCTTGAAACATTTGCCATCAAAAAATGATTTAATATATCCAGTGCTGTTTGAATGTTTGGATAAGATTCCCTCAACAATGTCTTTATTCTTCAAGACTTCCTGCAGAGTCTCTAGAATAGGCACATATTGAAACGTCTTGTTCTTTTTTGAATCAAGAATATATTCAACAGGATCGACACACTGAAAATGCAACTTAATATACTTTCTTCTCTTAAAAGCCGAACCAAGCGGACCACCTGCTCCAAGTGCTGTACTAATGGGATGGAAGTTACACAATTGTTCTGCCAAGTCAGTTAGGATGGCCTGGTCAACAATGCAGTTATTAAACTTCAATGTTAAATCAAGTATGTTTCTAACAGCTGCAACAGATGCTGAAGATGAAATGAAATGAAGGTCTTCAACCAATGCATCAATGCACTTCCCTGAGGCATTATAGATGCTTTCTAGCTTCAGTAGAAGTAAGGCAATTCTTTGAAGAACTAAGCAAGATGCACTTTCCTGATCACAATTTAAACTAGTGCCCTCATGGTCACTGGCCTCTGGTACACCAGAATGGTCAAAAGTCTGGTTATGGTGACTCCCATACACGTCTTGCTTAAAATCACTCAAAGAATAAGATTTGTGTCTTCTGCTTTTGTGTTTCAGATATGTGTTGTATATATTTGTCCTAAAGTCGCATCCTTCAAATACACAAAAGACTGTTTCGTGGCACTTCAGATGATTCCAATATGCTGAAAGTAGTCCTTGTCTGTAGAAACATAAGCGTTGCAAACTATACACTTAAAAGCTGAGATTATTCCTGGCTGTAGACTTTGTTCAGCTGCATGGTTCCTGGACAAATGTGTGTGAAGGGCACTCTGAGTTTTAAATGTGCAAGGGCAACTGTCATATAGACATGGCTGGGATTGCCCACGACCAGATGTTGCGTGTTGTAGTCTGTAATGCTTTAGTAGATCCCCCTTCGTGGCAGACAAAGACTTGCAGATCTTACACTGCCATCCCATTGGACAAAACCTAAGGTAGTAAGAAATAAAAAGGTCTTATTAACGTACTGTATAACTAGTAGCCTACATCACTAATAGGTCTAATAATGAAATAATGTATCATGACATGTAAGAGATTGGGCACCTTTTTAAAATTTAGTTTTTGTCTGACATCTAATTTTTGCAATAAACTATTTTATAGAAAATTTGCTTAATTAGTGTCAACGTAATACAATTCCCGTAAATGGTAACTAAGGTGTGAAAAAGTATGTGCAAACAATGTGTTATCATCACTTAATTGTATGTCTATGAGGAATATGTTATTATATAGTATTTCTATATTTTCTGCTGTTTGAATTTTAAATTTAAGTTGGAACTACAGGTTTTGATCATTGAAAATCAAAACTGCAAACATCTGCTTTTTAACCAGCAAACGTTGACACAAGACATAGTAATAATCAAACATTGTATTGCAAAACAACAGTGTATAAACCTTTACATAACATGTACTCTATGTGAAATGTGGTATCACAGCATTTTGTGTTTTGCATACAAGTCAAATACATACCTGTTGACAAATTTCAGTTAAAGACTCTTCATGCACCTGGAAAGAAATTCAAATGAGCTTAAATTCAATTGGAAAAGTTTGTATTTTACACATACATAAGAGGTAACATTTAAGGAGTAACTAAACAAACACCAACAGTTTACACTTGTTTGTCCACAGATGACGAAAATCATAGTCACTGAGGTAACAGTTTTGGAAAATTATCATGCACATTTCTGTCAGGAACATACAAAACACACAAGCAACAAAGTGAAAATGTGTAACCTGGCATACTAGAAAAGGTGGCACACCTCTGTCTTGTACTTTATGTGCATTCATCGTACCACAATTGTTTCAACCACAGGTGATCTTTCTCAGGTAAAGAGTAGTTAGTCTGTGACAGACCACCACACCACGATAACACCTACCTATATAATTAACTATACTTACAGTAAGTACAGAAGTGCATTAAAATAACCCAGTAGCCTCTGACACACAGTCAAACTAGTCAGACACACTTACAGGACATTTACTTCCATACAATATGGCAAATCATAAAAAAACTGTGGTTTGCAACATTAATTATTAAAGCTTAGGAACACTGAAACATGTAGTATGCAAATAAAAATGAATAGTGAACCTGACAAAGAAACTGTATCAGGCAAATCATTTATAAAAGGAATTATGATCCTTTTTTTCGTGTGAATACGGTCTGTCTTTCTGGTATTTATTTTGGTCTTATTATTCTATAAGAAGGTCCATCGCCTAAATTAGATTTACTCTGTTTTGTGGAGACACGTTGTTGACAGAATTTGGATATACTGAGCATGACATGCTAACATAATAGTTAGTGTTAAATCTGTTGTTGCAAATAGACGGACGAAGCCTCTCTCTGGCAGCGCAAAGTCCGCACCATAGTTTAATTTACTGACCTCAGACGCAGCTCGCCGGTGTAATCTGTCAGCACGTGCTGAAACCAGTTTGAAGGTGTACTCCGACAGAGAAAAACTGAAAAAGTTTATGCCATCTGCTGTTGTGCCTCGTTGTATGCTACCGTGAATTGAGACATGAAACTGTGTGGCTAACATTACTTAACATGGAGCCTCTGTGAACTTGGGATTAGCACACCCTCCATAGCGTCCACAAAACACAGTAACAGACTGTTAGCTAACTTAGCTTGTTACGGCAGAGGCGCAGGCCGATGCCAGGAAAATTGTCAAAAGTAGAATATGTTAGCTGTTATCTTAAAGGCCATTATCTATAACCTTATACTTGGAAAAGTCACATGAAATTGTGATATTTAACCGACTACTTTTTCAGTCATTCATTGCCACGCTTTTAGTCTAAACATTAGGCAGTATCACTGTAAGGTTAAGTTAGGCTAACATATCTTTATTTTCACTTTCAGCCAGTAAAGTTGGACTGTTGGGTAACTTGCAGCAATGCAAAACAATGTTCAACTGCTAACTGTTACAGCAACTCGTTGTAAGTTTACAACTTACAAAAAATAAACAAGTCTTACCTTTGGGAAAATGGCAGTATCTGAAATGTTCGATGACGATGTCCATGTGGCTGAAAATAGCTGGAGCGGAAGTGTTAGGTGATTAAATCCAAAAACCTCCCAATGAGTAAAATGTTTTCATTTTCTGCATCTTTGACTTTCCCGATAAAATATAATTAAATTCTTCTTAATGATTCACAGCTGATTTTATTCAAACAAAACAGAGTAAAATGTAATTGATGAATAAATAAAATTTGTTGAATTCAGCTCAATGTGATTCCAAACTGCAAACAGTCATTTTTTTATGTATATGTTACTAATGTTTGATTACTAAATATTAATTAACACCATTCTCAGTTTTTACAGTGTGTATTCGTATTGAACCAAAACGGTATGGGCGTCTCGGTTTGGTACATGAATTTACACGGAGAATACACGGTATAAAAATTAATAAAACTTGCGTGCAAATGAATTAATGTAATGTAATGGAACTACTGTTACATACGCTTTTCTTAGGGACACCTAATCTGTAGCCCCACCTTAGCTCTGAAGCTCCCAAGCTCTGCCTACATGTCGAGTCGGTCCAGTGAGTCCACACCAGAGCCATGTCTTTCTCTATCACTCTGGTCCACACAAAGCAAACTAGTCCCTTCTATATACAACCACACGGATGTACTGTAGCTGTATCCCTTCTTGCCTCGACCACAAATGGCTACAAGGCCCATTTGCTTTGCTGTTTGCTCCGCTGCTAGCTCTGCTGTTAGCGTGTGAAGCTAATGCCACAATTCGCCAACTCCTCTGTGTAACCGAAGCTGCTCTTTTAACACCCCTGCTCTGTGCATTCACATATGAGAGCAGCGCTTGTCTCCCATATCACACTACTAACTGATTGTCTTATTTTGTTTATAAGTTCCAGATGGAGTCTGGAGATGATGTGGGGTAGCCTACTTATTGTTTACTGTTTACATCTTACTTTATACGCTTCAGGCTGTTGCAGCTTGCTCAGGGGAGAGACTGGATGACACTAGGTGGTACAGCCTGAGACATGCACAATAAAAAAAATTGCCTTTTTGTTATGCTTTTCCCTCCATTGTACCGAACCGAACCGTGATGTCTGAACCGAGGTATGAACCGAACCGTGACTTCAGTGTACCGTTCCACCCCTAGTGTGCAGGGCATGTAGATACAGAAACAAAATGTTTACAGTATTTCATACAGTAAACACATTTTGCAATGAAAACAAAAAGTATATTACAATGTGTACAGTGAATATCTTGTACACTATAAGTAGTACAAGTACTACAATATTGAATGTCTATATATTAGGCACTTAGAACAATGCAGTAATTCAACTGCAAACAGCCAAAGAACAAAGAAAACTAAATGAAAAACACATGACAGTACACTAAAAAAATATTGCGAAACCGCAAATTCAGACATCAACATTCAATGCTCCTGTGCATATGTAACTCCTGTGCACTCTGAACTGGCTTATATTCTCTACGATTGGTTTGATCACCTCATTAGAAACGTGCGCACAATTTTGAGTCGCTATTTTAAGTGCGTAAACGATGACAACTGTGTTGTAGTTGTGTTTAAGTTGTGCTGCCCGTGTTAACTATTTTGCAACATAAGTGCATCACAGTGTGAAACGTGTTTTAGCGAGCGAGAATGTGTTTAGAGTTTTGCAAGAAGAGTGATTGATTGGACAAATGGGTTTAGGCCACTGAGCATTTGGTTCAGAGAATGAGGTTTAGTGTTTTAGCAATTCAGAAAAACTGTAATGAGGTGGTTTTCATTAACACAATGAATGTATTTAATGTAACAGATTCAAGAACAAAGGAGTTACTTGGCTTTCAGCACCTCAGTCATAATACGTACCATTAATAGGAAATGGTACACAGTATCCTCTAAATGTCGAGATTACATTCATTCTGACCTATAATGTTGAAATTCTTCATTTGTCATTGGTCGCCATGCATGACATGCTGCTTTTATGCATTGTGATTAATAATGTATATGATTGATTGCCTTTAATGGGTTTAACTATTTTTTTGTCTTCTTGTGATTTTTTTTGCTCACCAGAATAAATCGCACGGAACAAGAATACACTAACATATTCTACTCAATAAATGGGTGAGTTAACCGGGGTTCTCTTGTTGCCTTACTTACACTTACTTTTAGCTGCTAAAGGTCTCATAATGACACAAAACCAGTCTCTGCCTGGCTCTGTTTTCCATTATACTACAGGTTTTACCGTTGCATATTTAAAGGAACACGCCGACTTATTGGGACTTTAGCTTATTCACCGTAACCCCCAGAGTAAGACAAGTCGATACTGTTGTGGAAGTTTCCTTTGCAGCAGGGGGGGAGATGTTGATTTCAAAGTTTAGTAAAATGAAACAAATAAGACAGAACTGAGACTAAAACCAAGTTGTGTTTTTGTATTTAATTAAAATATATATTTTGCAAAATAGGAGGAATACAGTTTCACAAGAAGCACGTAGCTCAGTGTGTAAAGGATTCGTCAAATGAGTAGAAGGAAAGAGTGAGCTTAAATGCACATTGAGAAAAGGGGAGTGACATTTGAGCACATTCTTACAAACAATAAAGATAGTAACCTTCTAGACCTTTCTTTCTGACGCCAAAGAAGATACAGGTCCAGTACTGGCATTTATCGAAACATTAAGACACATTTAAGAAACATAGGCATGCGTCATAAATTCACTTCATCTAATCCTCTGTTCCTTTCTGCCCCAGCTGGGGTCACGCTCCCCGTACATCTAAACAGACAAGAGGGGAACGGATACGGGAGAGGAGGATATTAGAGTTGTGGCATGGTGGGTTATCAGTTCACACGAAGGGCATACACCTTCCTCTGAGACTCTCAGTCTCTGAAGTATAAACAACCTCCAATCCACATGCAGGAATGCACATGAACTGTCGTTTATATTGGTGTATGAAAATGCAATGTGCTGAATAAAAACATAAGGATTATAAAGAATAATAACACGAGAAGGGTATGTCTCGACTTGTCTTACTCTGGGGGTTACAGTGAATAAGCTGAAGTCCAAATAGTCCTTGTGCCCTGCACGGGCCTCTCTTACGTCCGTAGTTACTGTATATTACAGCTGCGAGACCAGAGATCTGCTCCCTATTTTTCTTCAGTGACAAGCAGTTCGAAGACTTCGAAGAACAGTGGTGTCCACCTCTGTACCGATTGACACACCGGCTTCATCCTGCCGCCAGAGCTGCACCCGAGCTGCGAGACGTGCCTCGGCCCCATTCGCCAGGCTAGCACCCCGTCGGCCGCCAGCAGTTTGGCTGTATGAGAATACACGGATCTTAAGTCACAGAATGACTAGTATGACTAGTGGCCTTATTCATTCAGCGTGTTACGCTTGGCGGCGGTCCGCTTTCCAGTGCTGGTGTGCGGAGGCTCGGACACCACCTTGTGTCCTCTGCCTCTCGGGTTAACCTACCCTCAGACACTGCTGGATAAGGATTTGGCTACGTTTTTAAAGCGTATGTTGCAGCCTTTTACGTCGTGCCACAAGGACTGTGGAGAAGAGATGAGGTTTTGCGCATTCCTTAGTGAAGCGTTTGTTGAAGAGGATCAGACGACTGAAGCCTGTTGTGCATTCTCTAGCACCTTTACGGGATTTAATCCCAGGGCTCGGGGGTTCCCTTTTTTGAGCCTCTGGCACAATCTCTCTCAGAATGTTGTTCCTGACAACAGTGCTCCTCAGAGTGAGCGCTGTCGGTCTCACCGTCCTGCTTTTCTATTAGAGAGGATGGGAGCGCAGCTACTTCACAGCCAAATCCTTCATTCGTGCCGAAAGTCAAAACAAACTATTTTCGGCTGGGAATTTCAAACCGACATCACCCTGCGGTGGCCAATCCTGTAGATCAGGTCAGGTCAGTTGGTTTTGAGGCGGTGTGAGGATCTCGTACAGGAAACATCACTGCCTCTATCGCTGCCACAAGAAAGTTTTAAAACACTATGAGGGTAAAAAAACAAACACAAGCACTGAACTGCCCAGGAGTTTGTGTAACAGCTGACTGTTTCTGCAACAACAAAGCACAGTCCCTCGTCTCTTTTCCTTTTTCTTTTTCTCACTTTATGTAAAAGTTCTGATTTTCACAAGCTCTTACATCCCCTCATTTAGTACTATGTTCTGTACAGCTACAAACAAAAACATGTTTTAGTGATTGTTTGTATTATTAAGGCAGAGAAAAGTGTAAAAATACAAACATTGTTGAAGATATGCTAAGTTCAGCGTCCCTGACATGTGATGACATAGAAGAGAGTAGGCCTACAGTATGTGTAACCTAAATGTAAAAACAGAAGTGTCTCCTCAGGTTGTTGCTGCCAGGAGGAGATGTAGATCTTCAAACATCGCAGTTCAGCCAAGCAGCCAAGATCTTCTACAACTTGGCACTGAAGGTAAACATTTTTTGACTTGTTCAACTGACTGCCAAGATGAAGTGACATCTCAGGATACCACGGAAAGAGATTATAGAGTAAATCATTGTGTTAGTACCTCATTGGCTTGGCTTAATGTTTCTCTCATTAAATGATACACTCACATTTTTCACCTATTGGTGCTTTCACACTGGCCTCATATAGTTTGGTTAAATCGCATAGCGTTGGTTTTCCCTTTGGTGCACTTTGTTTGGGCAGGTGTGAATGCAGCAATCACCAAAAGCTGACCAAACAAACATACCGAATCTCCTTGATGAGGTGGTCTCAGTACTCTTTCAAATGGACTCTGGAGCGGTTCGTTAGTGGTGAGAATAGGATTGGACCTCGAACAGAACCAACTGCTGGAAGAACCTCACATTTCTGGACTAAACCAGTTGCCATAGTCAGCTGCGCTGTGCATTATGGGATAAGGACAAGTTTGCACTTCAGCAACATAAGCTGCATCCTATGTCCTTTATTTGATAGCTCCTCGACTCCTCTGTCCTCAGCTGAACTGGAAGTTGTTCCGTGCCTCCTCGGTGAAGGCCGTCTCAAAGCTCTCATTTCTGCCCCAAGGACCGAGGAGCAAGCATCGAGGAGGGATCATCGAGGAGCTATAGTCGAGGAAACATGAGAGCAGCCTTCCCGGAAGCCATGCAGCTGAAGGAGTTGCTAACTCCACCCATACAGCTGACGAATTAATGTGACGCTTCAGAGGAAAGGACGACCCATTCCTCTAAAACACATTTGCTTGTTGCCTCTCTCATCCAATTATTTGCTTGCGTCTCTTCCGTGCCTCCTCGATGGGAGGGACTAAGATGCATGGAAGGGAGGCAAGTGGAGGAGTCGGGGATGCAATTTAAGGGCCATGGGATGCACCTCTAGCCACACGGCAACTCGCGGACAATCTTGGAGTCCTCATAGAAATTTCCTCTGATGACCATATTAGGTCCAAACTTTTAAAGAACAGTGAACATTGTTTAGCAAACTGCTCAGGGAAAGGGCATTTCATAGCTCTGTCAACAGTCATGCACTGTTGACAGATCTATGAAACCCCACTGTTTTTAGAAAATACGTTCAAAGACACATCTGGCCAATGATGTGAATGTTGTCACGTGACTTGTGTTGCTGCAGTTTGGTTTGTTTCACCAACTCATCAGCTGATTTGGACCACAGCAAACAGTGTGGTGTGAAAAGGAACCGAAACGGCTGAAAAATACTACAATGTATAATGTTTTCGCCCTTGGTGTGGACCACATGAACCGAACTACCGATGTGAAAGCACCCTAAAACAAAACTCACATATCGACATGTACATTGAAAGAGATTTTGATCACTCTAATTGTTCCTCCAGTCCTGATGCA
This sequence comes from Zingel zingel, assembly GCA_023566125.1. Classification (NCBI taxonomy): domain Eukaryota; kingdom Metazoa; phylum Chordata; class Actinopteri; order Perciformes; family Percidae; genus Zingel; species Zingel zingel. The sequence goes on from CM042319.1 coordinate 29,685,089, forward strand.
ATGCCAATGTAAGTGATTGGGGACAAAATCCAGTCTGGCTTAGACATATCGAGTACAATATTTTCCAAGGAGATACTGTCTTTTTAGTACAAAATTCCCTTTGGAACTTTGGTACTACAAAGACTGTAATATTGGAAGATTTGTCTAACTCAATCCACATTAAGCCTCAGCTGTACGTGGTGTGAATGTGTGCATCTGTATGAGATGGAAGCTCTTGGGTTGTAGGTGAAATAGAGCATTCTGTGTAGAATTCCTTTGACAAATGACTTTACACTAAGGTGACCAGATTTCTGAGACAAAATCCGGGAAAATGTTCAGCTCAGAAGCGTAAATACCTCCAAAAAAGGTAATGCTTTTCTTTGTAAAGTTTTAAACGGGACACTGCCCCAGGGGGGTCACTAGACCTAGAGCTGCACTAGGGCACAAGCCCCCCTAGGGGGATCCATGGGCATGCTGCCCTGTAAGAAAATGTTGTCTTTTTTAATGTTTAAATGCATCAATCTGGTGCACTTTGAAAAGAAATTCAATGAAAAGAGGTCAGACTTGATTATTCTTATCTATGGATGGAAATATTTGTGCTGTAGCCTGAACTATTTTGCACTTCAGAATTATAACCATGCACAATGTCACTAGGAAGCATACCAGTAGAAATATATATTCATATTTGTAAATGGGGTATATATATATATATATATATATATATATATATATATATATATATATATATATATATATAAGTGGGATTGTCTGGAATCTGGCAATATAATAACCATTATGGTAGGATACACTGGCTAAGCAATTTACAAAAATGTCTGTGCTGACATAAATAGTTTACATGATCATACATTATAATTTTGGCCCTTTGGCTGAGTCTCTATCTGTCAGAGGAAGAGCAGGAGTGCGGTTGTGAAGAAGTTGGTAATTTCATGGTGCAGATTAACACTTTTTCATGCACTATATCCGTGTCACATTCTCATTAGGGGTTGAGCCCCCCTAAAGGTCTGATCCTAGAATTGCCCCTGCTGCTACTTCATAAGTACTCCACTAAACCTCAGAGGGACATGTTGTAATGTTTACTGCACTACATTTATCTGACAGCTTTTGCATTATTGCTTCACCCTGGGCTTGTTTCTGCAACAGCTCATTCATTGAGTATCGGATACAATTAAAACTATTGAGGAAATATTTTCCTTTGACATTGGTCCAGTATTAAACAAGATCACTGCAGTCGGCAACGGTAAAACAAGCTACAATGTAAGTTAATAGGACGTCAATTGCCCAGCTTGTATTTACGTTCATAAAAGTGCTTGTTTTGCCACTGACAGGCTCAGTGTCTGACAACATTATGGAAAGGATTTCTAAGAAGGTTGATCTTTCTGTTAAAGAGTAAGATCCTTTTTTAAAACATAAAAAGTCTGCAAAATTGCATTCGCTAAACCAACCAGACTCCATGTAAATAAACAGTAATTTTAGCATCGTAAAATGGGCATTCTAGAACATGTCTGAACTCTGAGGCTTGCTCTGGCTGTCTTGACCCTGTGCGTGTAGGGTGCACGACTATTTCATTCCAATTTTGGGTCTGTCAGTCATAGTGAAAACCGGGGACAGGTCACCGAAACCGGGGACGTCTGGTCACCCTACTTTATACCTTCCTCAGAGTCAACTTCTCATTCCTCACTGTCTTGTCCTCTGCAGGCCAATGATGCTGGGGACTACTTCCCCATCTGGGGAACGTGTCAGGGCTTCCAGCAGCTGTCCGTCCTCACAGCCAACAAAAACCTGCTAACCCTCACTGATACCAAGGCTGTGGCTCTACCTCTCACTCTCACACCAGGTATTCGTCTCTGTCCCTGTCCTCTGCTCTTGTTCTGCTTGCCTCATTTGCTCTTCTCTCTTCTTCTTCAGCAACCTCTCGTCATAAAGATGAACAACTATTTCTCCCGTTTTTCATTGTGCCTGCCTCTCTTCTCAGATGCAATGTCTTATAGTCCTATAGTTCTTTTTCTGTCAAGCAAGTTTAGCAGGGAAAGCAAATATAAGTGCCACTCTGTATTCTGCTGCTATGGTACTGTGATGTGATCATGACTGCACATAATGTGCAGCGGAACTGATATAAAAGGTCCCTGTGAAAAAAAAGTCATTTTTAGTTCAGCTAAGCTGTTAGACCAGCTACAATCGTAGAAAGAAAGTACACATGATCAAATATTATGCATATTACTTTTAAGAAGTGTTTTAAGGACTCATTTAACCAAATATAGCTGTCCCTCCCTTACCACTGATCCTACTGCCAAAGGACTGATTTTAATACTAATGCTGTATTAAACCATTAACTTTTACTAATGTAACTTCCTCCCTCCTGTGTTGTGTGAACTGCTTGTCCGGACCTCCTGCCCCACCACTAATCTGTGTCCGTCCTCTAGCGGCCCAGTCCAGCCGTCTCTTCCGAAGTTTCCCCAAGGATCTTCTGCAGTCTCTGGCCGAGGAAAACGTCACTTCCAACTTCCACAGATGGAGTCTGTCTATGCAGGTATTTTTTTTGCTCCCCGTCTCTTTCTCTTTTCTGCCCACTCCTGAAAAGCATGAACACCTGGAATGGCCGGAATCTGGAAACCAAACTGTTCCCAGACAACGGAGTTGGTTTTGCCTATTTTGCTCACCAAACGCTGCTGTTGCTGCCCTCCTTCTGCCATCTTTACTCGCGCTGAGTTTTTAAATTCCAGCGGATTATATGCACAGGACTTGCCTGTATAGGCTGAGACAAAATGAAGCCAAGACAAAATAAGAGTTGTTATTGCAAAACAGAACATGGCAAAATAATAGTTTTTTTCTCGATTGTACTATTTTGGTGATCGTTGGGAGCCAAAATCTAAATCAAAATTCAATTAATTGCACAGCCCTAGTTTCAGTTTTGGGGGTTTAATTATGGAATAAACTTAATGATGAGTTGAAAATGTGTACGTCTACGTTGAGTTTAAAAAAAGCTTTAAAAAAATAATTAAAATAATTAACGGTTGTGAAGTAATTTGAATAAAATGTAAGTTGTAAAATGTATTACTAGGTTTGTACTCAAGTATTTGGTTTCATTTAGTTTTTTTGGATTCCTGGGGGATTCTATGGGGATTTTGGGATAGGATAGGCAAAAATAAGCCTTGGCTTCAGCCTATTCCTTTTTGGGTTAACTACGGTGGCAAATTGTGGGAAATAATTGTTTCTTTCATGTATGTTAACCGAAATAAAATTATTCATCATCATTCTTCTGGTTGTTCTGTTCGAAAGAAACAACAGTAAATGAGCAACCATTCTCTATCCCATATTAACAAGACCCTAAACTACTGTTGTATCGGCGGCATATCGTTGACTGCATAAACTACACATTCTCCCTTCTGTTTGAGTCAGGCTTGGTGTCCAAGGGGTAACACATTGGTCTCAAGACCAAGATCTCGGGTTCAATTCCCATTCATGGCCTTAGAGCATCTGATGTAATGGATGTCCATTGCTGAGATGAAGCCTCAAATCCAATACGTGATTCTCCCATCTAGTTATCTAAACTATCTGTGCTTATTGCTTCCAAGGACGGTTGAGATTGGTTTAAAGAAATACAAACAAGCCAGAGTGTTTTTTACCTCCATCCCAGAATACATAAGTGTGTAGCCAGACCACACTGCAGTGCTGACACATGTTCTGAAGATAGTACATCAACCAAAAGTCCAAGTACTGCTATGCTACCTACCACAGATACACGTAAAAACACTCAGCTGTGACTAGATGGAGTCAGACATTGGTCTCGTACCAAATCCAAACAAAACATTATGGGTTCAATTCCCATTCATGCCTTACTAAGTTACTTGCAATTTCAATCTGCTTGACAATCATTAATTTAATATTGGAAACCAACTTGCTCAGTTACTCCTGATGTAGTATATATATATCCACAACGTTCCACTTCCGGGATTGCTCTCACTCTGCCGGAAATTCCGCCATATGTCACTCTTTTTGGAAGTCCGTTTGCGGATGTCCATTATCTTCCGCTTTTTTGTGTTGTAATTCTAAACTCTGGTGGATTTCTGAGGACTATGGTTAACTGCTCCTCAGATCTCTGCAGGGTAAATCCAGACAGCTAGCTAGACTATCTGTCCAATCTGAGTTTTCTGTTGCACGACTAAAACAACTTTTGAACGCACACGTTCCACCAAAACAAGTTCCTTCCTGAGGCTACTTTTGTGGCGCCGCTCGGCCCTTAGCACCGCCCAAGACGATTGTGATTGGTTTAAAGAAATGCCAACAAACCAGAGCACCTTTTTTTCCCCATCCCAGAATGCTGTGTGGACTAGCCAGACCTTCCTCCACAGCACTGTGGAGGAAGGTCTGGCAATGCGAGACTACTCCTGATGAGTCTACGTGTGCAAGGCCCTCAATGGCAACCTGTTATTAGAATTACCCTTAAAATGTTTCAACTCAACCCTTAGCATCAAATCACCATACATCAGTAGGTTTGACCAGATCACTATGCTTCAAACACAGGGTTTGTCAGATGAAACGTGAAGGCTGCCAAAAAAGTGTATTCAGTCAGACAGCTAACGTTTGAAATGTTTATTATTACAGCAGAATATTGTGTTTGGCGGCCAGACTCCGACCTCATCACTCCCCACAGGGTTTACATGAGATATTAGGAAGTGACGAGAAAGTAGCTTCCCCCCTGGCCGCAGCCTGCAGGTGGATGCTAGTGGGGTCGTGGCAGGGCTTAAAGAACAGGCAGCAATACGGATGCAGGGCAGCAGCAGCATTGACAAGCAGAGATGGGGAAATGTTGCAGCTTAAATAGACCGCCAAATTTGTGTGTGTTTTGGTAAATGATACAGAGAGGGAGGCATGTCATGTGTGTGACTGCCTGAACTAGCTCGCAGGCGTCGCACCATTTTAGTCAAGCAGAGCCATACCACACACCGTACAGTGGAAACATGTCATTAGTGTATTTTTCTCATGTAGGAGTCCTGATGAGTGTCCTTGCAGAAGGCATGTTTCAACTCACCCCTTGCAGGTTTTTCCTGCATAGAGGAATTTTACCAGAATGCAGGAAATGAAGTCTTTGACGCTCCAAATTTCCCCATACCCCTCACCTATTTTGTGTTCCCCCACAAAGGCCCATCCTGAGCCAAACCCCTGGCATCAATTCTCCATACACCAGTTAGTTTGACCACATGTCTTTATGGTTGTTCCACGCAGAAGAAGCAAAGTAATTTTAGGGCTACGAACAAATATTTTATGATCAGTCAATTCAATATGAAATCTCTGCCTTTGAACCAACAGAACTATAGCCGTAATGCCAAGCTCAAGAGGTTTTACAAGGTCCTGTCCACTAACAATGATGGGAAGAAAGAATTCATCTCCACAATGGAAGGTACCATTCCTCCCTGGCTACTTTGCAGTTTGCTGTATTGTTCGTGTTGTTCACTGTACAGCTCATTATTCAGATTCAGACATTGTTGGGAATCGCAGAGATTATGAAATAGGGGTAATGTTGATTTTAATGACTATGATGGTCCTATTTGAAAATGAGAACTTTTCTAAAAGATGTTGATTAGAATGATTTTCTCAGTAAATGAGCAAGTTTTCTTTCCTATTTTTTGGTCTGCTGACAATGTTTCTGGTTTTCCTCCTAGCCTACCGCTACCCATTGTATGCAGTGCAGTGGCATCCAGAGAAGAGCCCATTTGAGTGGATAGATAAGCCAGGCATGATTCACTCCACCACTGCTATAAGAGCCTGCTTCTACACTGCCAGCTTCTTTGTCTCTGAAGGTAACCCGAGGCACCTCTGTATGCTTCTATTATTCCTGTCAGGTTGTAACCAGCACTTTTTGTTCGTCCATTTCCTTTCCTTTATTGTTTGCACTTTTCATAGTTTCCGAGCAGAATATCTCCAAAGAGTATAGGTCACTGATTTAACTAAAATTCGATGGAAAGTTAGGCTGTGAGCCAAGAAAGAATCCGATTGACTCATAATTAGGGGTGCACGATATATTGACTCAATATCGTTCTCGCAATATCACGTTGCGCGATATCATACCAAAATATTTTGTTTGCGTTGCATCCCGCCCGACATGTACCCAAAGAGTATAGAAGCAACAAGAGGCGAAACTCAATAGAACGTTGTGTTACATTCAGTCCAAGATGGCGGAGCTGCAGTTCCATTGCAAGCTGCAGCACAACGTTCTATTGAGTTTCTCCTCTTGTTACGTCTATACTCTTTGATGCACCTCTCGAAAAATACACATCACTTGGTAGCGTTGTATTTCCCCCGACTCATTTCCTGGTTCTCCTTCTCCATAAACAACATGAAATCAAGGAGAGGGTTAACTTCTCCTGCTCCAGATTTCACCGTGGTCAGAAAGAACAGGGGAGACACTTTGTTTCTCTCACTATAACTCTAGAGTCGCTACTCACTCCGAAGAAAATCGCCGTCACTCTCTCACTTCTTCCTCGCTCTACCACACACACACACACACACACACACACACACACACACACACACGCGCGGCTCGACGCACACACCAGAACACGTGTAAACATCAGCTGCGTGGAGCCTCCGCAGAACCATAAAACGAAGCGAAAGAAAAGAAAGGAGCTAAAGAGAGAGGGAAGAGTGGAGCAAAAAGAACACAAAAGTAAGAAAATGAGTGTTGCTCTGGGAGACGACGAAATAACAGATTGAAAGGAAACTTTATAGGCCAAAAGTAACGCTACAGTCATTAGCTACAAAAGAGAGCGACATGCACTCGCTTGTGGGCGCTCCTGGGCATGCCTAGCCTACCCCTGGTTGCTTGGCAACAGTAAACAGAAATTCTCCAGCGCTACCTTAAACCACATCTTAAAAGTTACTTCAGAGGTATTGTCAAGTCACAAGAACGATGTTTTTGGATTTAAAAGTATTTATTTCTCGATAAAAGTAACACAATATATGTGATTAATTGCCAAACATATCAGATATATACATAAATACCATGTCCTGAAGCGTTTTCCGCCATCTTGAATTATTTTCTTCGACTCGAGCCACTGACATACGTCACGCTGCCCTCACACTGCCTTCACTCTGATTGGCAGTCGCTCGTGGCCAAACGGCCACTCCCATTGAAAATGAATGGTAGCCTGTCGCTCTTTGTCTATTGTAGCTAATGTGACTATAAGGTAATGCCTCCTCCTCTGTAGCTTGGAAATACTTTGGACATGCTCTTTATTTATTTATTTTATACTGTCCAACCAGTAAAACATGCCCTGTTCTGTAGACACATGTTGTACCAGTCCAATATGACTGTCAGTTGAAATAAACCTTGTGTTGTAAGAAAACTTGTTTTATTTGTTATAAATCTATTTTGATGCGTTTTCCCATAACTTTGGTAATTTTACATATGTTTAAAAATATCTAAATTAATATCGATATCGCAATATTCATTATCGATATCGCAATGTCAAATTTTTTCAATATCGTGCACCCCTACTCATAACTGCTGATGCAAAATAATAATTATTTACAATTATAACTACTATGTTTTATTTTGTTCAAGATCCCCAAGACCCATCATTTCATGATTTGTGCTTATACAGATGTTCTACTCTGTTTACAATCTTCACCAAATGTTACATATAATGATTAGGGCTGGGTTACAATAATCCATTTTCCATTTTTGAGTGATCTGATATAGATTCATAAAATCCAGTAACTGATCTTTTAATATATGCATTTTCACCTTTTTTTTGTCCGAGCACTTTAAGGATATTTTGCCCATGTTGAGCAATTTCTTGATCTGTGCAAGTGCAACTGAATTCAATTGACACACACACACACACACACACACACACACACACACACACACACACACACACACACACACACTGTCTTTTCTTTATTTACACTCTCCCCTTTTTCTCCCTTCTGCCTTCTTTCCTTCCTTCAGCCATGAAGAACCAGCACCATTTCTCCAGTGCTGTGGAGGAAGAGCGAGCTCTCATCTATAACTTCTCTCCTGTCTACAGAGGCATGCATGCCATCTTTGTGCAGAACTATTACTTTGATTGATGGACAGTATACCGAAGACCAAACAGACCTGGGCTCAGTCTAGTCAGAATTTGTTATAAGTATTGTCATCTTGGCCCATGTTTAATACCAAACTTTATTCTGTCGTCACTTACAGTAGCCTCAAACATCAAGTCAATAATTAACCATTTAGCTTAGCTCATTTGCCACAGTGATTTGGAATGCAGTGTGAACAGGACAGAGAGGAAATGCAGTGATAATTAATACAAAAAGAATGAAACGTTCTTTTTAGTAATCGCTGATTGTCTTGAGTCGAATGGCAGATAAAGAAAATAATACAAATTGAATTTACTTCTTTTAATCAGTGTTTCTCAAACGTTTTCAGAACAAGGACCACTTACCCAATAAAAAAACCAAACCTAACGGACCACCTTACAGCCAAAATAACCCCAAAAACCATAGCCTTCTTACTTCAACAGTATATTACAAACAACAGCCAAATCAAATGACAGTTTCTAGAAATATCTTACTCACTCATTGTCTCTTTTGCCATCTTAATGCAAGAAGAGGAACAATGGTGCTGCTTATACTAGGGATGGGCATTCGATTAAATTTTCTTCGTCGATCGTCGGGAGAATTAACAATCGACTATCGATTAATCATTAATATTTTTATATTAAAATTCATTACTTATTTAACTTTTCATAAATTAAAAATGCAATGAAAATACAAAAATACAGTGTGTTTTTCTTCGGTGAGATCTTTATTACAAGAAGACGTTAAACTAAACTTAACGATATATGCGCTTCAGTGCTCTAAAGCAGCGGAACCTGCAGCTGCGAGCCGGCGTTCTTAAACAGAGACCCTCATTTGTTCCCAAATAATAAATGCATTAAAAAAAGAATCATGTTAAAAAATAACTTAACCAAAAACATAATAATACTTAGATCTGACAGGTTTCGTCAAAATGTAACTCAAAACTATTCAAGGCACGGAGAGGGTGAGAGAGATTAGCCTAAACAATGAATTAGGCTACTTAACAAAGCCTCATAAAACATAACTAGTAACTCACATACAACTTCTGCACCAGTCTACTGATTTTTGTTGAGAAAGATAAGTATGTTGACATGATCTGGGGTCAGACGCGACCGCAACCTGGTGACCGTCAGTCCAGCCGCCGAAAACACCCGCTCTGAGGGGACTGATGTTGCCGGGATACACAGGTACCTCCGCGCTAACTTGGCCAGCCCGGGGAACCTTATTCCGTTCACTTTCCACCAGTCTGTGGGGGTGCAATCCAGGGGTGGGGGAATCTTCCTCAGAAAGTTCTGAAGTTCCGCTTCGATGCCAGCCTCGCATTGAGTGGTATAGTGCTCCCCAAGGAGTTGTGCCATAGCAGAGGACTGGGAGGCCGCCACTCCAGTGTTTGCGCTCCCCTCATCCGTGTCAGACAACGCAACCTCGTCTCCCTGAGCCTGTGGGATAGCCGCCCTACCGGTCTCCACTGCCTTTCCCAGTTAAACCAGTTTCGCATTAGCAGCCAGTCTCTGTGTTGGTGTAAGAAAGCGCAGGTGTTTGTGACGAGGGTCCAGCATTGATGAGATCATGGGGGCGAATGACACAAACTCATCACCAGACTCAACCTGTATAAATAAATATATGATGGGGGAATCAATAATCAGAAAAAGTGCTGTATCTAAATAGGTAACACAACGCAGATAACAGTCAAGTATGCATGTAATTGGGTATATCATGTAAACTAAAATAAAAAAAAGTTTAGCTTACATTCATTCGCTTGATGGGAGGAACGCACTTTTGTCTTGAATTCGGTGAGTCTGGGCCCGTCACCTTCACTGCGCATGAGGTGGATATTGATGAGGCCGAAGGTGACGGGATAAGTGTTGGAGATGGAGACGTCTTTCTCTGCAGACATAACCGTGGTGGCACATTTAAGTGCTGTGTGTCCTCCATCAGCTGTCAGTAGTCATCCTTCAACTCCAGGATCCTGGCGTCTTGAAGCATGGGTCACGGTTTGGTGCGACAGCACAGCAACAACAGCCCACCGCTGCTCCACCAGGCGATCAAACATGTCGCACACGGAGTTCCACCGTGTTTTACACGACTGGATAAGCCGGTGAGTTGCGAGGCCCATTTGCTGCTGTTTCTTTTGCAGCGCTTTGGTTGCTGCAGTGCTGTGGTTAAAGTGGCTAACGAGTTTACTAGCCGCAGATATTACCCGATACAGATACAGTGCAAATCCGTCATTTATGGACAACTGGAGGGTGTGTGCAAAGCAGGTAACTGAAATCCAGAGCACTCTGGTGGGACTGTTGGCAGCAACAATATTGTCGTGAACGCATGCAATAACTCGGTCTTCAAGTCCCCACTGCTCTACAGCTTCATTCATTTTCTCAGCGAGGTGGTCAGCTGTATGCCGGCCTGGCAGGCTTTCTGTGAGCAGGACCACTGAGTTAATTTGCCAGTCATCACTGATGTAGTGGCAGGTGATGGTGATGTAGCTCTCAGCTGTTAAAGCGGTCCAGCAGTCTGTAGTTAGAGCAACTCTGTCAGCGGTGCTCAATTCTTTTAACAGCTCCTGCTTCCTTTCTTCATAGTGAGTTTCTACCAGTCTGGTGATGGTACGTCGTGACGGAATGTGATATGCTGGTTCCAATAAATGTATAAGTTGTCGAAAACCTTTGCCCTCAACAATACTTAAAGGCAGCATATCCATCTTAATGAACTTGCAGATCCCTTGGGTAATTTTCTCTGCTCATTGTGCATCGCAGCTTCTCCGTGCTAAGGCCGACACAATGCTAGGTTGAGACTGAGAGCAGGATGCACCGCCACCGACATTAACCAGGGTCGGATGTACTTTGTTTAAGTGGTACATCATTTGAGTCGTGGCCGTGCTGTACTTATACACGGCATCGCAATGTTTGCAGTGAACTAAGTCATTTTTTAAATCAAAATGGTCCCACGCCACACTTCGCCGTGACCTCTTCATGATTACTTTTGAAATCAAAACATAAACTTGCAGGTAACTGAGTAGCCTATGGCGACCCGTGTGGTAAAATGTTTAATTGCTGCCACACAGTGAAATTCATTTCATTGCTTCAAGACTCACACTACGTTACGCAACCTGCATTAGTTATCGATAACAAATTAACGTGATCGACGAAATTCTTAATGATCAATTATCGATCGTCGATTAATCATGCCCATCCCTAGCTTATACTGAGACGTCAGTGAAGCAATGTATGTCATAAAGCTATAATGGGTAGTTTCTGTCTCCCCCATTAGGATTTCTAAGCAAAGACACCAACACTCTCAGTTAAACGTTGTTCCTCCGTATTTCCTTCAAATGTCACGCAGATCATTCGTGGCACAAATTTGAGGAAGTCCGAGCACACAGAAAACAACAGCCAATTTAAATAATAATGTTAAAGTTTGCACACAAGTTCATTTACTGTAATATTGAAAATAACACATCTATGCTCCTCCTTCTTAGGCTTTGGAGTTGCTGGCAGACAGTTTGAGAAAACTGTTTTTTTTTTATCTGACAGATAATGGTTTCATACCGTCTTCAATCCAAATCACCTTATAGTGTCATAATTTGTTTTTTAAAATGGCTGTCTGCCCGACCCATTAAGGGACAGTAGTAACATTAAAGGGGCTATATTCTAAGCAGAGCTTCTTGGAAGTAGTGCGTTTTCACACTTGGTCCGTAAGCCCTTCAAAAGAACGCAGCCTTATTAGTCAGAATTCTTTGCGCATATGTGAACAGTCCAAAGGGACTCCGGAATGAACCTGAGTGGTCTGAGTGTGGTTCTCATCATCTGTGCATTGTGAACACAACACACTTCAGGTTCGCTTTGCCCTTTTTCCTTTTTGCCAATGTATTTTAGCCCTGAGGCCCCGTCAGAGCTGAAGTGGACCAGAAAGAGAACTGAGCCTTTTTTCAACTAAATTGACAATGTGAAAACAAAAAGAACTGAGTCCCTTTTCTGTTGGTTCACTTTTTGGTTCACTTTAAAGGCAGCTACTCACCGGGCCGACCAGTCTGGCAAGGTCAGTGACTCAAGTCTGTTCGGTGTGTTCCGTGCCATCGTCCGTTGGAGAGCTGTCGGCCTTCATTTTGGCCGACCTGACGTGCTCAGTCGGAGACAGGGCAGTCGGGACTCACCCGGAAATGGCGAGCGGATGAGCCTCTCAAAATCTGACAAAAATCTTTTAAACTAACCTTTGTCGACCTGAAATGAAGACAGATTCAGAAACTGCATGGCCTATTTCTCGGTTAAAATGTTTTCAGAAACACGTTTCGGTGAACTATTTTAGTAAAATATGAGATCATATTCTGAATGAGTCGCCGTTAATGGCCAGTTGAAAAATCCAAAATCCGGAAGTAGCAGCCAGACCCACGTGACGTGTTTGTCCAATCAGCTGCCGGTTTTCATTTTTTTGGACGACAATACAGATTAGCGCCGCTTGCTGTTATGGAGACGTATAACGTCTCGTCGCTTTGGTGTGTTCCAAGGCATTTTTTTGACCAACTCGGGGAGACTGATCAGTTGGTCTGTAACAGCCTTAAGGCCCTGACACACCAACCAGACGGGCCGACCGTCGGCAGAAAAGGCAGTCGGACTGATCAGTCGGGTCCTCGAGGTCCAAAAAGTGCCTCAGAACACACCGAAGAGACGCCGACTTGAGCATACGCTCTGCGCATGAGCGAAACGTAATACGTCTCCATAGCAGCAGGCGGCGCTGCTCTGTATTGTTTCCATTAACAGTCAGATTGTTTCCCAGAAAATGAAAACGGCAGCTGATTGGACGAATGCGTCACGTGGTTCTTTTTTTAAGCGAGAAATAGGCCGTGCAGTTTCTGAATCTGTCTTCATTTCAGATCAACAAAGGTTAGTTTAAAAGATTTTTGTCAGATTTTGAGAAGCTCATCCGCTCGCCATTTCCTGGTGAGTCCCGACTGCCCTGTCTCTGACTGAACATGTTGGGTCGGCCCAAATGAAGGCCGACGGCTCCTCAGACGGACGATGGCACGGAACACACGGAACAGACTCGAATCACCGACCTCGCCAGACGGTCCGACAGCCGATTATCGGGCTGGTGTGTCTCCTCTATTAAGCGGACTAAGTTTGGTTCCTTTAAAGAGGACTATATGTGAAAACATCCACAGTGAACAAAAGATGGTGCTCTTTGATAGGGGGCAAGAATAAATCCAATAGACATCAAGGAAAATCCAAAGGCACTCGTCTTAAGAAAAAAATTGTTAATGTTAGGAGGTTAAAGGCACAGGAATGGGATGAAACTATTTAAAACAGCAGGTGTGAGCAAATCATCAGGTGCACCTGGTGTTTGAAATAGTTTCACCCCATTCCTGTGCCTCTAACTCCATGAAGAAGTTGGTTTTAAACTGATGATGCAGATGAATTAAAGGCATTTTAAAAAACATTTCTTAAGATGCCTTGTGCCTTCCCTTGATGTCTATTGGGCTATATTCTACCTCCAATTAGCCCCAATAATCGCAAACTAAATTAAATTAAATGTCCAAATATCCAGTTGTCAGGGTGTCTTTCGTTACAGCACAGCATTCCCATGTTTTTAAAATGCTTTATCGGATACCTTTACTGGTGTTTGCAACCATTAAATTACTCCAAAGTTCACCATACAGGGCTTAACACACCGAGAGATCAGTGAGAGAAGAGTTTTGTGATGAGCTGCTGTTTCAATATCAGTCTGAAATAATGAATGTGAGTCCGTAACGTTATTTCTGTCAAAATGTAAACATACTCTGCCACCTGTATTCCAAGTTGTTCAACCCTCTATGTCTATAAGCAAAAACAGAATTCAGTGTGTATGTCAATGAGAAATGGAAATCCGGTTACCAACTTATCTTTTTAAAAAGAACTACTTTCCTATTTTTAAGTTGTATAGTCATTTTGTAATTTTATTCCACAGGCAGATATCAATAATCACAAAACTCTATAGATGAGTCTAGAGAAATAGTTCATCTTGGCATGATTGTATTCTTGTGTGTCTCTGTGGGCATTTCCACATTTTTATTCCTCAACAAAAAGAGTATTTTGTATATCACATTGTCAGAGAATGCTACATGTCTGTAGAGATTATCAGGATTTGAGAAATTATAGTTTTTACATTTACAGTAGCTCAAGTAGTGGCATTTATTTTATACAAGGGGGGGGGGGCACAGGGTGTGGGGGCACAAACCCCACGCCCTGCTGAGATCAGCACACACTAACGGAAAAGTATAAACTTCAGGACACCGTAGGCTACGGCGACAGCTCTACGTGGAACCTCCGCAGGACCATAAATCAAGCTCAACGTGATTAATAATGCTTCCACTTTCCAATAACCAGAAGTGAATTTGTGTACTGGTACTAAACACACAGGCATGCATTGGGCTAACAGTTATGAGGCTCTGTTTGTGCATGTTTCTGTAACATCATCAGATGTGATCGCCACCTTGACTTGTTTCCGTTTCTTCTGCTCTTCTCTGGAAAGGTAATACAGATTCTTGATGAGCGATGACACTTTGATTTGTTGGAAGTCTTCTGAAAGGAAACCCTGGATCACAGTAGGCTAAAATGAAATCACAAATATCAGCAGCCACTTATTTAGTTATTTACTCAGTTATGCGTGTAAACGATCATTCACATTACATAAGAAGAGAGTTGCTTAAAGCAGGGCCTCCCCTTTTCTGAACCTGACCTATTCAGTGGGGCAACATCAGGGTGCCTCCTGGGGCTCCAGCCCCTAATGTTTTCTTAAAAGCCCCTAATCTTTGAGGATTTTAAAACAACTTCAACTTTGTGTCATTTCCTCTCAGTCTCTCTGACTGGAACGGCAAATCAATGGAACAAAATTACTGATGAAATTTCACTGTTCATTCTGTGAACTCTACTAAAAAAGGTTTCAAGATTAGTTATGCTGTTTCCTACCCTACCTATGTTATGTAACTTCAAAAATAGAAACATCACTAGAAACACTAGAAACACTCCTGCCTCTCAGGTGGCAGGAGTGATAATGAGTCATCCTCAACATTAGTTGTGTTCTGGTTTCAGAATAATGAAGGCAGTTGGAGAACAGTTACACAAAACAGGATGTCGGCTCTACAGGATGATTCTTTAATTTGGCGACTAACATGTTATTCCCAAATGATGTACAGATGTTGGGCATTCTGTTATAAAATGGTTTAAACAATAGTGCAAATAGCTGCCATAAATGGAGCACGCCCCTGACCCCTCGGTTTTGGGCTGAGCCCTGAAAGTTTACACATCTCGCTCCGTCTCTGGCTAAAGGGGGAAAAGCTCGGAAATACCTCACAACCCCTCATACGGACACATCTGCAGATAGATAGATATTTAGATACTTTATTCATTCCAAAGGAAATTTTAGGCATCAACCATAACACAACAAACACATATACACACATATACTAACTCACATACATAAAAATCACTAACAGAGTTAAAGAGTTAAAAAGTGATTACAAAGGTCTGGTATGGACTGACCATGTGATGCAATGACCATGATAAGGTGCTATGGTAGAGTGTGTGCAATGGTGGTAGTGCAAAAGTGAACAGTGCAGGGATTGAACAGTGCAATATATTATTATTAAATATTAACTATGACTATGTGAAATATTAACTATGACTATGAATAAGAACAATATATAACAGGGAATAAGTTATAAGATGTAGATGTTATGACCACAGTCCAGATTGTGTAGGGAGGGCTAATATAGCCTATAAGACAGTCAGGTGTACAGCAGACAAAGTGATATAATGGTAGGGGCTGAGAGAGACAGGCTCGTGCTGAAAAGTCCATTTCTGCCCTCCTCCTTTGTGTGGTATTGAAGAGTTGGATGGACCTCCTCAACCTGTCTGTTGAGCATGACAGTGACAGAAGTCTGCCACTGAACTTGCTCCTCTGTTTAAAGAACATGCTGTGTAGTGGGTGGCGGTCATTGTCCATGATCGCCAGCATCCTACTCATGGTCCGTTTCTCTGCAGTTGCTGTGAGTAGCCTAATGATGCTAAATCAAAAGTTATCAGGGGCCTTTTTAACTATTAATTAATTGTTGTGCAGATATAACACACCTGAGTCACTCCTGGCCTTTTACTAGAAAGATGTTTTTACTGGCTGTGGTTCTGTTTAATGAATGGATACATGTTAGTGAAGGGCAGGTTCAAGCTTGCTAAGCATAAGAAAGCTATTGACTTTTCCTCGGAAAAGAAACGTGGAGCCAGAACACCTCCCACACCATTAAAAAAGCCCAGCAGAAGATGTTCTTCCTGAGGACCCTGAAGCGCAATGGGCTCCCTCAGGAACTTCTGACACACTTCTACTGCTGCACATTTGAGAGCACCCTGACATACTGCTGCACCATGTGGCACTCCAGCTGCACAGCAGCAGAAAGAAAGGATCTGCAGCAGGTTGTCAAGACGGCTGCAGGGGCGGTTCTAGAGGGGGGTGCAAAGGGTGGCCAGTGCCCCCTTAATATTAAGCCTGGACCCCTCTCTGGTCCCCGCCCAACTGTGGCAAATATGTTCATACATTTCTCACCCCACCTTTATCCCCAAAGAGGGGATATTATCCATGTGCAGTGATAAATAAAAAGTAGGTTAACACTGATTGAGTATTCTTGTGTTTATTGCTATATGTGTATTGATAGTCCTTTGTAGAACCAAACCTATGGAGGTTTGGTGGTATGTACAGTAACACTTGTGCTTAATTAGTGGGAATAATCAGCATTCCCAACTATTGTTATTCTGTTCTTTATGAAGTTCTTATTCCGTACGTTTTTTGGCTCTCTGTAACTTCTGCATACGTTCAGCTATTAAAACCATTCAACTTTTAAAATGTTCAGCTCTTTCAGCTAATGATGGGACTTCTTCAACTTTTTTTATTATTATTAATATTAAGCTTTTTAACACTTTTTTTTTTAACATTGAAGTCAATGAGAGCATGCATCAAATCCTTCAAATCTTCTTCTGCTCCCAAAATTTTCAGCCCCTCCATACTTTCACCTACAGCCGCCAAACAAACAAACAAACAAACTCCTGCTATTGCTTTTCAGTTTGATATCTTTTACAGTTTTTGCAAAAAAGCTGTTTATGTTTAGTGATCATTTCAGGATTTTTTTGAGTTTATAATGAGTGTGTATGGCGCGAGCTAGAGTGGATGATGTCATCGCCAGAGCCTTAAAAAAATATCTTTGTCCCCTCTCTATAAATTGCTCTCACACTCACAATATCTACTTGTCATTCACAATTTATAATCAAAATGTAGGTATTTTTGTCTAGTTTCAGCCAATGTGCTCCGTTATGCGATATGCCTTATACTTTTGGCTTGATGAGTTTCCAGAATCAGAATCAGTATCAGAAAAAGCTTTATTGCCAAGTACGTTTACACACACAAGGAATTTGTCTTGGTGTCGTAAGTGCATGTCACCTTAAAGCAACAGGCACAGACACACCGATTTGCCATATGCGGCGCCAACCCAACTCTCTATTAACTCTCGCAGGGACAGATACAGCAAGACATGAGGAGAGGGGAGGGAAAAAAAAGCAGCTCTCAGACTATCCTCATAAAGATAAGAACAGTGTGGGAACAGGAAAAAACACCTCAGCACGTAAGCACACAAACAGTACATTTGCACTGCTACATACATAACACAACATAACAGAACATAACATAACATAAATGTACAGTTGCACATTTAGCGGTGAAGGCGTGGGACTGGGGGTATAGGATGGGGTGGGGGGGTTTGACCTGCTGAGAAACGCACAGCCCGGCAGCCGCACTAGTGTCTCAGTCCGCAGAATGTTATAGCGATAACACAGCATGTTGCCATGGAGACACCCCTGAACAGTCCAGGACCGATACGACAATCAGCAGGCAGTGGGAAAGATGGGGGAGGACCAAGAGCGTCTCGCTTGCAGAGCCCCAACAGGGTGACTGTTTGTTCCAAGAAACGGCCTTGGCAAGGCCGTTCAGGATAAGGGGGCCGAAAGATTAAATTTGTTTGGTCTACACGAATGGCTGCTCTAATTTAAACATCCATTCTATTGTTCATCCGATCAACTGGTCAATTTTACTTTCCAAATCCGTGACCTTCTTCATGATGGTATCCAAGCCGCGGATTATTACCATGTTGTATTCCATCACGCGATTAATAGTCCCAGTTTGTGCACGGATAGTCCCAGTTTGCAAACTGATCGCTGTTCCAACAGCTCCAGTCAGGCCAGGCAGCTTCCTGGGGCTTCGGACAGCTACCAGAGTCTTTTTAATTTCTCAATAAACCAGGGCCAAGCATCCTCCAATCAGCAGCAGTCCGGTTATCATGGTTCCGAATAGGTAGATATCCTCAACGTCCTCCACGGAAAGAGCAGAGAGACACACGACACGCCATTTCTCCCAGCCGTCCATCGTATACCCCGCAGCAAACGTTCCGTCAGGACATGCTGGCTCACCCGTACCAGTGCTCCTCCTCGAGAATACAGTGTCAATTGCGCTGAGAGACCAGTTAATCAGCTCCATAATTCGGGTATTTCAGAGCCTGAGCCTTGCAGGGAGAGTCTCTAGAAAGTTAACAAGACAACGCGAGACACGAGACAAGATAGCAAGCAGGGTAGGCCTGGGAGGGAGAGGGAGAATGCGACCGCCTTCGCTGAGAGCAGAAAGAGAAATGACAACAGTTCTAAATCTCCCTCCATTCACTGCCCTGTTAAACATCCTCCACATTTCCCAGTAAAACTCATAGCGAACCACTTTTTTAAATCGCTGATATACCCACATTTTTAAGTTTATCCACATACATTTTATATTGATGCGTTCACAAAGGCGTTGTGGTGGTCACGATTACATCATTTCACTGATACCCCTTATCGTTTTAGCAGTCTGAGCCTTTATTTGAGAACTTGCTCTGTGTCTTTGAATAGCTCCAGTGTGGCACAACAGGTGACAGTTTCAGCAGGTGACACGGTCGTTAACCTGATTAAAGATCAAAGAGATCTCATCACAGACTTCAAAGGGTGTTTATCAACATGGTCACAGGTCATTAGTAGCCATGTCAACTTGAATACTACAGGCAGTAATATGAACATCAGTCTATATCTCTTCTGTCTGTCTCTGTCTGTCTGTTTCTGTCTGTTTCTGTTTCTCCCTGTCTCTGTCTCTCTCTGTCTGTCTGTTTGTTTCTCTCTGTCTCTCTCTGTCTCTCTCTCTCTCTCTCTCTGTGTGTCTATTCATTCCCCTCTCTCTCTCTATTCTTCCCTCTCTCTCTCTCTTCCTCTCTCTCTCTCTCTGTCTCTGTCTATTCATTCCCCTCTCTCTCTCTCTATTCTTCCCTCTCTCTCTCTCTCTTCCTCTTTCTCTCTCTGTCTATTCCTCTCTCTCTCTCTCTCTCTGTCTATTCATTCCCCTCTCTCTCTCTATTCTTCCCTCTCTCTCTCTCTTCCTCTCTCTCTCTGTCTGTTTGTCTGTCTATTCCTCTCTCTCTCTCTCCCACGCATTTTCTGCAGGAAATGCATTTTTTGCAGGAAATGCATTTTCTAGTATATTTTGGTACCCCTCAAATCTGGCCCCTCTAAATGAAATGGTCTAGAACCGCCACTGGACCACTGGACGGCTGAGAGGATCACTGGCTCGCCCCCCCCCCCCTACCAAACCTGAGTGAAATATACTCAAGCCGTCTTTTCAAACGGGCCACAAACATCAGGCAGGACACCTCATACCCCGGACACTCCCTGTTCACCACCCTCCCCTCAGGCAGACTGAGAACCCTCAGCACACGCTATCTATCTATCTATCTATCTATCTATCTATCTATCTATCTATCTATATATCTATCCATCTATCTAGCTATCTATCTATCTATCTATCTATCTATCTATCTATCTATCTATCTATCTATCTATCTATATATCTATCTAGCTATCTAGCTATCTATCTATGTCAGAAGAATGCATTAGGCCTCTAATGTTTAGTTCAACAAAGTCTCATATTTTGTCATTTTACATGTAGCTAACTTGGAGCTCTGAAAACAAAATAAAACTGACTAACTGATGTTAAGAAAGTAAAGTAGTTAATGAATATTAGAGACAGACTTTAGATTAGATTTACCTTATGTATTAGCATTTATCAGAAAAATAACAACTTTACTGTTCTTTACTTAACAGGTCAAATGGCTCCTACAATAGACATTATATAGCTACATGTTAAGCAAGACAAGCTACTGTCATTTTCTTGTTTACATTAATATAGACTTGTGATAATGTCCTTGAGCATGTTCTAGTTAAAAAAAAACTTTAAAATGTTTTTTTGTTTTTATGTAGCTGTCTGTGTTCTTGTTTTTAATTACTGTTTAACTGCTGTAAAGTGACCTTGAGTGACATGAAAGGTGTCCATAAATACAATGAATTGTTATGACTCTGCAATACATATGACCTTTTGTATGACCTAAAACTTTTGTGCGATTTCTTCTTTGTTTCAGGTATCCTCGTGGGCGGGTGTGTGTCGGATTATTTAGCGGCTGATGCTTCTTTGTCTTTGGACTTTAACCTGCAGGAAAAATGTTTCAGAGCTACAGCAGTCATGTGACTGGCTGACAGTCTATTTATCAATCACCACATCTTCTGATCTATAATCATCTCATACAGTGCTGCTGCACATACATTAACTGATCAATTTAAAAAAAAAATACCACCTATGTAAAGTCACTCACAACCTAGTCTATATCCACAACGTTCCACTTCCTGGATTGCTCCATTGCCGCCAGAAGTTCTGCTGGATGTCCTTCTTTTTGGCCTGGATGTCCGTTACCTTCCTCTTTCTTTATGTTGGAATTCTAAACTCCGTGGATTACTGAGGACTATGCTTAACTGCTCCTCAGATCTCTGCAGGGTAAATCCAGACAGCTAGCTAGACTATCTGTCCAATCTGAGTTTTCTGTTGCACGACTAAAACAACCTTTGAACGTACACATGCTCCAGCAAAACAAGTTCCTTCCTGAGACTATTTTGCAGCGGTACCGTGGCTCTGTCCGGTGCTTAGCACCGCCCAAGACGATTGTGATTGGTTTAAAGAAATGCTAATAAACCAGAGCATGTTTTTCTCCCATCCCGGAATGCTGTGTGGACTAGCCAGACCTTCCTCTGCAGCGCTGTGGAGGAAGGTCTGGCAATGCGAGACTACTCAGAACCTAGCTCCACTGTGACTTGCAGAAGAACAGATACTGATCGAGTCACAGGGGGACCATCAAGAGGACATTGTGTTATTTTAGTCAGCCTGGTCTGTCAGAGGGTCAAGAGAGTGGAATTCAACCTCAGACCATATCAGACAATTAAACACAGAGTATAACCCTTTTATTAAGCAGCTAAAACAATGGATTGTATATTTTATTCTCAATTTTTTACTCCATAAAATTAGTTTTCTTTTTTAATTATTTTTTATTTTCTGAATATTAAGATTTTATTCGTAATTATTTCATGAAATCCTTTTTTCTCTCTTCTTTCTTTCTATATATATATATACATATATATATATATATATATATATATATATATATATATATATATATATATATATATATATATATATATATATATATATATATATATATATATCTCAGCCTTTTTTATTTATATATATTTAATTTATATAAATGAAATATAAAATCGTGATATTCAGAAAATTAAAACTAATTTAGAAAGAAAAAAGGATTTCATGAAATAATTACGAATAAAATCTTAATATTCAGAAAATAAAAAATAATTAAAAAGGAAAACTAATTTTATGGAGTAAAAAATTGAGAATAAAATCGTAATAAGCAGGAAATGAATAAAATGTAAGAAGACACAGTGATTATATGAACAAAGTTGTAATAATGTAAAGCAATTTAAACTTAAAACCAAGAAGCATTTCTCTGCTGGTGAGTGGTGTCATGGCGCCCTCTGGTGGACTCCAGCGGAACTACAAGCAGAGCGCCAGAAAACTAATACACACATTAAAACATGTTTACAGTTTTTATTATTTTAATTTAAATGTCTTATCCTATACACTGACCCCACTTCATACATTTATATTTATTTAATTTTTAGTATTTCTTTTGTAATACTATATACATTTGTTTTAATCGTTATTAAACACGGCAACGCCTCCATAATCATCAGAAATACGACGAGGGCTGACAGTGCAGAATATAGATATAGTTTTTCATTCAATGAGACAACTATAATGTTCCACGTTAAGCTTGATGTTATTGGTGAGTACTTTGATTAAACAGTTAAAGATGTCCTCTCATCTAAGGACTGGAGCCTCGTCTCCACCTTGTTATCTAGCTGCTGCATCTGAACAAACATGATGAAAACTTTGAACTCATCGATGGTGTCAGTTTCACATTTCTTAATGAAATATCAGCAGTCTGTAGTAGATTAAATCTGAGTGTGCTCACTGCCTGGTGTTGCTGTGAGATTCATCTACATTTTGTTCTACTAAAAAACAAACCAAAGAAAGTCAACTTTACTTTTATGCAGTTTTTAAAGTAATTTTAGCTGCTCAGTGGCCAGCAGATCAGACTGTGGTTGTAGCCAGGCAGCTTCCAGGTATGAATGTAACTGTGTGAATGTGATCAGGGCGTTCCTTCAAAAGAGAGGTTTCCTCTCAGTGAGCCTTCCCTGAATAAATAAAAGGTTAAAGGTAGCTTATATGCAGGACTCCATTCTCATCACTCAGCCACACACACATAGCAGTAGGCGTCACCAAGTGCACCTGCTATTCTGGTTCATGATTGTGTGTTCCAGCAACACACATCCAGCGATGTCCTCAAGGAAACGACAGCTCAACCAACGATGTCCTCAAGGAAACGACAGCTCAACCAACGATGTCCTCAAGGAAACGACAGCTCAACCAACGATGTCCTCAAGGAAACGACAGCTCAACCAACGATGTCCTCAAGGAAACGACAGCTCAACCAACGATGTCCTCAGGCAACACAGTCTCACTCCCTACTCGTCAAATGTCTGACGCATGGTCAAGGACCCTGGCGTTAAGTTTCAACGAAAGAGGGGTACCTGTTGCGTTGTTTTTCGACGAGGGGGTCTGTCAGATAGACTCATATTAATCCCTCACCGTTGAATATTGACGAAAGAAAAAACACGCCCCCCCCCCCTCCATAACTCGAAATCTGTGGCAGTTTTATTATTGGTATTTTTAGCCCAATAACCGCTGTTTTAATCAACATTTATTCACCAGATCTTATCATGGTTTATATGTATTTCTTTTAATGTTATTATTTCGGTCTATTTTGGCCAGGGAAGCTGGATTACTTTGTTGTTTATTTATATTTTTAAAACTATAACGCTACATATATCAACATTTATTTAGATGTTATCATGGTATTCATTTCTTTATTTTAATAGTATTATTTCGGTCTTATTACCGGTGAAATATTACAGTAGCTATGCTGTAAAACAGAACACTACGATATGAGCCGAGCTGAGAGGATTCAAAGCCGATATCCCACAATGCAATGCGGGCATTCATTCACAAAATCGGACAGCGATCAGCAGGTCTTTAACGACAGTATCGCTTCAATGTACATATATATATATATATATATATATATATACAGTCAGTGGTTTAGTCACCAGCAACAACACGTTGCTCAGCTTTGTTCCAGTAAGTTATGCATCGTAATAACGTTTTAAAAAATCAGCGTAAGTTACTTAGTAATTACCCCTCCTCGTCTGTGAAAGAATGTTGCACGTTGTATGTGAGAATTTATACAATAAAAATACCAATAATGAAATAATAGTGTTTTATGCTAAGCACTTTGATTTGCCTTATATATACACTATATAAACACAGCGAGTGTTAAGAAATACAGCCTAATGGCTTGTTTGACAAATTTTCACTTGTTTTAACTTACTACTGCATTTTTTCCATATATATTTTTGATGGAGGTCATACATTTAGCTGGTTTCTGATTCTGGTACAATGCTATACTTTGTAGACCTATTTAAATAAAGTATTGTTTGGCAGTGATCAGAAAAGGGAAGTTGTGGTAAAACTACAAATGCATTGATATCCTCTGGGTCGATATTGGTTATCGTATAATCCACCACACTGTTACCTAAAACAGAGGAATAGGTCATTTTCCCCATAGAGTCACCACGGGCCCTTCCATTAACGATGTATAAGCCCGGGCTTTTGCATATTTGGAGAACTGGTTTTCGTTTTTGTTTATAATATTATCAAAACTTTGTCTTTGTGGTACTGTGTGGGCTGGGACTGGGGATATTTGGCCGAATATGTGTTTGTTTCCATCTACTTCGATGTAGTCTTTCTCTTTTCCAGTTCTTGCATTGAGATCTCCACATATTAAGATGTGACCCAATGACTGGAAATGAATTATCTCCTTTTGAAGTTCTCCTCGGTGTAATAGGGGGAGTTTGAGGGTGAGATATAGATTGCACATAAATATATATCTCTGGTGCTATTAACTATACCTCTGTTGATTTTTATCCAAAGGTGAAATTTTCCTTTTTTCCACTGGTAAGATATCATTTTTATATTGTGCTTTATGCCAAATTAATGGTCCCCCTGAATCGCTTCCATTTTTAACATTGTTTTTTTTTTACAGAAGGTACAGAAAATTCAATGTAATTATTAGGACAATTAGATAGTAAATATGAATGGTTCCATGTTTCATGTAGAATGATGATATCTAAATTATTTATACTTTTTACAAATTCAGGATCTGTAGTTTTATCCCCAAAAGTTGTGGAGTACAAAGCCTGGATATTCCAACTACTAATTGAGAATGACATTGGTCTAGATACAGGATCTGTGTTTCACATAGAAATATACAATTAAAAATCCAACTCCAGCGATATTAAGTATATATATATATATATATATATATATATATATATATATATATATATATATATATATATATATATATATATATATATATATATATATAAATGTTGTATATATGTATGGGTATCTTTGGTGTCTAATAATGAAAGCCCATGTTAATGTAACAGTTTTGAGCACAGCAAGGTGACTAGGTCTCTTATCTGGTTTGGATTCCAGTGGGCAGATGGTGGTATTGGTGCTCTGGCAGCTATGGCATAGCTCTCTCTCTGGCTGGGGGGTTGAGGCATGTAGGTAGGTGGATGGTGGGCTGTTTATTTTTTCCCTTGTTTATTATCTGTTGGATTGTACTGTATTTTTACAAATGCTTATCTTGTGAAGCACTTTGTGACTTTGTCTGTAAAAGGTGCTATATCAAATCAACATATTATTATTCTTATTATTATTATTAGGTAGATAAGTCTCTCTGCAGCAGGTAGGTAGCACTCTGTCTTTGGAGAGTGGGTTGTGACAGGTAGATTTCTTGGTTTGTTTGGTTGTACTGTTGCTGTGGTTGTTTTGTGTGGGGGGGCTGTTGAGGGTACATCTGCTGGGTAGGGGGACGTCTGCGTGGGTGAAGAGAGTTTCCTGATTGGGTGGAGTTTGTTCTGCGCTCAGGTGTGGATGTGCCTCAGCCTAGGGCTGTGTCTTTGAGGCTCTTTGCAAATAGTCCCACAGCTCTCTCACTGAGATAAATGCTGCTGAAGTATGTCTCTGTGGAGGGCTACATGGACGTTCTGCAGTTGTGTGCATTTCTCTCTAATCTCAGTGTTGATTGTGTTAATTGTGTGTTGAGGTCCTTGGAAGTAAAGATGATATAGTTACTCTTGCTCGTGCTGTTGGTAAGTCGCTGATCCTTGCAGTCAGGTCGTTGGTCCCTGCGATGATCTCTCAGCTCTTCTCTCATGGCGTGGCCCTCAGCCTGTAGAGCCTGTAGAGTCTGCAGCTGGTTGCTCTGGGTGGTGGAGTGTTAAGTGAGATCCTCCATCACTCTGCGCAGGGCTAACCTCAGGGCCTGGTTGTCTTCCTCCAGCTCCTTCATGGCCTGGTACAGCTCGTGGATTTCAGCCTTCTGGTGTAGGACCATACTGCTTGGCTCACTCACTGCTGGATGTAGTTTCTCACTGTTGTTGTGAAGGCAGGTAAAGGTCTTTTCTTTGAAGTCCACAAACTCCCTCTCTAGGATGGAGAGTCCCTCTCTCAGTACCTTCACACTGGAGGAGAGTTTGGCACTGCAGTGAGGAGAGGAGGTCACATGACTGCTGCTGGGGATGGCTGGTCTCTCTGGGGTGTCTGACTGTTGTCTGTTTCCTTTCTTCTTCTTTTCTGCTACACTTTTCATTGACTGGAAGTGTTTGTAAAAATGATCCAGGATTTTTTCTAATCCCTGGATCATGATTGTGCCCAGTGACGGCGCCAGAGATGTTTTTTTGCTGGTGCTTTGGGGTTGCTGGACGTTTAAGTGAGGGTGCTCTGAAATTTTGAGTTTCCCTTGACACAAATAACCTAACTTTACACACACTCGTGCAGATGCCCACCCACCTCCGCCGCAGTTTACTAAGCGAGCAAACGAGAGAGATTGATTTAAAGTTACCGATACAACAGCACCATAGAACTCTGATTAGCCCACCAAACATATTTCAAATACCAGCCAACAAGCCAGGTTCAAACAATCATTACTGCAGCTCTCATACAGCTGGCTCAGAAGATTAATGCAGCAGGCCAAATACACCACACACAGCCAAGCACACACATAAACACACACGCGCATGTATCCTCACACAGTTTTCACACTTGCACGTATGGTCAAAATAATGTAGCCATATCTGTAGTGACTTAATATATCTAAATAAGCCACTGAGGGCGAACGCGTTTTCTGGGCTAAAATAAACAGATGTCCAGTGCTCTGTATAACTTTAGATTCAGTGATCATTTATTCACATTTCTTTAAAACACATGTTCACTAATGTTCTTCTACTATGAGACAGAGATACGAGTAAAGTTCTTGCATGGACCCCTATCAGCTGACTCACCCACTGTGGCCCGGCTGTGCGATCCCCTGGTCTAATGTCATGTACAGCAGGGTGACGTTAAGCATCTTCAGCAGCAATCACAGCCGTGGTCAGGTCACCTTCCTCCGGCCGCTTTTCTTCGTCCCGGTTGGTGACAAGTTCACCATATCTCTCAGTCTCATTTTTGATAAAGTCTCCACACCTTGACGTTTAGGGAGTAAAAAACTGTCCATTGCTAGCGTTAGACTTACTTCTCTAATCCTAACGGCTCCAAATATTGAGCTCTTCTTCTTCTGTGTGAATAAGTTACTGCGGAAGTAAGGTCAAAAGTTCAGTGTGTGCTGCTCCCTTTGGCCGAATACGATCACCTGTGTTTTTTAGCCTAAAAATAATCGATTTGTTTTATTAATGTATTTATTCATTTTTCAAATATAAATTATACTATTTACACATTAACAATGTTTTATTTATTTATAAATCAACCACAGCAATTTCTTGGGGGTGCTATGGCAATCCTAGGGGTAGCTACAGCACCCCCCAGCCCTCCCTGGCACCGCCTATGGTTGTGCCGTGATAAATGTTGATAATAAGGGTGAGAGAGGTGGGGTCTTCCTCGCAGACTGTAATTTGTCTTCCTTTGCTGATTTCATTCTTCTTAACATGGGTGAAGATTTCACAAAAGGCTGCATGCCAGGCAGGTCTATGATGGGTGAAGAAAAGCAAGTTGCTTTTGACCCTACAGTTTCCTCTCATGGTAAAATCTGCAATGATCCTCTGAGGTGAGTCGTGGAGGGTTTTTGTTTTGAAGGACTTCCTATCTTTTAGTGAAGTCACATGGTCAGGATACTGGATCTCGTATCCGTCAGTGTCCGAAGGCAAAAGCGGCAGATCTGAATCTTTTCCCGGAGTTACGTCCCTATGGTTTCCACACTAACTGGTTGCTGTATATTGTGTTTACCTAACAGCAGCAGTTATTGCTGCCTCTCTCGCCAGATTCACACAATCACAAACACATTACTGCCGATTTTAAAATCTCTTCCCAGATCTATTGCTGCGAATACGATTGTATAAATGAGCAGTACATCGCAGCCACATACAAAAAATAAATGTAAGAAAATACAATTATTGTAAGTTTGCGTCGAGCTGGTTTCGTACTGTCAAAATCAAAAACACATACTCTTCACGTCCGCAGCTCTATGCTGTGAGGTACTCAAACGCTGTTGAATTTGTTTCCAGTAGGTGTCACTTAACTACGTACAACTGGTTACTCCCATAGGCTGTATAAAACCGTTACTCTTAGAAAATACACAATCGTATTTATCATGATTCTTTTCTCGCGGCTACGGATATATTACCACTACATTACAGCCCCTACAACATTACACATATGACTATAAATACTTTTAAACAGTGATGATATAACTCAGGCAAGCTAACACTGAGCCACAAGAAAAGCTAAAACAACTTGTTACCCTGGGCTTAGGCAGTGTTGTATTGTGTCCACGAGGGGCGTACTTATTGAACTCAGAGAGAAACATATGGCCTGAGCTCAATGCTGTTTAAATCATTTAAATAACGTTATATGCTGTGTTGGAGTTTGATTAGAAACATGGACTGTAATTATTAACTGTCTATGATTAGAACATCACTTTGGATAGAATCATTCGATAGACACACAAGCTCAAATAACACTGTATTGCTATTAGAGGTATGTTTTACTATTCAATAGAGGTCTACACAAAATGAAGCTTTACTGTAAATCATTACGTCCATGCCTTCAGAACTTGGGGGTAGAATATTACCATTTGTATTCAACGTTTTCCTGGCTCAGTGGCTCAGATCAATTGTTTCAGATCAACTCAAGACAACATGTTACCTGGGTGCTGACCTAGTTCATTAATACATGACTGGAAAGCAGAAGATCCATGAGCCTTGTAGCTCACAGCGTAGAGCTGCAGTTAACAGGTGATTATATGTTTTTACCCTTGCGATATCGAAACCACCTCGACACGATCTTGCAATCATTATATTTTCTTAAATTTCTTTTTTGTATGTGGCTGTGATGCAGTTCTCACTTACCATCATATTCGCAGAAGTAGATTTGGGAAGTAATGTGTTTGTGATCGTGTGAATCTGGCGAGAGAGGCAGCAACAACTGCTGCTGTTAGGTAAACACAATATACAGCAACCAGTTAGTGTGGAAACCATAGGGACACAACATCGGCAACGTTAGCTGGCTGATAGCGGAGCCGTCCCCCATCGCGGTATCCATTCACTCGGACCGACGGTAGTTTTTCTTTCCTGTAATTAAAGTTACCGGTTGATCCTTGTAACATTGATTAATG
>CM042319.1:29719435-29784435 GCA_023566125.1 Zingel zingel
AGACTGCCCTCGGTCCACAGCCACGTAGGGATTATTCTGCCCTCGATAGTTGCTGTACCTATGTGGATATGTTGAACAGTCCTTGAGTGGTTGCTGTATAATCTCAGCGTAACAATACTGGGTGTGGACTCCGATATTTAAACAAATTTATTAAGGCTGCTTCAAAACATGTTTAGCAGTCTGAACGGCCCGCTCCACGGCACCATTCGCTTAGGGGTAATGAGGGCTAGTAGTTGTGTGCACAAACCCATACTTCTGACTGAAGTCTTGAAACACAGCGGACGTGAACTGTGTGGCATTGTCGCTCACCAGCTCCAGCGGTATTCCCCATCTTACAAACATGCCTTTAAGCCTGTTAATAACTTGACGGCTAGATGTCGTAGACAGGTGAGTTATTTCAATATCGCAAGTGTATGAATTAGTCACAATGAGATAATTCTTTCTCTCCAACTCACACAAATCTGCAGTGATGCACTGCCAGGGACCACCCGGTAAAAGCGTTGAAAGGAGAGGTTCTCGTCTCTGAGTGGGCTTATTTTCAATGCAGAATTTGCATTCGGACACGGTCCGTGTGATCTCTGAACTGATGCGCGGCCACCATACTGACATCCTGCCACGTGCTCGACACTTTGTCAATCCTTGGTGTCCCTCATGCAACTCTTTCAGCACGTAAGACCTTAGTGCAGCAGGAATGACCAGCCTATCCTGGTATAACACTAACCCATCACCTCTCCGGGAACCATCACCTTATCGTGGTGGAGAGGTTTGTGCGTCCCTATGAACCTGAGGGTTGTGTTGTCTGGAGCTTTGTGCTCCTGGTAGGGTCTCCCAAGGCAAAGTGGTCTCAGGTGAGGGGCCAGACAAAGAATGGTTCACAAACCCTATGAATAATCGAGGTAGACATGGAGTGACCCTGCCCAGAGGAAGCCCGGGGCCCCCGTCTGGAGCCAGGCCCAGACGGAGGGCTCGTTGGCGAGCGTCTGGTGGCCGGGTTTGCCACGGAGCCCGGTCGGGCACAGCCCGAAAAAGCTACGTGGCATCCATCTCTCCAGCCCATGGGCCCACCACCTGTGGGAGGAACCGCTGGGGTCGGGTGCGCTGCCACACGGGTGGCAGTGAAGGTCAGGGGCTTCGACGGACCAGACCCGGGCAGCAGACGCTGGCTCTGGGGACGTGGAATGTCACCTCTCTGTGGGGGAAGGAGCCGGAACTGGTGCGGGAGGTGGAGCGCTACCGGTTAGATCTGGTGGGGCTTACCTCTACGCACAGTCTCGGTTCTGGAACCGTACTCCTGGATAGGGGTTGGACTCTTTTCTTCTCCGGAGTTGCCCAGGGTGTGAGGCGCCGGGCGGGTGTGGGGATACTCACAAGCCCCCGGTTGAGCGCCGCTACGTTGGAGTTTACCCCGGTGGACGAGAGGGTCGCCTCCCTACGCCTGCGGCTGGTGGGGGGGAAAACTCTGACTCTTGTTTGTGCATATGCACCAAACAAGAGTTTGGAGTATTCTGCCTTCTTGGAGACCTTGAATGGAGTCCTGTATGGGGCTCCAGTGGGAGACTCCATTGTTCTGCTGGGGGACTTAAAGGCGCACGTGGGCAATGATGGAGACACATGGAGAGGCGTGATTGGGAGGAACGGCCTCCCTGATCTAAACCAGAGTGGTTGTTTGTTGTTGGACTTCTGTGCTAGTCATGGATTGTCTATAACGAACACCATGTTCGAACATAGGGATGCTCATAAGTGTACCTGGTACCAGAGCACCCTAGGCCAAAGGTCAATGATCGATTTTATAATTGTTTCATCTGATCTGAGGCCGTATGTTTTGGACACTCGGGTGAAGAGAGGGGCGGAGCTGTCAACCGATCACCATCTGGTGGTGAGTTGGGTCAGAGGGTGGGGGAAGACTCTGGACAGACCTAGTAAGCCCAAACGGGTAGTGCGGGTAAACTGGGAACGTCTGGAGGAGGCCCCTGTCCGACAGACTTTCAACTCACAACTCCGGCGGAGCTTTTTGTGCATCCCTGTGGAGGCTGGGGGCATTGAACCCGAGTGGACAATGTTCAAAGTTTCCATTGCTGAAGCTGCGGCGAAGAGCTGTGGTCTTAGGGTCTTAGGTGACTCAAGGGGCGGTAACCCACGAACACCGTGGTGGACACCGGTGGTCAGGGAAGCCGTCCGACTGAAGAAGGAGTCTTTCCGGGATATGTTATCCCGGAGGACTCCGGAGGCAGTTGCAAGGTACCGAAGGGCTGCAGCCTCTGCCGTGAAAGAGGCAAAGCAGCGGGTGTGGGAGAAGTTCGGAGAAGACATGGAGAAGGACATTCGGTCGGCACCAAGGTGCTATTGGAAAACCATTCGCCACCTCAGGAGGGGGAAGCGGGGAACCATCCAAGCTGTGTACAGTAAGGATGGGATGCTGTTGACCTCAACTGAGGAGGTAATAGGGCGGTGGAAGGAGCACTTTGAGGAACTCCTAAATCCAACTAATACGCCCTCTGTGGTAGAGGCAGAGCTGGAGGATGATGGGGGATTGTCGTCAATTTCCCTGGTGGAAGTTGCTGAGGTAGTTAAACAACTCCACAGTGGCAAAGCCCCAGGGATTGATGAGATCCGTCCGGAAATGCTTAAAGCTCTGGGTGTGGAGGGGTTGTCTTGGTTGACACGCCTCTTCAACATTGCGTGGAAGTCTGGGACGGTGCCTAAGGAGTGGCAGACCGGGGTGGTGGTTCCCCTTTTCAAAAAGGGGGACCAGACGGTGTGTGCCAATTACAGGGGTATCACACTTCTCAGCCTCCCCGGTAACGTCTACTCCAAGGTGCTGGAAAGGAGGGCTCGGTCGATAGTCGAACCTCAGGTTGAAGAGGAATAATGCGGATTCCGTCCTGGTCGTGGAACAACGGACCAGCTCTTTACTCTCGCAAGGATCCTGGACGGAGCCTGGGAGTATGCCCAACCGGTCTACATGTGCTTTGTGGATCTGGAGAAGGCGTATGACCGGGTACCCCGGGAGATACTGTGGGAGGTGCTGCGGGAGTATGGGGTGAGGGGGTCCCTTCTCAGGGCCATCCAATCTTTGTACGACCAAAGCGAGAGCTGTGTCCGTGTTCTCGGCAGTAAGTCAGACTCGTTTCAGGTGAGAGTTGGCCTCCGCCAGGGCTGCGCTTTGTCACCAATCCTGTTTGTAGTATTTATGGACAGGATATCGAGGCGTAGTCGGGGTGGAGAGGGGTTGCAGTTCGGTGGGCTGGGGATCTCATCGCTGCTTTTTGCAGATGATGTGGTCCTGATGGCATCATCGGCCTGTGACCTTCAGCGCTCACTGGATCGGTTCGCGGCCGAGTGTGAAGCGGCTGGGATGAGGATCAGCACCTCTAAATCGGAGGCCATGGTTCTCAGCAGGAAACCAATGGAGTGCCTTCTCCGGGTAGGGAATGAGTCCTTACCCCAAGTGAAGGAGTTCAAGTACCTTGGGGTCTTGTTCGCGAGTGAGGGGACAATGGAGCGGGAGATTGGCCGGAGCATCGGCGCAGCGGGTGCGGTATTACAATCAATTTATCGCACCGTTGTGACAAAAAGAGAGCTGAGCCAGAAGGCAAAGCTCTCAATCTACCCGTCAGTTTTCCTTCCTACCCTCACCTATGGTCATGAAGGCTGGGTCATGACCGAAAGAACAAGATCCAGGGTACAAGCGGCCGAAATGGGTTTCCTCAGGAGGGTGGCTGGCGTCTCCCTTAGAGATAGGGTGAGAAGCTCAGTCATCCGTGAGGAGCTCAGAGTAGAGCCTCTGCTCCTTCGCGTTGAAAGGAGCCAGTTGAGGTGGTTCGGGCATCTTGTAAGGATGCCCCCTGGGCACCTCCCTAGGGAGGTGTTCCAGGCACGTCCAGCTGGGAGGAGGCATCGGGGAAGACCCAGGACAAGGTGGAGGGATTATATCTCTAACCTGGCCTGGGAACGCCTCGGGATCCCCCAGTCGGAGCTGGTTAATGTTGCTCGGGAAAGGGAAGTTTGGGGTCCCCTGCTGGAGCTGCTACCCCCGCGACCTGATACCGGATAAGCGGACGAAGATGGATGGATGGATGGCATCTGCTTCTGAGAGTTGTGCCCTTACAGAGTAATATCCGTGCAGAGATGGAAACAGTGTTGCTCTCAGTGGCCATCCTTTCCTGATGAAACCAATGACTGTTTGCAGCTCTCCGTCATGCTGTGTGGCTTCGCGGATTTCACCGAGTTTTTGTGATGACACTGGTGCATTAGCTACTACTGACTCCACATATGCTTGTACCTCGTGGTCTGTACTCCCTTCACCCATCTCCTTCAATGGGCTTCTGGAGGGCATCAGCGACAACCAGCTGTTTCCCAGGAACATGCTCGGCAACTACATGGAACCTTAAAAGGCGCATGAGGAGTCTTTGGCACCTTGGAGGGGCTTTGTCCAAGTCTTATGTGTTTATCAGGGGCATCAGTGGTTTATGGTCGGTTTGTAGACGGAAACTGTCCATGCCCTGCACATAACGTGCGAAACGTTCACACCGACACACCTGCCAAACACTCTTTCTCTATCTGAGAATATCTCTTCTCAGAGTCAGACAGTGTGCGAGAGCAGTCACCCTCATGTTGCTGTAATAATGCAGCTCCTAAGCCATAGCTACTTGCATCCGCGCTTATCACAGTTTTCCGGTTGGCATCATAATATGCCAGTGCAGGGGCTGACACGAGCATTGCTTTAACCTTGTTAAACGCCTGTTCTTGCATTTCACCCCAAACCCACTCAATCTCTCTCCTAAGCAGCCCAGACATAGGATGCAGCTCTGTGGAGAGGTCTGGCAGGAACTTCCCTACATAGTTAACGAGACCAAGAACCTGACGCAGCTCCTCAACGTTGGTGGGGCTTGGCATTTGCGTGATAGCTTTTACTTTGTTAGGGTCAGGTTTCATGCCCTCCGCACTAATGACATGTCCAAAGTACTGCATTTCCGACTTGCCAAAATGGCACTCTGCTTTATTGAGCTTCAAGCCACTGTCTTTTATTGTCCTCAGAACAGCATCTAGGCGGATGTCACGTTCCTTCCTGGACCCTCCAAAACTCAGTATGTCGTCCATCACCACGACAACTCCCTCATGACCCTTTAGCAGTGTAGTCATCTGTCTTTGGAAGACTTCTGGAGCAGAGGTTATTCCAAATGGCAGCTGCCGAAAACAGAATCTGCCTACAGGGGTTATGAAAGTTGACAATGGGCACAGCTTAATTTAATAGTGTCAGCCCAACTAATTTGCAATGTTTTGGACCAACTAATTTACTTAATTTGCATTCAACTTAATTAAATATAGTTGAATCCAACTTTTTTTACAGTAGTACAATTACACTAGTTAATAAAGGTGATCCAATCTATGCCATTTAAGTTAGCCTAATAAAAGTGCTTAATGCTGAAAGAAAGCCATTTAATCATGTGGAAATCCTTTCCATTATTTAATTCCATTAATTCAAAGAATAACTTTTGAGTGTTAATAAATTAAAACCTTTTTAACAAACTAATGGTGGAAACAACACACAACAAATGAGAAAATGTGCAATCAAATTGTATTTCCAAAATTATAATGCACATTGTTTTACACAGTGCAGTTGCTTGTTGATAACACAATAAATATATCTCAAGTCTGTTATGAGAATACAGGGAAATGAGCCCTCTTACTCACATCCCACTTAATCTAATCTTAACATTTGCACGTTGTACATCTTGCACCTGTGGTTTTATGTGATGGTGAACTCACACAGAAGTTAATAAAAAATATTTACCAAAGTTAGAACATTTTTAACATATATATATTTTTACATTGAAACGTCGCTAGGGAAATTTTTTTCAACAAAAAGTTTCAACAATGTCTACAGTGTGGTTGTCATCAAGGGTAAAAACAAGACAAATGGAGATCTTACAATCAAGTTTAACTCCCGAAATATGTAAATGTTTAAACTTAAAAAACTTAAACATAGGTTAGTCTTAATTTTGTTATGAGAAACTGAAAAAATAATTCACCATACAGCTTTCCTTAAGTGCCAATAGACTGGACCTTGCATCAGAGAGAAGATTTTTTAATAAAAACAGAGCACAAAAACCCCCCTGATGAGCTGAACACTGATATACTGGGAAATGGGGCCCTGTCTTTATATTCACATTCCTCTTAAAGATTTGCACTTACTAACAGCTGTAGTGTAATGTGCTGGTGTACCTAAACAACAAAACAGAAGGTACAAGTTTTCTTATTGTTTTTTAGCCACTAGTGGGCGGTCTTGGGCACTTTTTTTAGGATAGAAATCAAATTCCAAATATAAAAAAGTAAATAAATAAAGTATCAGTAAATTTGCTCAACTCTGAGAACTATAACTACTTTTAAATGTTGTTGTGGATTGCACAGTGTCTTTAAAGTGATATTTCACCACTGGAAAGCTGAATATATCTTTAAATCGGGTCACTTATGTAGTATAAATGTGAAAAAAAATTGAAATTGGTGCCTTCTAGGCCGAGAAAAGCCAGAAAATGTGTTTTTGGTTCATGTGGATGAAAGACACCAAATCCCAGAATGCACTTGCTTCGCTGTTCTGAGTCCACTCCCAAGCCACGCCTACCGTTTACAGACAGACAGACAAATAGTGAGACAGTCAACATAATTCAACTGTGTTTTATTGTCATTTCAACCATATAGCTACACGAAACAACGTTTCACCGTGGCTCTAGTGGTTACACAATTCAAATATATAAAAACGACATACGAAACACATTATATGCTCCGTAAAGTTCAGCTAACACATACTAGCATTAGCGCTTGGTAGGCTGTAAAACACATTGGAGACGAGACAGCAGGTCTCATATTTCAGACGATGCAAAGTTATACATTGTTTGTTGGGCTATTTCGTTATTAAATTCACTTCTGAGACTTTTTTAAGCGAGAAATCAACTATATAAAGCTCAAATATGGGCCGTTTTACGAAAATGAATGGCTAATTGCAAATTTGGTAAGACGTTTCGGACTTTAGGAGCGCCACACAGTCTGACGAGAAAGCGGTAACCTCCATACCCAGTGAAAGTCACCGTTTCTCGGTGACCGGGGGTTGGGGCTCTGCGGAGCTCCGGAGCTGCAAGCTAGGCTACACTTTCAGCATAACTCGTAAATCGTATATTTACAGTTTGAATTTAGTCACGCCACTTATACATATACCCCATATATGTCTTATAAAGCTAACAATGGTGTTCGATTTCAATATAATGACTTTTTGTGAGCAGTTGGGGTTTCGTTAGCTGCAACTGTCCCTCCAATGGACACACATGATATGCTCCGTAAAGTTCAGCTAACACATAGCTAGCTACTAGTATTAGCGCTTGGTAGACTGTATCACCGAGTATACAAATTTGCGTGTAATGTAGAATGTAACTGTTAAATACCGACCAAACTCCACTAGCAGTTAGCAGTTAGTTGGATACAAGCACCCCCATTTCTGCACCAGGCAGTCCGTGTAAAACACAACAGTCTCTGAACTCGCGTTGGGAGTCACATTGAAGTTGGATGTAGTCCAGTTTGTTGTCTAATGAGCAGACACTTGCAAGCAGGATTGATGGAACAGGTGGCCGACTAGCATTCAACGTCCCCCGCTGATGATGTCCCTTCACCGGCCAGAGGCGTCGATCAGCACCGCTGGTCTCCATAGCAAGCTGTGTCGAGTATTCCATCTGTAATAAAGTGTCCTGCATATTCTCCGATCTGTACCACTGTATCCCGGTAGTAGTTTGAATGCATATAATTGTTGTTCTAAAATTCGGGATGAATACATCTATCTATCTATCTATCTATCTATCTAAAGTTTTGATGCTGAGAAGCCACTAAGCTACGCGAGGATTCAAGATGGCTGACAGTCGTTTTGGTTCGTGAAATTTCGGAGAATGCCGGAGTCCAACCCCCTATGGGCTATGCGGAAGTAGCTCTTAGTACTGGCTGTAGTCCTTTGCCTCTGGGCAAAAATCTTCCGATGACGCAAAAATCGTCATTTTACGTCATCGGAAGATTTTTTTGCAGACCCACAATACAGAGATCTCCCCTCTCAGGGGGACATGAGGGAGGGAAGCACAGTCATTCAAAAATACTTCTGTGTTTCTACTGATACAAAGCTTAATGCTAAATCCCTTTAAAGTATCCCTTTAAGGACTGATTATAGGTCAGGCTCTATGAAGCTATCGCTAAAAAAGTGTTGGTATAGTTTTCCTTAGCAGTGTTTTGAGAACTTTGTTCGATACTTTGTTTCCATCCAATTCCATAATGATCTTCTGCAGAACCTCAAAAGTGTACTTCAGCTCCTGGGGGTAGCTCAGGTTTAGCGCGCAGACAAGACCCAGCAATATCACAGCAAAAGCTAGTTGCTCTAATCAATCATCACTTCCACCCCCTCCAGGACAAGCCCAACATCTGCGGGGTCATCGCCAGGCTCTGCACCTTCTTGTCGAATGACAAAGATTCCAAATACTCCGCTATGGCCATTTGAGTGCTTTCATCGACATCCTGTGACAAAAAAAAAATGAACAAGGACAAAGATTTTTTTACTGATGTGCATTACATGCATATTTA
This sequence comes from Zingel zingel, assembly GCA_023566125.1. Lineage (NCBI taxonomy): Eukaryota > Metazoa > Chordata > Actinopteri > Perciformes > Percidae > Zingel > Zingel zingel. The sequence continues at coordinate 29,728,046 of CM042319.1, forward strand.
TAGCACACAATCTTTACAGTATTACTGTAAAACAGCTATCACTAACTTAATCCATATTCATAATATAATAATGCAAATGTTGCCCTCAAGATAGGCAATGGACTCATCTGTGTGTGTTAGAGCAACCAAAAGCTCTACAATGTCTTTTAAGTCCAACAGTATTTGCCATGCCATTTCACCCTCAGGCACCAGGTGCCCAATTAAGAATGGGAGTAGTCTTATTAGAGCCCAATTTGCATGGGCGTTTTCGCCTATTGTTGCCCTAGTTGAAAAGGTGTGTGGGATCACACATGGCATATTTGTCTTGTCGGCACACTTGTGAAGCCTGAAGTCCCCATCTACTCCACATTGTCTCTTAATTTCCTATGATTAAGAGTATGAGTTCGATGACAGTCTCTGGAATACCATCTGGAAGGATCAGTATCTGGGAATCGTTTTCTCCAAGAATGATTCTGAGTTTCACTGGAGCAGCCATTTCACGACCGCCTGAATGAGGATAGAGAAAATTGAGTTTAAACAAGGGTAATCTTATTTTAAAACACCAATGAGTACAAAAGTAAGGAATGCCATGCCGATAAATATGGCTATGAAAAAATCCTGAAATAAATGAGAGAACTGTGATTTCATAATACCAAACGTATTCCCAAGCTGTTTCACTTCCATTTTGCATTCAATTGAATGGGCCGTGATTATCAAAGCAGATCAAAGCAACAAGACCAGGGCAGCACTACCACTACCAGTTGGTGAACAAAGACAATAACAACGAGGAGAAGGAGAGAGTAGAAAATAAGACGAGGAGGAGAATGATTTGAAGAAAGGTGCTGCTGTATGTGACTCTGTACCATCCCTCTGCTGTTGCTTGGATGCCTTCTCACCATGAAACACAGTCTCTCCTGAACAACACAAATCTGAAGAATCTCTCCAAAGTCAGGGAGTCCACTTATTAGAACCATGAGCAACTATCATTCCATTTCTTAAATGTACACCTTTGCTTGACACACACTTGGAAAGGTGAACTTCAGTTGTACCAGGGAAGTTCTTTTCAATAGTCTGAGCTATTTCTTGTTTAAAAAAATCCAGAGGGACTGTTGAGACGTTTGTAACCTCTAGGGATGTTTCTTCAAAACTGGATGATCTCAAGTGATATGAAATCATGAGCTGATGCTTAGTGGCTAGCGAGAGGGGCACATTTTTAAAGCAATTGGTGTGTCGCACAACCTGCTTAAAAAAACTGTGTTTGGCCTCAAAACGCATTGTCCAGAGGCACACAAGAGGCCCAAACATCCAAATCAGTTGAGGATAGTGCTGCAATTAATTATGTTTTGGCAGCAGTTGCACACCAGGGAAGAGTTCTTGTTACTTTTGTCTGTGCTCAGAAATCTTGCCCTCAAGATAGGTAATGGACTCATCTGTGCGTGTTAGAGCAACCACAAGCTCTACAATGTTTTTTAAGTCCAACAGTATTTGCCATGGCATTTCACCCTCAGGCACCAAGTGCCCAATTATGAATGGGAGTAGTCTTATTAGAGCCCAATTTGCATGGGCGTTTCCGCCTATTGTTGCCCTAGTTGAAAAGGTGTTTGGGATCACACATGGCCTATTTGTCTTGTCGGCACACTTGTAAGGGAATTGCAGGATGGATTTGTTGAGGGTTTGAAGACTGAAATACTTCTTGGATATAAGCAATGCCAAACACCGTGCAAGCTCCACTGGCACTATGCCCTCAAACAGATCATGCATAATATCTGGAGGATAGCCTGTGTGAACGCTGAAGTGGGCAAGCATTTTGGTGATAACACAATGTCTTCTCACCCCCAAACCGCTTGTACCATTCTCCTGAGCTGAGGCCACATGACAGTCATGGAGTTATTTTGTCCTAAGGGTGACTTCACCTGATTTTACCTCTTTTGTTTGTTTTTGTTCCTGTGCAAAATCAGCAGATATACCCACTAGAAAAGCTCTCATTAAAACCTGCAATACTGTGAACCCCCAAGTTATCTGCCGCAACAACCTGAATCGTACCTTTAACAAATCTGACAAGTAATGGAATGAAAACTCCGTCTTGCTCCAGAGTTTTCTTGTCTTGAAGAAGAGGATGGAAGACACGGTCATAACCATACTTATTTACATCATCAGTTTTACACAACAATGCCAAGTAAATTGATGATAGTGATGAATATGAGTGCCATTTGAGTGCTTTCATCGACATCCTGTGACAAAAAAAAAAGGACATAGAGTTTTACATGCATATTTATAGCACACAATCTTTACAGTTTTACTCTAAAACAGCTATCACTAACTTAATCCATATTCATAATATAATAATGCAAATGTCATCAAATAACCAATTGACATTAAAATAGTTTCGCTGAGTCGGTGAAATACTTCAAAAACTAAGCCATACCAAGGGCCTGTCTGTTGTAATCATGAGTTCAGTGTTAGTTATTCCATTAGAATAAAGGTATATTGTCTTATTAAAGGAAAAAGGAGTTAAAGTATGGTGTGTGTGTGTGTGTGTGTGTGTGTGTTATTGTCTGAGAGAAAGATACGTCTCCATAGCAGCAGGCAGCGCTGCTCTGTATTGTTTCCATTAACAGTCTGATTATTTCCCAGAAAATGATTGGACGAACGCGTCACATGGTTCTTTTTTCTCCGGAAATTCACAGCCAGATTGTCATGGCGGCTTGTTCAGAATACGATCTCATATTTTACTAAAATAGTTCACCGAAACGTGTTTATGACAACATTTTAAGCGAGAAATAGGCCGTGCAGTTTCTGAATCTGTCTTCATTTCAGATTGACAAAGGTCAGTTTAAAAGATTTTCGTCAGATTTTGAGAGGCTCATCCGCTCCCAATTTCTGGGTGAGACCCGACTGACCTGTCTCCGACTGAACATGTCAGGTCGACCCAAATGAAGGCCGACGGCTCCTCGGACGGCCGACGGCATGGGACACAACGAACAGACTCGAGTCACCAACCTCGCCAGACGGTCCGACGGCCGATTATCGGGCTGGTGTGTCTCCTCTAACAAATGTAATTGCGACATCCATCATTATCCAATTATTTCCTGTCTCCGTCTGAGAAAGGTAAGGACTTCTCAAAAGTCGGTGTGTTTATACCCTCCCCCTTATTTAAGTGACCCTCCACAACAGCAAGTGACTTGATTTGGAGTGACAATTGGTAGTAAAGTTCTAGCAGGTAGGGGGAGGTTTGGGATTGCACTACAGTATGGTGCTGTCGCTAAGTGAGTGAGAGAAGAAGATAGTTTTAATGGCCTTATCTTAACCTAATTTTAAATCTAATGGGAACACACAGGAAACCCCATACACTCCAACTCTGATAATCTCCATAGTGAACACATAAATTAACATACCAGGTATTGCTTCACCAGCTTCTCTGGATCTTCATTAAGGTACATGCAGAGACCTTTGAGGATGCATTCTCTTCTGACTTCAATAGCGTCAGTCCTAATATAAAGATCAGAGAAAAAAACAACTAAATTCATAGGAAGTCACAACATAAAAGTGTTTGCTAGTATTGTATACAGCTTGGATGTATGTTAATCCCTTTGGGATAGTCTGTTTAAAAGTTATTTAAGACAAATCTTTGTTATTTTGTCATTAACTTTGTGTTTTCCTTTAATCATGTCAAGCTTCAAATTAATGTATCTTAACCTAGGTAACCTACTTGAAGATGTCACCTAAGACAAAATTTTGCCTGAAATGTGTAAAAAACAGACTATTCCACTTTATATCCTTTAAGTTTTACGATAATCACAGTGGCCAATGTGGTAAGAATACCTGCCATCTCCATTTAAGACGGGGCGATAAAAGGGACAGCTTTTGAGGGCTTTATGTCAGACGTGTATACAGTGCCAATGCTTTTTCTGTGCTTCAAAACTGCTTTCCAACAGATTCCAGAGTTTTATGATTTCAGAGCAGATTTTTCAGGATTAAACTCACTCTTAAACAATGACCCCTAATGGGGGAACAGATGTGGTGCTCAAAGTCATTTCTACAATGACCAAGTTTTAAGTGATTTTTGTCACTTATACATTGGTATCATACCTGGGTTATGGGTGCCATGATGGTCTTGATTTTTCTCCCTTGAACTCCACCTTTCTTGGCATACGCCTTCATCAGGTTTGCAGAGTGAACCTCAAGCTCGGAGAAGAACTTTGACTGCAAATGGATCGTTGTGATTCTCTTGAACTCTGCACTCACCTACAAAAAACATAACAAAAAAGGTAGACAAAACTCAGTTACCTTTTTGGTACACATTCGATATGGCAGTTCTATCTGTTCAAGAAATGTAAATGCATAATACATATATTTATCTAAATATTAGTTTTCTTTGTCAGAAGGCCAGTAAAGGCTGCTATTGCTTGCCTTCAGTAAATTCTCATCAGTTTGAGTAACCTCAGATTCTGTCAACATGTATTCTGACACATCCAGTGCAGTCATTCACTTACCTCACGCACATTGAAGAGAGCTGGCCACCTCATTTTGAAATCAGCTATCATGGGGGCTTCCGCAACTACCTCTTGCCTTCTGAGTGCAAAGGTCTTGTCCATCATTGCCGCCAACTTGTGCTCATTGTGTCTCTTATTTACTTCTGAGAGGAGTGCCACTCTTATCTTTTCCAGTTTACTGTTTCACCGGCCGGATAGGTGGGGCAGTAATTCACTTCGGCTTTTTTTGGCTTCTTTACACCATATGCTGGACTGCATTTGCTCTCAGGTTTGTGTGTTAAGGCAGTCACAGTAACTTCTGGGCATCCAAGGCATCAGAGTTTTGTTCGGTAGTTAGCAAGTTTATACTTCAGGCTTGTCTCCATCCGCCATACCCAGTCACTGAACCTGGCTCTTTTAAACATGGATGTGTAGTTACAAGAGATTCTGCTACCTCATTAAACTCCCTGTCAGAGAGGTACATTTTGTGCTTGACGATCGTTTCAGCTAAGCCATCAAGAATAGCAGATTTAAGTTTAGTATCAGGATTCAACAAAGCTCCAGTTTCTTTAAAAGCAGCATTGGCCCTGTCCAGCTGTAGCTGAGAATCATCAGCAAACCGGGGCATGGGGAAGACAATGGGCCAAGCAGTGGATCTCGAAGAGGTGGACTCAGGAGAAGACAATATGTCTGTATCAAATGAGCTACCAGCAGATGAAAGAGATGGGGAGTCATTCAGAGTTGGTGAGGTGGCAGCAGCTGAGTAGGTGGGGGGGGGGGGGTAAACCCTTGTTTAATTGAGTTTAAACAAGGGTAATCTGATTTTAAAACACCAATGAGTACAAAAGTAAGGAATGCCATGCCGATAAATATGGCTATGAAAAAATCCTGAAATAAATGAGAGAACTGTGATTTCATAATACCAAACATATTCCCAAGCTGTTTCACTTCCATTTTGCATTCAATTGAATGGGCCGTGATTATCAAAGCAGATCAAAGCAACAAGACCAGGGCAGCACTACCACTACCAGTTGGTGAACAAAGACAATAACAACGAGGAGAAGGAGAGAGTAGAAAATAAGACGAGGAGGAGAATGATTTGAAGAAAGGTGCTGCTGTATGTGACTCTGTACCATCCCTCTGCTGTTGCTTGGATGCCTTCTCACCATGAAACACAGTCTCTCCTGAACAACACAAATCTGAAGAATCTCTCCAAAGTCAGCGAGTCCACTTATTAGAACCATGAGCAACTATCATTCCATTTCTTAAATGTACACCTTTGCTTGACACACACTTGGAAAGGTGAACTTCAGTTGTACCAGGGAAGTTCTTTTCAATAGTCTGAGCTATTTCTTGTTTAAAAAAATCCAGAGGGACTGTTGAGACGTTTGTAACCTCTAGGGATGTTTCTTCAAAACTGGATGATCTCAAGTGATATGAAATCATGAGCTGATGCTTAGTGGCTAGCGAGAGGGGCACATTTTTAAAGCAATTGGTGTGTCGCACAACCTGCTTAAAAAAACTGTGTTTGGCCTCAAAACGCATTGTCCAGAGGCACACAAGAGGCCCAAACATCCAAATCAGTTGAGGATAGTGCTGCAACTAATTATGTTTTGGCAGCAGTTGCACACTAGGGAAGAGTTCTTGTTACTTTTGTCTGTGCTCAGAAATCTTGCCCTCAAGATAGGTAATGGACTCATCTGTGCGTGTTAGAGCAACCACAAGCTCTACAATGTTTTTTAAGTCCAACAGTATTTGCCATGGCATTTCACCCTCAGGCACCAAGTGCCCAATTATGAATGGGAGTAGTCTTATTAGAGCCCAATTTGCATGGGCGTTTCCGCCTATTGTTGCCCTAGTTGAAAAGGTGTGTGGGATCACACATGGCCTATTTGTCTTGTCGGCACACTTGTAAGGGAATTGCAGGATGGATTTGTTGAGGGTTTGAAGACTGAAATACTTCTTGGATATAAGCAATGCCAAACACCGTGCAAGCTCCACTGGCACTATGCCCTCAAACAGATCATGCATAATATCTGGAGGATAGCCTGTGTGAACGCTGAAGTGGGCAAGCATTTTGGTGATAACACAATGTCTTTTCACCCCCAAACCGCTTGTACCATTCTCCTGAGCTGAGGCCACATGACAGTCATGGAGTTATTTTGTCCTAAGGGTGACTGCACCTGATTTTACCTCTTTTGTTTGTTTTTGTTCCTGTGCAAAATCAGCAGATATACCCACTAGAAAAGCTCTCATTAAAACCTGCAATACTGTGAACCCCCAAGTTATCTGCCGCAACAACCTGAATCGTACCTTTAACAAATCTGACAAGTAATGGAATGAAAACTCCGTCTTGCTCCAGAGTTTTCATGTCTTGAAGAAGAGGATGGAAGACACGGTCATAACCATACTTATTTACATCATCAGTTTTACACAACAATGCCAAGTAAATTTATGATAGTGATGAATATGAGTGCCATTTGAGTGCTTTCATCGACATCCTGTGACAAAAAAAAAAGGACAAAGAGTTTTACATGCATATTTATAGCACACAATCTTCACAGTTTTACTCTAAAACAGCTATCACTAACTTAATCCATATTCATAATATAATAATGCAAATGTCATCAAATAACCAATTGACATTAAAATAGTTTCGCTGAGTCGGTGAAATACTTCAAAAACTAAGCCATACCAAGGGCCTGTCTGTTGTAATCATGAGTTCAGTGTTAGTTATTCCATTAGAATAAAGGTATATTGTCTTATTAAAGGAAAAAGGAGTTAAAGTATGGTGTGTGTGTGTGTGTGTGTGTGTGTGTTATTGTCTGAGAGAAAGATACGTCTCCATAGCAGCAGGCAGCGCTGCTCTGTATTGTTTCCATTAACAGTCTGATTATTTCCCAGAAAATGATTGGACGAACGCGTCACATGGTTCTTTTTTCTCCGGAAATTCACAGCCAGATTGTCATGGCGGCTTGTTCAGAATACGATCTCATATTTTACTAAAATAGTTCACCGAAACGTGTTTATGACAACATTTTAAGCGAGAAATAGGCCGTGCAGTTTCTGAATCTGTCTTCATTTCAGATTGACAAAGGTCAGTTTAAAAGATTTTCGTCAGATTTTGAGAGGCTCATCCGCTCCCAATTTCTGGGTGAGACCCGACTGACCTGTCTCCGACTGAACATGTCAGGTCGACCCAAATGAAGGCCGACGGCTCCTCGGACGGCCGACGGCATGGGACACAACGAACAGACTCGAGTCACCAACCTCGCCAGACGGTCCGACGGCCGATTATCGGGCTGGTGTGTCTCCTCTAACAAATGTAATTGCGACATCCATCATTATCCAATTATTTCCTGTCTCCGTCTGAGAAAGGTAAGGACTTCTCAAAAGTCGGTGTGTTTATACCCTCCCCCTTATTTAAGTGACCCTCCACAACAGCAAGTGACTTGATTTGGAGTGACAATTGGTAGTAAAGTTCTAGCAGGTAGGGGGAGGTTTGGGATTGCACTACAGTATGGTGCTGTCGCTAAGTGAGTGAGAGAAGAAGATAGTTTTAATGGCCTTATCTTAACCTAATTTTAAATCTAATGGGAACACACAGGAAACCCCATACACTCCAACTCTGATAATCTCCATAGTGAACACATAAATTAACATACCAGGTATTGCTTCACCAGCTTCTCTGGATCTTCATTAAGGTACATGCAGAGACCTTTGAGGATGCATTCTCTTCTGACTTCAATAGCGTCAGTCCTAATATAAAGATCAGAGAAAAAAACAACTAAATTCATAGGAAGTCACAACATAAAAGTGTTTGCTAGTATTGTATACAGCTTGGATGTATGTTAATCCCTTTGGGATAGTCTGTTTAAAAGTTATTTAAGACAAATCTTTGTTATTTTGTCATTAACTTTGTGTTTTCCTTTAATCATGTCAAGCTTCAAATTAATGTATCTTAACCTAGGTAACCTACTTGAAGATGTCACCTAAGACAAAATTTTGCCTGAAATGTGTAAAAAACAGACTATTCCACTTTATATCCTTTAAGTTTTACGATAATCACAGTGGCCACTGAAATAAATGAGAGAACTGTGATTTCATAATACCAAACGTATTCCCAAGCTGTTTCACTTCCATTTTGCATTCAATTGAATGGGCCGTGATTATCAAAGCAGATCAAAGCAACAAGACCAGGGCAGCACTACCACTACCAGTTGGTGAACAAAGACAATAACAACGAGGAGAAGGAGAGAGTAGAAAATAAGATGAGGAGGAGAATGATTTGAAGAAAGGTGCTGCTGTATGTGACTCTGTACCATCCCTCTGCTGTTGCTTGGATGCCTTCTCACCATGAAACACAGTCTCTCCTGAACAACACAAATCTGAAGAATCTCTCCAATCTGGTCTGAATCTGTACCAATTATGCTCCATTCATTTGAATACATGAAATCAAAATAAAGAGCTGGGAAATAAATGTGGCATTATGAAGTCACACTTCCCTGAAATAAGAGAGTACATTGAGATCCATTCAATATTAAAGAAAACAAACCTTATGTTTATGTATCTTTTTAATGTCACCAGTATTAGAGGTCCAACAAAGTAGTCTGCCAAAGGGTAGTCATCGGCCAGTTCACCAAGTTCAATCAGAACAGTTTCTCTGGTAGGATGTACACTCAGCTCAAACGCTCTGAAATGTTCCCTGTACCACCCAGAAAGCCTTCTCACCATGAAACACAGTCTCTCCTGAACAACACAAATCTGAAGAATCTCTCCAAAGTCAGGGAGTCCACTTATTAGAACCATGAGCAACTATCATTCCATTTCTGAAATGCACACCTTTGCTTGACACACACTTGGAAAGGTGAACTTCAGTTGTACCAGGGAAGTTCTTTTCAATAGTCTGAGCTATTTCTTGTTTAAAAAAACTCCAGAGGGACTGTTGAAACGTTTGTAACCTCTAGGGATGTTTCTTCAAAACTGGATGATCTCAAGTGATATGAAATCATGAGCCGATGCTTAGTGGCTAGCGAGAGGGGCACATTTTTAAAGCAATTGGTGTGTCGCACAACCTGCTTAAAAAAACTGTGTTTGGCCTCAAAACGCATTGTCCAGAGGCACACAAGAGGCCCAAACATCCAAATCAGTTGAGGATAGTGCTCCAAATAATTATGTTTTGGCAGCAGTTGCACACCAGGGAAGAGTTCTTGTTACTTTTGTCTGTGCTCAGAAATCTTGCCCTCAAGATAGGTAATGGACTCATCTGTGCGTGTTAGAGCAACCACAAGCTCTACAATGTTTTTTAAGTCAAACAGTATTTGCCATGCCATTTCACCCTCAGGCACCAAGTGCCCAATTATGAATGGGAGTAGTCTTATTAGAGCCCAATTTGCATGGGTGTTTCCGCCTATTGTTGCCCTAGTTGAAAAGGTGTGTGGGTTCACACATGGCCTATATGTCTTGTCGGCACACTTGTAAGGGAATTGCAGGATGGATTTGTTGAGGGTTTGAAGACTGAAATACTTCTTGGATATAAGCAATGCCAAACACCGTGCAAGCTCCACTGGCTCTATGCCCTCAAACAGATCATGCATAATATCTGGAGGATAGCGTGTGTGAACGCTGAAGTGGGCAAGCATTTTGGTGATAACACAATGTCTTTTCACCCCAAAACAGCTTGTACCATTCTCCTGAGCTGAGGCCACATGACAGTCATGGAGTTATTTTGTCCTAAGGGTGACTGCACCTGATTTTACATCTTTTGTTTGTTTTTGTTCCTGTGCAAAATCGGCAGATATACCCACTAGAAAAGCTCTCATTAAAACCTGCAACACTGTGAGCCCCCAAGTTATCTGCCGCAACAACCTGAATCGTACCTTTAACAAATCTGACAAGTAATGGAATGAAACTCCGTCTTGCTCCAGAGTTTTCATGTCTTGACAGAAGAATATGGAAGACACGGTCATAACCATACTTATTTTCATCATCAGTTTTACACAACAATGCCAAGTAAATTGATGATAGTGATGAATATGAGCCTGGAGGCAAATTACTCAGAGTCCAGTAGATTCCCAAAGCTTATGTTTCCTGCGAGAAGTACCCAGAGGATTGCAAACCTCAAAATGATCAATGTATCAAGAACATAGCATCAAGAACATATTCAATGGGTTCTACAACATTAAAGTTTTCTTGATAATACTTGTTGCGGAGATATGTTGAGCTTAGGGGACCCCCCTTCTCTATGGCTTTGAGCAATGGATTAGAAGTGCAGAGAGCAGTTGCTACTTCTGTTACCGCAGACCTATCAGTTTCTGAAATACCCCTTCAAGAATGTCACTGGAGAGGGGTAATGTTGCTGAACTTAAGTAGTGCAGTTCCTCTAATAACTCATCAATTTTTTTTGCCTGGGACATGTGCAAAATGCTCTAACTTGAGCAACGCTGCTGCAAAATTATTCTCAATTACTTCAGGCAAGTTATTGGTTACATCTACATCAATATTTTAAAATGCACTGCCTGCTTCAACTGCAGGGTCATCTTGATTGCCTGCATCTTCCTCAGGATTATGAGAGGATTCTTGTGAAACTCAAGTGTTTCTAACTATGTCTAGCTTTAAATCTTTCGACGTATGTCAACTGTGTTTCCTGTTCTTGTGAGAGTGAAATGTTCCGTATACATTTGTTTGAAAATTAAAACCCCCAAACATACAAGGAACAGTTTCATTACTCTTCAAATGAGTGCCAATGTGTGAAAAATAATCCTTCTCTGTAGGAAGATCACTACAAGTGCACAATTGACAACTATATGTTGACAATTCCTGTAGCTCCTGGGTGTTTTGTTTAGGATGTACTCTACTTAAATGAATGTGCAAAGCATTCCATGTCTTAAAAGTACATGGGCAGTTTATGTGTGGGCATGGGTAACGTTGATATGCCGGTGCTGAAGTCTAAAATGTTTTAGTAGGTCATATCTACCAGACAGAGATAGACTACACGCCTTACACTTCCACATCCCTCCCACACCCCCACCCCAATAGAAAAACTATATACAAACTGGGCAAATACAGGTTTAGCTGGACCCTAGCATCATAAGCATGTCAACATTGGAATCAGTCAGAAGACAAATTCACTGTTTTAGGCCAAAAATATTCAGGTCTGGCAAAACTTACATAACCTTTGAAATCAACAACTTGATGATGGCCGATGACCCCCTTCACCAGTACTCATGTGGTTGGATGGCAGACAAGTGACGTTCTGAAAGAGATCTGATAAATTTACAACCATTAAAATATTTAATTTATAACCATTAAAATATTTCTGTACATGTATTCAAAAATGTTGGTATAGGTGTCTTGATTGCAGAGTGATAACGACCACTGCACAGTAGAGCAAAACTACTCAACGAAATGTTGTCTTTCATATTTTGTCTGTAACATAGGCCTATTGTGTTGTTTTTATGATATATTAGGGCATATAAATGTTAATTTGCAGTTTAATACGTTGCTTATACAAAGACATTTTATTTCAACATAGTTCAGTCGATTTTTACTCATCTCAGTATAGCATTATAGTTTGGTAAAAGCTGTTTATTCATTCACACACAGACGCGATTCATAAAACAGTCTTTTTGCAGTTTGCATACACTATTTCATATCGCGATTAGAACAAAGCACTTAATAATAAAAAACGTACTATTCAGTTGCTTCTCGAAATGAATTTAAACCCGCACTTCGGAGGTACATTTCCCAGGATTATTCATCACAGCCTCTCAAGACGACATAAAGTACTGTAATCTGATTAAACTTGTTGTGTTTATCGAGTTGATGTGGGGGCTTTGAAACATTTGGGAATGTTTGGCTGCTGAATCAGCATTCCCACCAAATAGTTGGAATGCTGTTGAACAGCTGAAATGAGAACGTCTGACATCTCTCTCTTTTCATACAGATTACATAAACAGAGAATATGTGTTTTTGTTATGAATCAGATAATTTAAAAGTACACACTTAAATGATTATAAAGATATATTGCTCATGCCTGGGTGAATAGTATTCACTGAGTTTTGTTTAAGTTTAGAGACATGCTCCAAAAAAAAAGTTCACGGTGACGGGGAGCAAGAAAGCACACCCTGTTTATTTTCTTTATTTTACAAAAGCACAATGTTTTATTTCGATTGTAAGTGGACACGTAAAAAAAGAAGACATTTAACAGTTTATTTTTTCATATTTCTTAAGTCTCTATGACCAAAAATGATGGACTATTTTAAGTCTATTTTGCTGCGACCCCAGAGGGTTTTAAGCCAAACAACATAAACTAATGTGTTGGACACCTACAAACATATGGCAGGCAAAACGTGGCGCAAATGGTAGAGAAACACCTTGATTAACTGCGTGCCAACTATCGTCACGTTAGCTAACATGAATATGCCAGCATGACATTAACGGCCTGAGTACAAAAATACCAAACATGCATGACCAAATATTGCTGTAAATGATGGACAGTCTGCAGATGACTTTATACACATCATTTTGTTTGCATTTAGATGAAAACAGATTTTATCTTACCTTTTCCAAATGAACTCCAGGCACGCCAGGCAAGTTCTTCACATGATAATGTCGTTATTTTCCTGGGCACGCGGTTTGTCCTCTCGCGTGATCTCCCGTGATCTCGCTAGTCCATCTTCGGTGCAAGATCAGTCTGACTATAATCACATTATCTCAACATGACTGAATTTAACAAATAATTTGTTGAATTTCATGCTTATCCTACATGATTTTATCACGATCACCTTTGAAACATGAAATTATTTTGTTAAAATTACACGTTATGCTTTTTTAAATGTAATAACCTGCTAATTTTCTTTTTTTGAGTGCAGTTCAATTTTGACAGGGTCACATTTAAGCAGCCCTATGTCCCCAAACACATTGCTAAGCATGACTGTCTCGATGCTATCGGCTCTCATTACCAGTCACATCCTCTTGGCAACACACTGTCCCATCAAGTTGTGAGAGTACGGCCCCCTTATGACAGTTACCCAGTAGCAGTGTTTCTGCCCTTTGTACTGACTCGTGGCCAGAAACTTTCCTATGCTCTTCACGTTGCCACCTGGACTGGTGATGCTTGCTTTTTCTCTTATTGTGAGCAGTCTCGAGCTCTGTGGCAGTCTGTGAAATGTGGTCTCTGACATTACAGTGATGTCTGCCCCTGTGTCAATCTTAATTCCACAGTGCTGCCATTTACAGGTAAATCCACAAGCCACTCATTCTCAGAATCTGGCTGCTCAATTATGGCTGGTGTAGCTTTAGTCACTGCTCCAAGGAAAAACATGTCCCCTCTGCCTGTTGTAGATTCGGCCTCTACTCCAACCTCTTTTAGCATTTTAGTTTGACAAGCTGCTTCAAAATGTCCCATCTTATTGCACTTTCTACATCTCTTGTTCTTAGCTGGGCAGGGATGTGTTTTCCCATGTTTCCTATTGCAGTATAAACAGGCATCTGCTTGCTTTGACTCGCCCTGTTCCTGCTTTCTCTGCCATTGTCCGTCACTGGCGCTCTTTTTAGCATGAAACAGCCGTCTGCTTTGTCTCACAGCGTCCACTGCGCAGTCCGCGCGCAAACTCACGTTCTGCTCTTTGATCTGTTCGCTCTGGTGGGCTACCTGCATAGCTCTCTCCAGTGAGAGGTTAGGCTCAAGTTGTAACTTTTGAGAAACATCATTGTCCGATATACCAATGACAATTCTATCTCGAATTTGTTCATCTTTAGTCTCTTTGAACTGACAGTATTGTGCCAGCTCGTACAAGCTTCTGATAAAAGCTTCAACTGTCTCTAGGCTTCTGCACCCGTTTATGAAAGCATGCTCTGTCATGTATCACATCGCGCTTGGGCATAAAATGGTCGTCAAACTTGGCCTTTACCGTGATGTAGTCGAGTGCTAAATTAATCCTTTCAGTGTCGCTGTCCGAGTGCTCATCATCATTGAACACAAAAGAGTTGTAGATTGCCTCTGCAAGACAGAAGAGACATATCAATATCAGTATCAATAGTGACTATTTCTTATACTCTACAGTCATAGATGTTTATACTTTACTGTAATATATTTTATTTTTATTTTCTTAATTTCTTATACTCTAATAGATTTTATTTTGGGTTACATATATTTTATGTAATATTTACTTTATTTCAGTTTTCAGCCACAGTTTCAAAATAAGAATCAATGGAATCAATACAATTAGCATCAAAGCATTTCTGATTCTGGATCCAATTCTTTGCAAGAAGGCAAATTTGATAACAAATGTCACTGGCATGAAAGCTACATACAGTAATAGGCTACAATGACAAGCAATGGTGCACTGATTCGCACTGAGTGCTGTATTTTGTATTTTGTTGTCCACTGTGTAATGGTTGATTGGAAGAGCTCATGCAGTTGTTTGCAAGTTGTGTTGTTTGAAGGCAAAATTTGCTTTTGTTGCATATTTTAAATGTTTTGGCACAGTTCGAGCCTTTTGCAAACAAAATGTGTCATTTTGACCATGAGTGCCACTGTTTCGGCCTGTGTGTTAACTGTTTTGAAAAATGTGGAGTTTGAGTTGACTGCTGCGTCAAAGCAATCAAGAAAAACTGTAAGTTCTGCATATACATTTGATTAGACAGTTAAAACCTACTGCAACTTTTTGATACATTTACCCATGGAGTGGCAACACATACCACATACTCCATGTATTCACTTAATACTATTTTCTAACTCGTCACTGCACTTCCTTGGCTCCTTAGCAATACACCCGCCATGACAAAAGGCATTAAGTGTATTTTTTGGCAAAATGTAGGATTGACATGCATGTTTGTGTGTGTGTGTGTGTGTCTCTCTGTGTGTCTGTGTGTGTGTGTGTGTGTGTGTGTGTGTGTGTGTGTGTGTGTGTTTGTGTTTGTGTGTGTGTGTCTTTGTGTGTGTGTGTGTGTGTGTG
The DNA here is from genome assembly GCA_023566125.1 of Zingel zingel. NCBI lineage: Eukaryota > Metazoa > Chordata > Actinopteri > Perciformes > Percidae > Zingel > Zingel zingel. The sequence goes on from CM042319.1 coordinate 29,743,458, forward strand.
TGTGTGTGTGTGTGTGTGTGTAAGTGTCTCTGTGTGTGTGTTTGTGCGTGTGTCTCTGTGAGTGTGTGTTGAAAAACAGGAAAATGTTCAGTAAGTGACAATGTTGTTATGTTGTATGACTAAGTATGTTGTTATGTTGCTATGCATGTCTCTGTGAGACAGCCTTTTGTTGTTTCCAAGGTGTTGTCAAATGATAACCCTTGTTAGTGAAAAGAGGTAAAGCCAAATTCCCATAATTTATTTTTCACTTACTACCAAAAGCACACATTTCCATGGAAAATACACACACATGAATTGGCATATATGAAAGCTGCCTAATTAAACATGTTTGTTTAGCCAGCTGCATTTTTAGAACATTTTTAAATATAATTTCTTACTCAAACGTTTTATATTTTGCTCATTGATGTCACACAAACACAGCCAGTTAAAAATAAGTTGTTTATGGGGGGAACACAGGCAGGTTGAGGGCGTAGCTAGTTAGTAGTAAGGGATATTATTAACCATTTTGAAAAAAAACACCTCTGCTGCACATGTACTTAATTTATGAACAACACGCATTAATCATTTCTGTCATATCAGGAAAGAGCATAGATAGTAAAAGAAATTGACCAACAGATCCCGTTGCTCTGGACAGAGACCATTGAAGGCTATTAGAAGCACTTTTCCAGTGATGGATGAGTGTTACTGCGCAGCCTCCAACTGAGTTTGAAGACGTAGATGTGACGTGAACAACAAGTATGTGCATTCAAACTACTACGCTATATTACAGATGGAATACTCGACATAGCTTCGCCCGCCTGCTATGGAGACCAGCGGTGCTGATCGACGCCTCTGGCCGGGGAAGGGACATCATCAGCCGGGGGACGTTGAACGCTAGTCGGCCACCTGTTCCATCAATCCTGCTTGCAATTGTCCGCTCAATAGACAACAAACTGGACTACATCCAACTTCAATGAAACTCCCAACGTGAGTTCCGAGACTGTTGTGATTTTGTTGTTGTGGAAACAATTGCTGTATTGGACTATCCAGCTACGGACTATCCAGCTACCGGTCTAGCTACTCTACTAGCTCTGTCACCGGGTAAGACTAGCTAGTGGAGGTGAGCTGTGTTAACACGGACTGCCTGGTGCAGAAATGGGGGTGCTTGTATCCAACTAACTGCTAACTGCTGGTGAAGTTTGGTCGGTATTTAACAGTTACATTCTACATTACACGCAAATTTGTATACTCGGTGATACAGTCTACCAATCGCTAATGCTAGAAGCTAGCTATGTGTTAGCTGAACTTTACGGAGCATATCCTTAATACATCAATGAGCATATCATGTGTGTCCATTGGAGGGACAGTCGCAGTTAGCGAAACCCCAACTGTTCACAAAAAGTCATTAAATTGAAATCGAACACCATTGTTAGCTTTATAAGACATTTGGGTATATGTTATGTAAGTGGCGTGACGAAATTCAAACTGTAAATATACGATTTACGAGTTATGCCGAAAGTGTAGCATAGCTTGCAGCTCCGGAGCGCTGCAGAGCCCCGACCCCCGGTCACCGAGAAACGGTGACTTTCACTGGGGATGGCGGTTGCCGCTTTCTCGTCAGACTGTGTGGAGCTCCTAAAGTCCGACACGTCTTACCAAATTTGCAATTAGCCATTCATTTTCGTAAAACGGCCCATATTTGAGCTTTGTATATTTGTTTTTTCGCTTAAAGTCTCAGAAGTGAATTTAATAAAGAAATAGCCCGACAAACAATGTATAACTTTGCAGTGTCTGAAATATGAGACCTGCTGTCTCGTCTCCCATGTGTTTTACAGCCTACCAAGCACTAATGCTAGTATGTGTTAGCTGAACTTTACGGAGCATATAATGTGTTTCATATGTCGTTTTTATATATTTGAATTGTGTAACCACTTGAGCCACGGTGAAACATTGTTTTGTGTAGCTATATGGTTGAAATGACAATAAAACACAGTTGAATTGAGTTGACCGTCTCACTATCTGTCTGTCTGTAAACGGTAGGCGTGGCTTGGGAGTGGAGCAGCAAAGCAAGTGCATTCTGGGATTTGGTGTCTTTCATCCACATAAGCCAAAAACACATTGTCTGGCTTTTCTCGGCCTAGAAGGCACCAATTTCAATTTTTTTTTCACATTTATACTACATAAATGACCCGATTTAAAGATATATTCAGCTTTCCAGTGGTGAAATATCCCTTTAAAGAGGTATCTAATCATATTCAGGACCGTCATATGACCCATAGGAGTATTTCATGAATTGGCGTCCCTAGCGGTGCAGGAAATACAACCAACAGGAGTGTTTACCGTCCTCATACGTGAACGTAACGTTTAAACATGTTAACGTTCTGAAATGCACTCAGTGTGTTATAAAATTAGGCACAACATTTACTTGGTTAGGTTTAGGCAACACAACTACTTAGTTACTCTCAATATTTACTTTTATTTTTAAACGGGACATGTACAAGACCAGCCCATGGGCCCACCACCTGTGGGAGGAACCGCTGGGGTCGGGTGCGTTGTCACACGGGTGGCAGTGAAGGTCAGGGGCCTCGACGGACCAGACTCGGGCAGCAGACGCTGGCTCTGGGGACGTGGAATGTCACCTCTCTGTGGGGGAAGGAGCCAGAACTGGTGCGGGAGGTGGAGCGCTACTGGTGGGGCTTACCTCTACGCACAGTCTCGGTTCTGGAACCGTACTCCTGGATAGGGGTTGGACTCTTTTCTTCTCCGGAGTTGCCCAGGGTGTGAGGATACTCACAAGCCCCCGGTTGAGCGCCGCTACGTTGGAGTTTACCCCGGTGGACGAGAGGGTCGCCTTCCTACGCCTGCGGCTGGTGGGGGGGAAAACTCTGACTCTTGTTTGTGCATATGCACCAAACAAGAGTTCGGAGTATTCGGCCTTCTTGGAGACCTTGAGTGGAGTCCTGTATGGGGCTCCAGTGGGAGACTCCATCGTTCTGCTGGGGGACTTCAACGTCCACATGGGCAATGATGGAGACACATGGAGAGGCGTGATTGGGAGGAACGGCCTCCCTGATCTAAACCAGAGTGGTTGTTTGTTGTTGGACTTCTGTGCTAGTCATGGATTGTCTATAACGAACACCATGTTCGAACATAGGGATGCTCATAAGTGTACCTGGTACCAGAGCACCCTAGGCCAAAGGTCAATGATCGATTTTATAATCGTTTTATCTGATCTGAGGCCGTATGTTTTGGACACTCGGTGAAGAGAGGGGAGGAGCTGTCAACCGATCACCATTAGGTGGTGAGTTGGGTCAGGGAGTGGGGGAAGACTCTGGACAGACCTGGTAAGCCCAAACGGGTAGTGCGGGTAAATTTGGAACGTCTGGAGGAGGCCCCTGTCCGACAGACTTTCAACTCACACCTCCGGCGGAGCTTTTCGTGCATCCCTGTGGAAGCTGAGGGCATTGAACCCGAGTGGACAATGTTCAAAGTTTCCATTGCTGAAGCTGCGGCGAAGAGCTGTGGTCTTAGGGTCTTAGGTGCCTCAAGAGGCGGTAACCCACGAACACCGTGGTGGACACCGGTGGTCAGGGAAGCCGTCCGACTGAAGAAGGAGTCTTTCCGGGATATGTTATCCCGGAGGACTCCGGAGGCAGTTGCAAGGTACCGAAGGGCCCGAAGGGCTGCAGCCTCTGCCGTGAAAGAGGCAAAGCAGCGGGTGTGGGAGAAGTTCGGAGAAGACATGGAGAAGGACTTTCGGACGGCACCAAGGTGTTTCTGGAAAACCGTTCGCCACCTCAGGAGGGGGAAGCGGGGAACCATCCAAGCTGTGTACAGTAAGGATGGGACGCTGTTGACCTCAACTGAGGAGGTAATAGGGCGGTGGAAGGAGCACTTTGAGGAACTCCTAAATCCGACTAATACGCCCTCTATGGTAGAGACAGAGCTGGAGGATGATGGGGGATTGCCGTCAATTTCCTTGGTGGAAGTTGCTGAGGTAGTTAAACAACTCCACAGTGGCAAAGCCCCAGGGATTGATGAGATCCGCCCGGAAATGCTTAAAGCTCTGGGTGTGGAGGGGTTGTCTTGGTTGACACGCCTCTTCAACATTGCGTGGAAGTCTGGGACGGTGCCTAAGGAGTGGCAGACCGGGGTGGTGGTTCCCCTTTTCAAAAAGGGGGACCAGAGGGTGTGTGCCAATTACAGGGGTATCACACTTCTCAGCCTCCCCGGTAAAGTCTACTCGAAGGTGCTGGAAAGGAGGGCTCGTTCGATAGTCGAACCTCAAGTTGAAGAGGAACAATGCGAATTCCGTCCTGGTCGTGGAACAACGGACCAGCTCTTTACTCTCGCAAGGATCCTGGAGGGAGCCTGGGAGTATGCCCAACCGGTCTACATGTGCTTTGTGGATCTGGAGAAGGCGTATGACCGGGTACCCTGGGAGATACTGTGGGAGGTGCTGCGGGAGTATGGGGTGAGGGGGTCCCTTCTCAGGGCCATCCAATCTCTGTACGACCAAAGCGAGAGCTGTGTCCGGGTTCTCGGCAGTAAGTCGGACTCGTATCAGGTGAGAGTTGGCCTCCGTCAGGGCTGCGCTTTGTCACCAATCCTGTTTGTAGTATTTATGGACAGGATATCGAGGCGTAGTCGGGGTGGAGAGGGGTTGCAGTTCGGTGGGCTGGGGATCTCATCGCTGCTTTTTGCAGATGATGTGGTCCTGATGGCATCATCGGCCTGTGACCTTCAGCACTCACTGGATCGGTTCGCAGCCGAGTGTGAAGCGGCTGGGATGAGGATCAGCACCTCTAAATCGGAGGCCATGGTTCTCAGCAGGAAACGATGGAGTGGCTTCTCCAGGTAGGGAATGAGTCCTTACCCCAAGTGAAGGAGTTCAAGTACCTTGGGGTCTTGTTCGCGAGTGAGGGGACAATGGAGCGGGAGATTGGCCAGAGAATCGGCGCAGCGGGTGTGGTATTACATTCAATTAATCGCACCGTTGTGACGAAAAGAGAGCTGAGCCAGAAGGCAAAGCTCTCAATCTACCGGTCAGTTTTCTTTCCTACCCTCACCTATGGTCATGAAGGCTGGGTCATGTCCGAAAGAACAAGATCCAGGGTACAAGCGGCCGAAATGGGTTCCCTCAGGAGGGTGGCTGGCATCTCCCTTAGAGATAGGGAGAGAAGCTCAGTCATCCGTGAGGAGCTCAGAGTAGAGCCGCTGCTCCTTCGCGTTGAAAGGAGCCATTTGAGGTGGTTCGGGCATCTGGTAAGGATGCCCCCCTGGGCGCCTCCCTAGGGAGGTGTTCCAGGCACGTCCAGCTGGGAGGAGGTCTCGGGGAAGACCCAGGACAAGGTGAAGGGATTATATCCCCAACCTAGCCTGGGAACGCCTCAGGATCCCCCAGTCAGAGCTGGTTAATGTTGCTCGGGAAAGGGAAGTTTGGGGTCCCCTGCTGGAGCTGCTACCCCCGCGACCCGATACGGGATAAGCGGACGAAGATGGATGGATGGATGGACATGTACAAGACCAGTTTTCTGCTAGACAGTTGAAAGGCTGGGTACTTATCCTCTCTCAATAAGCTCCATGTACTGCCAACATTTTTTAGGATTGTCAATAGATAGATAGATAGATAGATAGATAGATAGATCAATCAATCAGTCAACATTTATTGATATGGTACTTTACAGCAACCAGCTGCTTCACATCAGGAACCAAGAATAAAACAACATATCATACAATAAAAAGAATGAAACATAGAAAAGGTGACATAGAAACAGGAGGAGGAGACCACGACTATGTATTAAAAGCCATTCTAAACAAATAGGTTTTGAGTTTGGATCTAAAAAGAGCGGGGCGGCTGTGGCTCAGTGGTAGAGCGGTTTCTTGCCGATTGGAAGGTTGGTAGATTGATCCCTGGCCCTCGAAGTGTCCTTGGGCAAGACACTGAACCCCGAGTTGCCCCTGATGGTGTGCCATCGGAGTGTAAATGTATGTGAATGTGTATCTGATGAGCAGGTGGCACCTTGTACGGCAGCCTTGGCAACAGTGTGTGAATGGTGAATGGTTCCTGTACTATGTAAAAGCACTCTGAGTCGTTGTAAAGACTAGAAGAGCACTTCATAAAAAACTGTCCATTTACATCTGTAATAGTGTGAATATCACGGGGTAACTTGTTACAGAGTCTTGGGGCAGATCACCCCCACCCCTGTTTATACCTTGACCTTGGGACTTCTAAAGCAAGTTGATTTGAAGACTGCAATGACAATATGTCAATTTAATTCAATTTCATTTAAAGTATCAAATCATAACAAGAATTATCTCAAGACACTTTGAGGTCTAGACCACACTCTATAATTTACAAAGACCCAACAATTCCAGTAAATCCCTCAAGAGCATGCATTTAGTTCCTCATAGTGAGAAAAACATTCCGGTGGTATAAAAACAAAGTTAGGCTGCTGTGTTGTTGTTTTTCACCTACACACACACACACACACACACGCACGCACGCACGCACGCACGCACGCACGCACGCACGCAAGCACGCACGCACGCACGCACGCACACACACACACACACACACACACACACACACACACACACACACACACATTAGCTACATACTTTGCTTAATCTATCAAATTCAAGTTTTTGTAAGTGGTCTCTTGTGCACATTAGTAATAATGACTGCAGGATTCTCAGTCCCCCGAAACAAAACCTTCTTAACAGACAGAAATTTAAATATGGTGGTACCATGGTAATTTTGCAAATACAATTTGAAATGAAAGTCACAAGGAAATGGCATGAGGGGACTCTGCTCTCTTGTACCAAGTTACAGAGTATAATTAGGACATTGCAACAATTACATGCAACAATGCAGCAATTACCCCTCCCTAGTTAATTGCCACATATTGTCAGCTTACATATGATGTTGTTTAAAAAGCATTTGTTAATAGAAGGAATTATATTAGCAACTGGCCAGAAACTATGGGAACTACAAGAACATGGAGTAATTATCCGCACCTTGTTTAACAGCTACCTCAGCTGTCTACCCAATATAAATTGCTCCGCCACACATCCATCAGACATCCATCAGACATCCATCAGGCACAATACGCCACTATATTTGTAAGTATCCCTTGTACTCTGATTTTGACAAACTACATTTTATATGAAGTCTATGTTGTTGCTATGTATATTGCTATAGCCTACCTGGTCAATCTCTAACTTGCTATACTAAACACATTTTAGGGAGAGGGAGTGAACTAGCAGGCACTGTGCAGAATCTTTCTCTTTTTATTTTGTTGTAGCTTTCTAATGTTATTATTATTATTATTATTATTATTATTATTATTATTATTATTATTATTATTATAGTTTGTGATCCCAATAATGTACATGTGATCATTTTCAGTCATAAAAAGGTTTTTTGCATAATGCAGGCAATTAATTAATCAAACTTGATTGATTTTAATCATACAGTAAACACCCAGTTCAGTTAAATCCGTCCTGATCTGAGCACCATGTCCTTTCCGCTCCCTATACTTTTAATATTGTTCTAATCAATGTTTTATTTAAATTCTGATCACTCATTTCTTTTGGTTTAAATTACATTTGGTGTATTTAAATTTTTTTTTGTATTTTTAATGATTACAGGTGCTGTTTAATCACTGATTGACCCTAACCCACCATCCTGATAAAGGTAAAATATCATTGATGCTATAAAATGGTATAATTTCAGGAGCTTGGGTCTGACTATGTGATGGTACAGTTGTGTTTTCGTGCCAATATTATGACTTTACTTTAACATTGATTTGTGTAAAGCAGATACTTAATCTATGCTGAGTAATAACTGTCCTGCAATGGAACATTTCTTTTACAAAACAAATAATCTGCCAAAAGCTTGTGGTATGAAGAACTTAAGCATTTATCTTGGACAACATGTAGTATTGTTTAAGTTGGGTGCGGACTACAGCATTTAGGCCAGCTACACACTGCCTGCGTGGCGTGACCGTGGCATGAGAGTGGCGTGAGCGTTACAAATTTAGGCACAACATTTACTTGGTTAGGTTTAGGTAACACAACTACTTAGTTACTCTCAATGTTTACTTTTATTATTAAACGGGACATGTACAAGACCACTTTTCTGCTAGACAGTTGAAAGGCAAGGTACTTATCCTCTCTTAATAAGCTCCATGTACTGCCAACCTCATTTTTAGGATTGCCAATAGATATCAATCAATCAGTCATTTATTGATATGGTACTTTACAGCAACCAGCTGCTTCACATCAGGAACCAAGAATAAAACAACATATCATACAATAAAAAGAATGAAACATAGAAAAGGTGACATAGAAACAGGAGGAGGAGACCACGACTATGTATTAAAAGCCATTCTAAACAAATAGGTTTTGAGTTTGGATCTAAAAAGAGCGGGGTGGCTGTGGCTCAGTGGTAGAGCGGTTGCCTGCCGATCGGAAGGTTGGCCCTCGAAGTGTCCTTGGGTAAGACACTGAACCCCGAGTTGCGCCTGATGCTGTGCCATCGGAGTGTAAATGTATGTGAATGTGTATCTGATGAGCAGGTGGCAACTTGTACGGCAGCCTCGGCCACAGTGTGTGAATGGTGAATGGTTCCTGTACTATGTAAAAGCACTTTAAGTTGTTGTTAAGACTAGAAAAGCACTTTATAAAAAAACAGTCCATTTACATCTGTAATAGTGTGAATATCAGGGGGTAACTTGTTACAGAGTCTCGGGGTAGATTTACCCCCCCCCCCTGTTTATACCTTGACCTTGGGACTTCTAAAACAAGTTGATTTGAAGACTGCAATGACAATATGTCAATTCAATTTCATTTAAAGTATCAAATCATAACAAGAATTATCTCAAGACACTTTGAGGTCTAGATCACACTCTATAATTTACAAAGACCCAACAATTCCAGTAATTCCCCCAAGAGCATGCATTTAGTGCGACATTTAGTTCCTCGTGGTGAGAAAAAAATTCTGGAGGTATAAAAACAAAGTTAGGCTACTGTGTTGTTGTTCTTCACCTACACACACACACACACACACACACACACACACACATTAGCTACATACTTTGCTTAATCTATCAATTTCAAGTTTTTATAAGTGGTCTCTTGTGCACATTAGTAATAATGACTGCAGGATTCTCAGTCCCCCGAAACAAAACCTTCTTAACAGACAGAAATTTAAATATGGTGGTACCATGGTATTTTTGCAAATACAATTTGAAATGAAAGTCACAAGGAAATGGCATGAGGGGACTCTGCTCTTTTGTACCAAGTTACAGAGTATAATTAGGACATTGCAACAATTACATGCAACAATGCAGCAATTACCCCTCCCTAGTTAATTGCCACATATTGTCAGCTTACATATGATGTTGTTTAAAAAGTATTTGTTAATAGAAGGAATTATATTAGCAACTGGCCAGAAACTACGGGAACTACAAGAACATGGAGTAATTATCCGCACCTTGTTTAACAGCTACCTCAGCTGTCTACCCAATATAAAATGCTCCGCCACACATCCATCAGACATCCATCAGACATCCATCAGGCACAATACGCCACTATATAGGGAATGAACTAGCAGGCACTGTGCAGAATCTTTCTCTTTTTATTTTGTTGTAGCTTTCTAATGTTATTATTATTATTATTATTATTATTATTATTATTATTATTATTATTATAGTTTGTGGTCCCAATAATGTATATGTGATCATTTTCAGTCATAAAAAGGTTTTTTGCATGATGCAGGCAATTAATTAATCAAACTTGATTGATTTTAATCATACAGTAAACAACCAGTTCAGTTAAATCCCTCCTGATCTGAGCGCCATGTCCTTTCCAATCCCTATACTTTTAATATTGTTTTAATTCATGTTTTATCTAAATTCTGATCACTCATTTCTTTTGGTTTAAATTACATTTGTGTATTTAATTTTTTTATTGTATTTTTAATGATTACAGGTGCTGTTTAATCACTGATTGACCCTAACCCACCATCCTGATAAAGGTAAAATATCATTGGTGCTGTAAAATGGTATAATTTCAGGAGCTTGGGTCTGACTATGTGATGGTACAGTTGTGTTTTCGTGCCAATATTATGACTTTACTTTAAAATTGATTTGTGTAAAGCAGATACTTAAAGTATGCTGAGTAATAACTATTCTGCAATGGAACATTTCTTTTACAAAACAAATAATCTGCCAAAAGTTTGTGGTATGAAGAACTTAAGAGTTTATCTTGGACAACATGTAGTATTATTTAAGTTGGGTGCGGACTACAGCAATTAGACCAGCTACACACTGCCTGCGTGGCGTGACCGTGGCATGAGAGTGGCGTGAGTGTGAAGTTTCTGTGCGTGTCAGCTGCGTGGCGGCTGCATGGATTTTTTTACGTCTTTACAAACCAGAAACATGTCTGACGCAGCGCTGCTGCTGCTAGCCTTGTCTCTACACATGTATGTTTCCCATAAACATAATTATATACTGAACTGATTACAGAAAAGACGACGTTGTCAGTATTGACGGCAAAATAGGCTACAGAATATTTGGTTCTGTATTGACAGGTGTAATATTTGTAAATCGAGACTTTTCAAACATCAACATGTTATTTATTAATATGTATTTGTGTATAAATATATATATATATATATATATATATATATATATATATATATATATATATGTCTAGACATACACTACCGGTCAAAAGTTTGGGGTCACTTAGAAATGTCCATTCCACTCCATTCCAGACAGAATACCAGCGGAGATCAGTTGCATTGTTTTTTTTTTTAATCAGGGCAGCAGTTTTCAGATTACATTATGTGCTTACATAATTGCAAAAGGGTTCTCGACTGTTGTAGACAGAAGTGGCTGAAGAAACGCTTGAAATCCATGCTTTTTGGTCTAAACGTCATACCCAAATTAAAAGTGGTACAGCTCCCTTATACTCTGACACTTTGGGGTGTGTCTGATATTAGTGGAAATGTAACACTCTTAAGTTTTTGTTACAAGTGTCAGAGTGATTCTAGGCCTTACTGACACAGAGTTACAGAGGCTAGAATGGAGGTTTTTATTTCCGTCCAAGTCATACATCTGTAAAATGATTAGACTACACTGCTGTAAATAGAAGCCAAGACTCAAAAATGGATTTTTTATGATTTTTTTCTACAGATATGTCTGTGCGTTTTTTTAATTTCCATTTGAAAAGTGCCAAGAAAAAAGCCAATAAAGTACAACATAAAACACTTCTCAAATGCACAAACACACCCAAATCAATCACCTTTCCAATGATATCAGGCACACCCCAGAGTGTCTAAGTATATGGGAGCTGTACCACTTTTAATTTGGGTATGACGTTTAGACCAAAAAGCATGGATTTCAAGCGTTTCTTCAGCCAAAACCATGTCTACAACAGTCGAGAACCCTTTTGCAATTATGTAAGCACATAATGTAATCTGAAAACTGCTGCCCTGATTAAAAAAACAATGCAACTGATCTCAGCTGGTATTCTGTCTGGAATGGAGTGGAATGGAAATTTCTAAGAGACCCCAAACTTTTGACCGGTAGTGTAGAAACGTCTTTTCCTATTCTATTTTGCCTGGAAATGCTTCCAACACGCTTGCGTGTCGTGTGAAAAATAGGCATTGGTTCTATTTCTTACATGCACGCTTTTTTCGGCGTGGCTCGAGTGTGCAAGCTCTAACCTGTTAACATGGGAACCGAAATATAAACCGACACACCACGCAGCTCACACACTTACGCCACGCAGCCAGTGTGTAGCCGGCCTTACTCCTGCGTACGTCTTAAATGCAAAAACACATCAACTGTCTATGTAATGTGTATGAAAATAAACATTCCAATACTAAGTAAACCCACAAACTGTGCTAAGTGCTAAGTGGCACTGGCACTTTTACCATTTTGAACAGGAAAAATGTGCAGTTTTCCAACGTGAAATGTAATTTGTGTGGCAAAAGTTTTGTTAATAATATGAATAATATTGATGTAGAGTGAGGATTTGTTTTTAAGTCATGTTTATACTTTTCTGCTGCATGTTAATACAAATCATTTTATTTCTGCTTATCGACATAGTGGCAACATGTGCAAACTCACTCTGACTGCAGGTAAGGCCCACTGGACAAGTTATTGTAATGCATATTTTCTCACTTACCTCCAGTGGTATCTAGCCATACAGATAGTTTTTGTTTTATTTACCATTTTTTGTATCTCTTTGAGATTACAGTGGCTTTTGGTTTGTGGTGCTTATGAAAATTTGCATTTAAGTCAGTTCTTTACAGAAAACAATGTCACCATTACCATTAATTTAGGTAAACTGATCTTCTATGCTTTATTTTTTTAACAAAATAAATAAATAATATAAATAAAATAAAGTCTGTCACTTTGAAGGTCTCTGTTTGATCATCGCCAGCTTGGGTAAGTTCATAACATGCTTTAAACATAATCAATAGCACTAGCAGACAAATGAAGGTGGACAGTTATGTAAACAGGGCAATTCATTTTTCAGCCACATGCAAAATGTTCTGGTTCTTATTAACCAATATTCAAAACTTTATATCTTATCCTGTCATACGGTGGTTGTTGTTACTGTGTATTTAATTTAATGTCATTCATATTGATGTAATCACGTCTTATTGATTTTGTTACATCTTATTATACAGATTGCAAATGTATGCTCTTTATGTTTAGAAATCTCAGCAAGGATATTAAATTATGATCAAACAGGCTTAAAGAACAATGAACATGTTAATATGACTCTCTGATCTGATTCCTTCAGGTTATCCTGGCCTCACGGATACCGCTGCAGTGCCACCAAACTTCTGTAAAGGAAAGAGCAATGGGCATTACACTAACCCTGCTGACCCATCTTCTTTTTACAATTGTTGGGATGGAAGCACCTACCTCCAAAACTGCCCATCAAATCTGGTCTTTAACCAACAATGCAGCTGCTGTGATGTTACTGTAACTCCACCTACCACAACCACAAATCCACCTACCACAACTCCCCATAGAACAACCACAATTCCACCCACCAAAACTACAACTCCCCCTAAGAAAACTACAGCTTCACCTACCACAACTAAAACTCCACATGCTACAAAAACAACTACCCATACCACAACCACAATTCCATCTACCACAACCACAACTCCACATACCGAAACCAAAACTCCACATACTACAAAAACAACTCCCCATACAACAACCACAATTCCAAAAACCAAAACTACAACTCCCCCTAAGACAACTACAGCTTCACCTACCACAACCAAAACTACACATGCTACAAAAACAACTCCACATACAACAACCACAACTCCACATACCACAACCACAACCACAACCCCACCTACCAAAACCAAAACTCCACATACTACAAAAACAACTCCCCATACAACAACCGCAATTCCACCTACCAAAACTACAACTCCCCCTAAGAAAACTACAGCTTCACCTACCGAAACCAAAACTCCACATAGTACAAAAACAACTCCCCATACAACAACCACAATTCCACAAACCAAAACTACAACTCCCCCTAAGACAACTACAGCTTCACCTACCACAACCAAAACTACACATGCTACAAAAACAACTCCCCATACCACAACCACAATTCCATCTACCACAACCACAACTCCACATAACACAACCACAACCCCACCTACCAAAACCAAAACTCCACATACTACAAAAACAACTCCCCATATCATAACCACAATTACATCTACCACAACCACAACTCCACATACCACAACCACAACCTCACCTACCAAAACCAAAACCACAACTCCCCATACAACAACCACAACTTCACCTACCAAAACTACAACTCCCCCTAAGACAACTACAGCTTCACCTAACACAACCAAAACTCCACATGCTACAAAAACAACTCCCCATACCACAACCACAATTCCATCTACCACAACTCCACATACCACAACCACAACCCCACCTACCAAAACCAAAACTCCACATACTACAAAAACAACTCCACATACAACAACCACAATTCCACACACCAAAACTACAACTCCCCCTAAGAAAACTACAGCTTCACCTACCACAACCAAAACTACACATGCTACAAAAACAACTCCCCATACCACAACCACAATTCCATCTACAACAACCACAACTACACCTACCACAACTACAACTCCCCCTACCACAACTACAGCTTCACCTACCACAACCAAAACTCCACATGCTACAAAAACAACTCCATATACCACAAAAAAAATTCCATCTACCACAACCACAACTCCACCTACCACAACTACAACTCCCACTACCACAACTACAACTCCAGTTACTACAACCACAACTCCTCCAATCACAACTTACAACTTCTGTAATGGAAAGAGCAATGGGCAATACACCAACCGTGCTGACCCATCTTCTTTTTACAATTGTTGGGATGGAAGCACCTACCTCCAAAACTGCCCCTCAAATCTGGTCTTTAACCAACAATGCAGCTGCTGTGGCTATACTGTAACTCCATCTACGACAACCACAACTCCACCTACCACAACCACTACTCCACCTACCACAACTCCACATATATCAACCACAATTTCACCTACTACAACCACAACTCCTCCTTTCACAACTTCCAACTTCTGTAATGGAAAGAGCAATGGACAATACAGCAACCCTGCTGACCCATCTTCTTATTACAATTGTTGGGATGGAAGAACCTACCTCCAAAACTGCCCATCAAATCTGGTCTTTAACCAACAATGCAGCTGCTGTGACTATAGTCTAACTCCACCTACAAAAACCACAATTACACCTACCACAACCAAAACTCCACCTTCCAAAACTCTACATATATCAACCACAATTTCACCTACTACAACCACAACTCCTCCTATCACAACTTCCAACTTCTGTAATGGAAAGAGCAATGGGCAATACATCAACCCTGCTGACCCATCTTCTTTTTACAATTGTTGGGATGAAAGCACCTACCTCCAAAACTGCCCATCAAATCTGGTATTTAACCAACAATGCAGCTGCTGTGACTATACTGTAACTCCATCTACCACAACCACAACACCACCTACCACAACTCCACATATATCAACCACAATTTCACCTACTACAACCACAACTCCTCCTATCACAACTTACAACTTCTGTAATGGAAAGAGCAATGGGCAATACACCAACCCTGCTGACCCATCTTCTTTTTACAATTGTTGGGATGGAAGCACCTACCTCCAAAACTGCCCATCAAATCTGGTCTTTAACCAACAATGCAGCTGCTGTGACTATACTGTAACTCCATCTACTACAACCACAACTCCACCTACCACAACTCCACATATATCAACCACAATTTCACCTACTACAAACACAACTCCTCCTATTACAACTTCCAACTTCTGTAACGGAAAGAGCAATGGGCAATACACCAACCCTGCTGACCCATCTTCTTTTTACAATTGTTGGGATGGAAGCACCTACCTCCAAAACTGCCCATCAAATCTGGTCTTTAACCAACAATGCAGCTGCTGTGACTATACTGTATCTCCATCTACCACAACCACAACTCCACCTACCACAACTCCACATATATCAACCACAATTTCACCTACTACAAACACAACTCCTCCTATCACAACTTCCAACTTCTGTAATGGAAAGAGCAATGGGCAATACACCAACCCTGCTGACCCATCTTCTTTTTACAATTGTTGGGATGGAAGCACCTACCTCCAAAACTGCCCATCAAATCTGGTCTTTAACCAACAATGCAGCTGCTGTGGCTATACTGTAACTCCATCTACGACAACCACAACTCCACCTACCACAACCACTACTCCACCTACCACAACTCCACATATATCAACCACAATTTCACCTACTACAACCACAACTCCTCCTTTCACAACTTCCAACTTCTGTAATGGAAAGAGCAATGGACAATACAGCAACCCTGCTGACCCATCTTCTTATTACAATTGTTGGGATGGAAGAACCTACCTCCAAAACTGCCCATCAAATCTGGTCTTTAACCAACAATGCAGCTGCTGTGACTATAGTCTAACTCCACCTACAAAAACCACAATTACACCTACCACAACCAAAACTCCACCTTCCAAAACTCTACATATATCAACCACAATTTCACCTACTACAACCACAACTCCTCCTATCACAACTTCCAACTTCTGTAATGGAAAGAGCAATGGGCAATACATCAACCCTGCTGACCCATCTTCTTTTTACAATTGTTGGGATGGAAGCACCTACCTCCAAAACTGCCCATCAAATCTGGTCTTTAACCAACAATGCAGCTGCTGTGACTATACTGTAACTCCATCTACCACAACCACAACTCCACCTACCACAACTCCACATATATCAACCACAATTTCACCTACTACAAACACAACTCCTCCTATTACAACTTCCAACTTCTGTAACGGAAAGAGCAATGGGCAATACACCAACCCTGCTGACCCATCTTCTTTTTACAATTGTTGGGATGGAAGCACCTACCTCCAAAACTGCCCATCAAATCTGGTCTTTAACCAACAATGCAGCTGCTGTGACTATACTGTAACTCCATCTACCACAACCACAACTCCACCTACCACAACTCCACATATATCAACCACAATTTCACCTACTACAAACACAACTCCTCCTATCACAACTTCCAACTTCTGTAATGGAAAGAGCAATGGGCAATACACCAACCCTGCTGACCCATCTTCTTTTTACAATTGTTGGGATGGAAGCACCTACCTCCAAAACTGCCCATCAAATCTGGTCTTTAACCAACAATGCAGCTGCTGTGACTACACTGTAAATCCATCTACCACAACCACAACTCCACCTACCACAACTCCACCTACCACAACCACTACTCCACCTACCACAACTCCACATTTATCAACCACAATTTCACCTACTACAACCACAACTCCTCCTATCACAACTTCCAACTTCTGTAATGGAAAGAGCAATGGACAATACAGCAACCCTGCTGACCCATCTTCTTATTACAATTGTTGGGATGGAAGAACCTACCTCCAAAACTGCCCATCAAATCTGGTCTTTAACCAACAATGCAGCTGCTGTGACTATACTGTAACCTCACCTACCACAACGCCAACTACCACAACCACAACTCCACCTACTACAACCACAACTCCCCCTACAACAACTACAACTCCACCTACCACAACTACAGCTTCACCTACAACCAAAGCTCCACATACTACAAAAAAAACTCCTCATACAACAAACAAAATTCCACCTACCAAAACTACAACTCCCCGTATCACAACTACAGCTTCAACTACCACAACCAAAACTCCACATGCTACAAAAACAACTCCCCATACCACAACCACAATTCCATCTACCACAACCACAACTCCACCTACCACAACCATAACTCCCACAACTACAACTCCACCTACCAGAACCACAACTCCATCTACCACAACTCCACATACATCAACCTCAATTCCACATACTACAACCACAACTCCTCCTATCACAACTTACAACTTCTGTAATGGAAAGAGCAATGGGCAATACACCAACCCTGCTGACCCATCTTCTTTTTACAATTGTTGGGATGGAAGAACCTACCTCCAAAACTGCCCATCAAATCTGGTCTTTAACCAACAATGCAGCTGCTGTGACTATACTGTAACTCCATCTACCACAACCACAACTCCACCTACCACAACCACAACTCTACCTACCACAACTCCACATATATCAACCACAATTTCAACTACTACAACCACAACTCCTCCTATCACAACTTCCAACTTCTGTAATGGAAAGACCAATGGGCAATACACCAACCCTGCTGACCCATCTTCTTTTTACAATTGTTGGGATGGAAGAACCTACCTCCAAAACTGCCCATCAAATCTGGTCTTTAACCAACAATGCAGCTGCTGTGACTATACTGTAACTCCATTTACCACAACCACAACTCCTCCTATCACAACTTCCAACTTCTGTAATGGAAAGAGCAATGGGCAATACATCAACCCTGCTGACCCATCTTCTTTTTACAATTGTTGGGATGGAAGCACCTACCTCCAAAACTGCCCATCAAATCTGGTCTTTAACCAACAATGCAGCTGCTGTGACTATACTGTAACTCCATCTACCACAACCACAACTCCACCTACCACAACTCCACATATATCAACCACAATTTCACCTACTACAAACACAACTCCTCCTATTACAACTTCCAACTTCTGTAACGGAAAGAGCAATGGGCAATACACCAACCCTGCTGACCCATCTTCTTTTTACAATTGTTGGGATGGAAGCACCTACCTCCAAAACTGCCCATCAAATCTGGTCTTTAACCAACAATGCAGCTGCTGTGACTATACTGTAACTCCATCTACCACAACCACAACTCCACCTACCACAACTCCACATATATCAACCACAATTTCACCTACTACAAACACAACTCCTCCTATCACAACTTCCAACTTCTGTAATGGAAAGAGCAATGGGCAATACACCAACCCTGCTGACCCATCTTCTTTTTACAATTGTTGGGATGGAAGCACCTACCTCCAAAACTGCCCATCAAATCTGGTCTTTAACCAACAATGCAGCTGCTGTGACTACACTGTAAATCCATCTACCACAACCACAACTCCACCTACCACAACTCCACCTACCACAACCACTACTCCACCTACCACAACTCCACATATATCAACCACAATTTCACCTACTACAACCACAACTCCTCCTATCACAACTTCCAACTTCTGTAATGGAAAGAGCAATGGACAATACAGCAACCCTGCTGACCCATCTTCTTATTACAATTGTTGGGATGGAAGAACCTACCTCCAAAACTGCCCATCAAATCTGGTCTTTAACCAACAATGCAGCTGCTGTGACTATACTGTAATCTCACCTACCACAACGCCAACTACCACAACCACAACTCCACCTACTACAACCACAACTCCCCCTACAACAACTACAACTCCACCTACCACAACTACAGCTTCACCTACAACCAAAGCTCCACATACTACAAAAAAAACTCCTCATACAACAAACAAAATTCCACCTACCAAAACTACAACTCCCCGTATCACAACTACAGCTTCAACTACCACAACCAAAACTCCACATGCTACAAAAACAACTCCCCATACCACAACCACAATTCCATCTACCACAACCACAACTCCACCTACCACAACCATAACTCCCACAACTACAACTCCACCTACCAGAACCACAACTCCATCTACCACAACTCCACATACATCAACCTCAATTCCACATACTACAACCACAACTCCTCCTATCACAACTTACAACTTCTGTAATGGAAAGAGCAATGGGCAATACACCAACCCTGCTGACCCATCTTCTTTTTACAATTGTTGGGATGGAAGAACCTACCTCCAAAACTGCCCATCAAATCTGGTCTT
Source organism: Zingel zingel (assembly GCA_023566125.1). Classification (NCBI taxonomy): domain Eukaryota; kingdom Metazoa; phylum Chordata; class Actinopteri; order Perciformes; family Percidae; genus Zingel; species Zingel zingel. The sequence goes on from CM042319.1 coordinate 29,762,947, forward strand.
TAACCAACAATGCAGCTGCTGTGACTATACTGTAACTCCATCTACCACAACCACAACTCCACCTACCACAACCACAACTCTACCTACCACAACTCCACATATATCAACCACAATTTCAACTACTACAACCACAACTCCTCCTATCACAACTTCCAACTTCTGTAATGGAAAGACCAATGGGCAATACACCAACCCTGCTGATCCATCTTCTTTTTACAATTGTTGGGATGGAAGAACCTACCTCCAAAACTGCCCATCAAATCTGGTCTTTAACCAACAATGCAGCTGCTGTGACTATACTGTAACTCCATTTACCACAACCACAACTCCTCCTATCACAACTTCCAACTTCTGTAATGGAAAGAGCAATGGGCAATACATCAACCCTGCTGACCCATCTTCTTTTTACAATTGTTGGGATGAAAGCACCTACCTCCAAAACTGCCCATCAAATCTGGTCTTTAACCAACAATGCAGCTGCTGTGACTATACTGTAACTCCCCATACCACAACCACAACTCCACCTACCACAACCACAACTCCACCTATCACAACTCCACATATATCAACCACAATTTCGCCTACTACAACCACAACTCCTCCTATCACAACTTCCAACTTCTGTAATGGAAAGAGCAATGGGCAATACACCAACCCTGCTGACCCATCTTCTTTTTACAATTGTTGGGATGAAAGCACCTACCTCCAAAACTGCCCATCAAATCTGGTCTTTAACCAACAATGCAGCTGCTGTAACTATACTGTAACCTCACCTACCACAACTCCAACTACCACAACCACAACTCCACCTACTACAACCACAACTCCCCCTACAATAACTACAACTCCACCTACCACAACTACAGCTTCACCTACCACAACCAAAACTCCACATACTACAAAAAAAACTCATCTTACAACACACAAAATTCGACCTACCAAAACTACAACTCCCACTACCACAACTACAGCTTCAACTACCACAACCAAAACTCCACATGCTACAAAAACAACTCCCCATACCACCACCACAATTTCACCTACTACAACCACAACTCCTCCTATCACAACTTACAACTTCTGTAATGGAAAGAGCAATGGGCAATACACCAACCCTGCTGACCCATCTTCTTTTTACAATTGTTGGGATGGAAGCACCTACCTCCAAAACTGCCCATCAAATCTGGTCTTTAACCAACAATGCAGCTGCTGTGACTATACTGTAACTCCATCTACCACAACCACAACTCCACCTACCACAACTCCACATATATCAACCACAATTTCACCTACTACAAACACAACTCCTCCTATCACAACTTCCAACTTCTGTAATGGAAAGAGCAATGGGCAATACACCAACCCTGCTGACCCATCTTCTTTTTACAATTGTTGGGATGGAAGCACCTACCTCCAAAACTGCCCATCAAATCTGGTCTTTAACCAACAATGCAGCTGCTGTGACTACACTGTAAATCCATCTACCACAACCACAACTCCACCTACCACAACTCCACATATATCAACTACAATTTCACCTACTACAACCACAACTCCTCCTATCACAACTTCCAACTTCTGTAATGGAAAGAGCAATGGGCAATACACCAACCCTGCTGACCCATCTTCTTTTTACAATTGTTGGGATGGAAGCACCTACCTCCAAAACTGCCCATCAAATCTGGTCTTTAACCAACAATGCAGCTGCTGTGACTATAGTTTAACCTCACCTACCAGAACTCCAACTACCACAACCACAACTCCACCTACCACAACCAAAACTCCACATACTACAAAAACAACTCGCCATACAACAACCACAATTCCACCTACCACAACTACAACTCCCCCTACCACAACTACATCTCCAAATACCACAACTACAGCTCCCCCTACCACAACTACAGCTTCACCTACCACAACCAAAACTCCACATACTACAAAAACAACTCGCCATACAACGACCACAATAACACCTACTAAAACTACAACTCCCCCTACCACAACTACAACTCCCCCTACCACAACTACAGCGTCACCTACCACAACCACAACTCCACATACCACAACCCCACCTACCGAAACTCCACATACTACAAAAACAACTCCCCATACAACAACCACAATTCCACCTACCACAACCACAACTCCAACTACCACAACCACAACTCCAACTACCACAACTACAACTCCATCTTCCACAACTAAAAGTCCACCTACCACAGACACAACTCCACCTACCACAACCAAAACTCCACATACTCAAAAAACAACTCCCCCTACCACAACTACAACTCCAACTACCACAACTAAAGCTCCCCCTACCACAACTAAAGCTTCACCTACCACAACCAAAAGTCCACATGCTACAAAAACAACTCCCCATAACACAACCACAATTCCATCTACCACAACCACATCTCCACCTACCACAACCATAACTCCATCTACCACAACTACAACTCCCCCTACCACAACTACAACTCCAAATACCACAACTACAGCTCCCCCTACCACAACTACAGCTTCACCTACCACAACCAAAACTCCACATGCTACAAAAACAACTCCCCATACCACAATCACAATTCCATCTACCACAACTCCACCTACCACAACCATAACTCCACCTACCAATACTAAAACTCCCCCTACCACAACTACAGCTTCACCTATCACAACCAAAACTCCACATGCTACAAAAACAACTCCCCATACCACAAACACAATTCCATCTACCACAACCACAACTCCACCTACCACAACCACAACTCCACCTACCACAACCAAGACTCCACATACTACAAAAACAACTCCCCATACAACAACCACAATTCCATCTACCACAACCACAACTCCACCTACCACAACAATAACTCCACCTACCAAAACTACAACTCCCCCTACCACAACTTCATCTTCACCTACGACAACAAAAACTCCACATGCTACAAAAACAACTCCCCATACCACAAACACAATTCCATCTACCACCACCCCACCTACCACAACTACAATTCCCTCTTCCACAACTAAACGTCCACCTACCACAGCCACAACTCCACCTACCACAACTAAAACGCCACATTCTACAAAAACAACTCCCCATACCACAACCACCGTTCCATCTACCACAACGTCAACTCCACCTACCACAACCACAACTCCACCTACCACAACTACAGCTTCACCTACCACAACCAAAACTCCACATACTACAAAAACAACTCCCCATACAACAACCACAATTCCACCTACTAAAACTACAACTCCCCCTACCACAACTACAGCTTCACCTACCACAACCAAAACTCCACATGCTACAAAAACAACACCCCATACCACAACCACAATTCCATCTACCACAACCACAACTCCACCTACCACAACAATAACTCAACCTACCAAAACTACAACTCCCCCTACCACAACTACAGCTTCACCTACCACAACCAAAACTCCACATGCTACAAAAACAACTCCCCATACAACAACCACAATTCCACCTACCACAACCAAGACTCCACATACTACAAAAACAACTCCCCATACAACAACCACAATTCCACCTACTGAAACTACAACTCCCCCTACCACAACTACAGCTTCACCTACCACAACCAAAACTCCACATGCTACAAAAACAACTCCCCATACCACAACCACAATTCCATCTACCACAACCACAACTCCACCTACCACAACCACAACTCCACCTACCACAACTACTACTCTCCCTACCACAACTACAACTCCAACTACCACAACTACAGCTCCCTCTACCACAACTACAGCTTCACATACCACAACCAAGACTCCACATACTACGAAAACAACTCCCCATACAACAACCACAATTCCACCTACTGAAACTACAACTCCCCCTACCACAACTACAGCTTCACCTACCACAACCAAAACTCCACATGCTACAAAAACAACTCCCCATACCACAACCACAATTCCATCTACCACAACCACAACTCCACCTACCACAACCATAACTCCACCTACCAAAACTACAACTCCCCCTACCACAACTACAGCTTCACCTACCATAACCAAAACTCCACATGCTACAAAAACAACTCCCCATAACACAAACACAATTCCATCTACCACAACCACAACTCCACCTACCACAACTACTACTACCCCTACCACAACTACAACTCCAACTACCACAACTACAGCTCCCACTACCACAACTACAGCTTCACCTACCACAACCAAAACTCCACATACTCCAAAAACAACTTCCCATACAACAACCACAATTCCACCTACTAAAACTACAACTCCCCCTACCACAACTACAGCTTCACCTACCACAACCAAAACTCCACATGCTACAAAACAACTCCCCATACCATAACCACAATTTCATCTACCACAACCACATCTCCACCTACCACAACCATAACTCCACCTACCAACACTACAACTCCACATACTACAAAAACAACTCCACATACTACAAAAACAACTCCCCATACCACAACCACAATTCCTTCTACCACAACCACAACTCCAACTACCACAACTACAGCTCCCCCTACCACAACTACAGCTTCACCTCCCACAACCAAAACTCCACATACTACAAAAACAACTCCAAATACCACAACCACATTTCCATCTACCACAACCACAACTTCAACTACCACAACTAGAACTCCCCCTACCACAACCACAACTTCACATACCACAACCAAAACTCCCCCTAACAGAACTACATCTCCACCTACTACAGCCACAACTCCACATACCACAACCCCACTTACCACAACTATAACTCCACCTACCACAACAACAACTTCCCCTACCACAACTACAGCTACACCTACCACAACCAAAACTCCATATATTACCAAAACAACTCCCCATACCTCAACCACAATTCCATCTACCACAACCACAACTCCACGTTCCACAACCACAACTCCACCAACAACAACCACAACTCCACCTACCACAAGTACAACTCCTCCTACCACAACTACATCTCCACCTACCACAGCCACAACTCCCCCTACCACAACTACAGCTTCACCAACCACAACCAAAACTCCACATACTCCAAAAACAACTCCGCATACCACAATCACAATTCCATCTACCACAACCACAACTCCACCTACCACAACCACAACTCCACCTACCACAACTACAACTCCCCCTACCACAACTCCAACTCCAAATACCACAGCCACAACTCCACATACCACAACTACAGCTTCACCTACCACAACCAAAACTCCACATTCTACAAAAAAACTCCAAATACCACAACCACAACTTCACATACCACAACCACAACTCCCCCTAACACAACTACATCTCCACCTACTACAGCCACAACTCCACATACCACAACCCCACTTACCACAACCATAACTCCACCTACCACAACAACAACTTCCCCTACCACAACTACAGCTACACCTACCACAACCAAAACTCCATATAATACCAAAACAACTCCCCATGAGGTATGAGTTATATGTAGCTCTTTCTTCCTTTCATATCTGGCCTAAAAAAGGATGTCTTATTCAAAGCACATTAAGGTGCTTCACAATTCAACATGGTGCCCACAGTGGACTTGGTGTTTGCTTCGCTCTCCTGACACTGACGTAACTTTGTTTATTTTGTTATTGTGCATCTTACACACACAGCTTGTGTGTCTGACAGTAAGATACAGCAGGGAAGAACTTCTGGACATTGGCAATGTTCAACAAGCGTACAACACCGCCTTTTGAACTTTGACTTTCTCCTACGCCTGGACCAAGCCAACTCCAGCCAGCAGGACACAGCAACACCGGTGCAGGAATGTGCAGATTGTTGACAAGCACGGTTCACCAGACATTGAACTTTTAATACTAAAGTGCAGACCCTTTTATCTACCAAGTGAGTTCAGCGCTGTGCCTCTGCTCGATGGGGATGCTACAGGACCTCATCACCAAGCTGGAGACTGCACACCCAGATGCCGTCCTTAATTGTGGCTAGTGATTTTAACTACTGCCACCTCAGGGAGCGTCCTACCAAAGTACCATCAACACATGAGCTTTCCTTTGAGGGAGAAGAATACTCTCGAACAAGTGTACAGCAACGTGAAGAACACCTACAAGGCTGTGAAGGATCTGAACTAGTGCTTAAGGACTGCTTTGACAGTACAGACTGTACTGGGTGTGTTTAAAACTCCTGCTCTGAGAGGAGACTGTACTGTGGACCTAAAGGAATATGCTGCAGCTGTAACTGGCTACATTCGCAAATACTCTCAGAAAATTATCCCCACTAAACGCTGCAAGACCTACCCCAACGACAAACCCTGGATTAACTGAAGTGTGGTCCATGCTATGTGCGCGCTCTGCTGCATGTGTCTCGGGTGACGCTGAGGACTAGAAAAAGACCAGATATGACCTGCGTAGATCAATCAGACAGGCCAAGAGACAATACAGACTGAAGCTGGAGGGATATTACACCACTGCTGATCCCATGAGCATGTGGCAAGGTCTGCAACACATCACACACTGCAAACAGAAAACAAACAGCTCACTTCGAAGCCCTTAAAACCGGCTGAAAGGGAGGGACTATGGCCAACAAGGGCATACTGGACACACCACTCTGTGTCACTCTCACCTCTCGGTCCCCACCTGCTTCAAGTCCACCACCATCGTGCCCCTCCCAAAGAAGGACACTGTGACTTGTCTGAATGACTATCGGCACCTTAATTGTAACTGTGTGGCACAGAGCACCTTATTCAACTCAGGTTTCTTTTTTAATTTTAATTCCAACTTAAGTTTATTGTACACTGTAAGTTATTTTTCAATTTTCAATTTTTTATTTTTATTTTATTCTATTTGTGTTGTGTATTTGTCTTATTATTGAACTGTTCTGTTAAGGGAGTTGGGTAAAGTAAGAATTTCATTGTATGGCACTGTGTTTCTTCTGTGCATAAGACAATAAACCTCTTGAATCTGAATCTTACCTTCAGAGGAAGGTACACTCTCATTTACTGTGGACGACACAAATGACACTGATCCTGTTGAACACACAATTTAACAAAAGTTAACTTTGTCACAGGAAAAAATACATTTTATCAGCAGTGACTATGTGAGTTAACATACCAAAGCCTCCAATGTCATGGCCTTGCTCTGTGGTTGTAGAGTCAAAATCCACAGGCTCCACAGTTCCAAACTCTGATGCTGTGACTTCTGTGTTGCTGTTATCAGATTCGCTCCCACTGTCTTCAGCGTCACTTAACGCAATCTCATCTGGAAAATGGCATTTGTAAAACTCACATAAAAAGCTGGACATACAAATCTGTGATTGAAATAGCCACATTAAATAAAAAGACCTAGGGAAAAGATAGTAGGCCTGTGGTTTTGTACTTGCCACTTTTTGCAAAGTAACTATTTTTACTTGAGTAGTTTTGAGCTATTATACCTGTGTTTATGTTTAATGTGGTCCATGAGCACATAAGCTAAAACAATCCTTGTAAAATGATTAGAGAATATGATATTATGTTAATATTTAACGTAATTCGACTGCACCTCCACAAACATAATTTTGAATTACTGTCCAGCCATACTGTAGACTTTTGCTTATATTTCTGAATAGTAGTCCTCAACTCATATTTGGACATGAAAGGTGATTTTTTTTCTTGGAAAAGGATGCTGACTACGCCAAGTCTAGATGTTTATAAATTAACATTCAAAAGGAAAAAACAAACACTCAGATAATATCTACAAGGGCTAATTTCTGTACAAACCTTCAATTTCAATCTCATCCTGTCGAATGTATTCATATTTTTTAGGGTGTTGTCCATGTTTGTTGTAGAGTGACTGGGCAAACTGAATAATAGAGAGGTCATTTCGCACAACTGAGGCCACCTCATCTTGTTTCATGACACTAAGGCCAGTTACACACTGGATGCGTCGCGCGAGCGTGTCAGCCGCGTGGCGTGTCCGTTTTTATTTCGGCTCCCATGTTATCAGGTTAGAGCTTACACACTGCCTGCATTAGACGCGTGCCTGCTAGAAATAGAACAGACTATTACTCTATTTTTCACGCGAGACGCGAGCGTTTCGGAAGCGTCTCCAGGCAAAATAGAATAGGAAAATATGTTTATATGTCATTTAGACACGACTACATATTAATAAATGACATCTTGATGTTTGAAAGTCTCTAGGTTTTGTCATCAATGTAGATATAATGTAATAAAACATTTCAGAGAAAAGATTTTCAAATATTGCACCTGTCATACAGAACGAAATATTCTGTAACATATTTTGCAGTCAATACTGCCGACGTTGTCTTGCTTTAATCAAATCAGTAGGCTATATATTTATGTTTAACAACTCTCTCCCCGTACGTCGAACAAGGGTCATCCAAATCACGTGACTTTTTTTTATGTTGAAACCAGACACCTTCAAGTCTACACTTCGAGTTTCCAACGATGGACGACGGCAGGTTAATTGAAGAGGTGGAGAAACACCGACTACTGTACGATACACAGGATCCTTGTTATAAAGATCCACGAAAAAAGGAGAAGGCATGGGACGCAGTTGCCACAGCTATTTGTTATGATGGTAGGTTTACATATATAGCCTAGTCTACATGTGCATGTTATGTCATAGGCAACTTACCGGTAGATTACATGTTGACTTTCAGCTCCGATGAGGTTTGAGGGAGCAGGGTGTAGAAAAAAAATGTTCATAGCCTATAGACTACTAATCTTTTCAGGTGTGTCATCTATCCCTCCTTTATTATTGGTCAACCAGCACACACTTTATTGCTGTCTCCTGCTTGCATTTCATAAATTCAGAAATCCATTCACCACGTAATTAATTAAATAATTGACCTATACAAAGCTTTATTTGTTTTTTGGAATATGTAAACGTCAAGTTGTTATTTCAGTGTGTTTTTTTGTCAATATTACATTATACTAACAATATAATTACCATTTAAAAAGTGTGTTTGAAGTGATGTGTTCATCTGCCAGATACCACAGAAAAATCTCCACAATCTTTCAAAACTCAAGTCACCCCACAGACTATAAATCACAGCCGTTATAAGTGCAGGCCTATTGACTGTGATAATATAAATAAAATAAATTGTTTTGGAGAGATTAACATGCCATTCTTTATTTAGGATATTTCTTATAATTAGGAACAGAGAAACAATAGTTGCAGGTCATTAATTGAAGTGCCACACAGAACATTTTAAAATGCACACAAACATGAAAAACTATATACAAGAACAGAAAACCAAGTTTTGAAACTATTTACAATGAACACTACTGTCCCACATTGAAGTCTGGCATGGATCCAAAACTACATGAGTTATGATGTGATCACAGGCTCCCTTCTGGAGAAGGGAAGAATGTGCTTATTTTCTCTCGCACTGCATAGGCATCCCTGCTGCCCCTGTTTCCTCCCATGTTCCTTATAATAGGCAACCTGTCTCCAGTTTGTTCTGCCTCGTTCTGCCATCTCTGGTTTTGCGATGGGTTGGTGAGGAAGTTGTGCAGGATGCACGAAGCCATCTCTACAGTGTCCACATAGTCCGGTGAGATCTGCAGCCTTGAGAGCAGCACCCTCCATCTCGCAGTGAGGATGCCGAAGGCACACTCAACTACCATTCTGGCCGAGGACAGTCGGTAATTTAAGTTTTCACGCCACCTTGGGAGACGTTGACCTGGGAAAGGCCTCATAAGGTACGTTTTCAAAGTAAATGCCGCATATCCGACAATAACGTAGGGCGTGGGACCATGCACACCTGAACCTGGTAAAGGGGTGTCTCCGGGCACATTCAGTGTTTTGGCCTCCATGCCCCTGCCAAGCCTTGAAGAGGCGTACACCCCCCCCCCCCCCCCCCCCGTCACTGGCCCGGCCAAAGACTCCCACCTGGATGTAGGTGAACCTGTAGTCTGCATCCACAAGTGCCAGAAGAACAATGGAGAATATCTTCTTGTAGTTGAAAAACAGACTTCCAGAATCCTGCTGCAAGGTATCTGTGTCAGAAAGAAAAAGATGTCATTGACAATATGAGTAATAATAATATAGTAGTAATAATATTACTGTGTTAGTACTATTGATGAGATTATATTTTCTCCTCATAGGTGATGATTGCAAAAGAAGGTGGAAGGTCCTGAGAGATTCTTTTGTAAAGCATAAAAAACAAAAGCATCCTCCCAGTGGCTCTGCAGGTGGGACAGTCAAGGGTTGGAAATATGAGGTAGAAATGTCATTTCTGCTGCCTCATTTGCAACCAAGAAGGTTAGTATGTAATTTAATGTCCTTGTTTTGGTTGTAGGTATACTGAATAACTTCGTAGCTCAAAAACATGTCATTGTTTACATTATATGTACACACAGGTGGTTTATCGATTGTATAAAGTTAAGTTTGATTATCACACTGACCACTGTTGCTATCATTTTAGCTCAAGATGTTCACTGGATCCAGTACAGCCAATGGACGAAACACAAGACTCCATTGACATGAGCGCAATAGAGGAGGATGCGGACCGCACAGCAAGTCCAACATCACAGAGGTCAAACCCCCACCACCCCCACCCCACCATCTGCGGCAATCACATCAACACCCCACCCCGAGCTAGTCCCTCTGCAACCCACCCCCACATTCAAGCTATTCTGTCAGAGACTAGACAAAGCACTCCATCCCACACAAGACCTGTGCGTGACAGAGGAAGACAATTAATTACTGAAGCTGAGCAACAGCTACTGGACATCATCTCCACTCCAGCATGAAATGTCCCCCCTCATGTCCCTACTGCGCAGGAGGAGATGTATTATTTTGCTTTGAGTTTGGTGCCTAGGCTATCACGTGAGGCACAAACACAGGCCCAAACTCACTTCTTAACATACCTCACTGAACTGGAGGACAGACAGCTGGCACAGAGGAACACTCCAGGCCCTATAAGAGGAAGGCCACTCTTCCACCTTCACTGCATTTCACCCATACAGCCCCACACACCAAGCCCGGTCCCAATATCATCCTGTTCCTCCCCAAGCTGACTCTCCCAGGTCATTTTTGGAGGATCTGTCTGACCCTTCACCCCACACATACCACAGATTGTAAATAATGACATTTAATTGTAAATAGTTGAAACGTAACGTAAAAAAAACATTATGTGGAATAATGTATTTGTGTTTGTGTAAAGAATTGTGTTTTGGTATTTAAACGTTTATAATGTTCAATTGTTTATTAAAAAAAGTTCTTTGTGTACAACTGTCTTTGGTTATTTTATTATACAGAGAATAACAAGCCTACCTGAGTGTAATGGCAAGCCTGAGCTTGGGCTCGATAGGATCACGGAAATTGGTTGTCTGCCTCGTCAGGTCGGGTCCAACAATAGACAAAATCTCCTCCATTTGTACCGCTGACATCCGAAAGTAATTCAGATGTTTTTCGGAATCAAGTTGCAACTCCCCAACGAGGTGATAATAAGCTCCGAAAGTTTTTCTTGTCCGATTCATAGGGTGAACCCACCATCGTCGTCTGTGGTAAGAAGAGCCGTAACAACTTTCTTCTTCTGTCAACAACTCAAACTGAAAAAGAACAAATAGCGCTTTCATTTTCCATAGTAACATATGTAAAAATGTAGCCTATATATAAAGGGTAGGATAGGCTACAATAACAACATAACACTTACCCATTTTACAGAGTTTGAATCTGTCGGCGCTATGTCCCGAGATCAGCCCTCCCTGTACCCAGGAGCAGCGCCGCGTCAGACACGATTCTGGTGTGTAGGACACAGAAAAATCCACGCAGCCGCCACGCTTCTGAGACGCAACAGAAACGCCACGCTCGCAAGACGCTTCCAGTGTGTAACTGGCCTAAGGAGGTTCCACACTCCACTTGAGATCTGCTGACAGAATGTAGACTTCAGAGCTACAGCCAAGCCCAGTACTTTGGTTCTCCCAGGTTTGTCATCCAAATCTTCATTTTCTGGGGCACCTGCGGACATGTCTCCAAAGCTCCTTACGCATGTACATCCCTTGACAATACATACAGTGAATAAACTTGCCTGCCAGTGTTTTAGCTTTCTCTTCACTTTCAGTGATCCTGTTCCATCTTGCAAAACTGCAGTGTTATGTTTAAAATTTCCCTTATTCCTCATTTTTTCTAATAATATCTTGCACTCTTTTGAGTCCTCAGGAAGGGAAAATGCATGGACAATTTTAGCATGTGTCTTGTGTGTTTTCAAGTGGCGGGAAATTTTGCTTTGTGGCTTATCACAAACATAACAGTAATTTTAATTTTAAAATCATAATCAGATGTGGTAATTCTTGTTCATGAGTCACAGTTTCATCCTCTAGCTTTTCCTTTGATGAGTCTTTGATAGAATTCGCTGAATTAGATGTGTCAGCAGCATTGGGAATCATCTTATTTTTAAGGGGTGGCCAACATTTTGATGTACTGGGCACAACTGGAGTGCATGTGTCTGACCCATAAGATGTTCCAACATCAGGTATTACTGGTTTTACTTGAATATGTGCAGCTCTTGCCTGACTTGACATTAAGGGTATGCTGGCAGCTGAATCATATTCATCATCCTCCGAGTCAGGTATGTATTCCTTGTCAGACATGTCCTCAGCATCATCACATGATATTTGGTCCAATTCTGGATGTGGAATTTTGTCTGGATCTGACAGCAGTTTATCCTCAGAAGCCTCAGAAGACTGCTACACCTGAATTGGTGAGAAAGCAAATTATTTTACATGGTGATTGAATCTTATAGACAGTTCAAGTTCAACACTCACTCAGTAGATACTCACCTGTGCTGTGCTGTGAAAGTAATCTCCTGTAATTTGCTTGAGGCAGGATTTATGCCAGACCGATGAACTGTAACACATTTTGAGTAAAATAATGTTAACACTGCAGGTCTATTTAAGTGGTTAGAGCACAACACATGTACACTCTATACTAATTCACTAAATATCTAACCTGTGCATCGATAGCCAAGCCACTTGAAGAAAGAAACGGGTCCCACACAATTAACACACTTGTCCAAGGAGGACGCTGTTGCGCACACCGCCAACAGTGTTAAAAACACTGTTAGCGAAAATGTAATTGTAGTATTTATTTATGCCACATAGTTTGGACAGAAAGATATTTCATATTTACATGTCAATATATACTCACTTTAACTTAGGGCTGTCAATCGATTAAAAAATGTAATCTAATTAATTACATACTCTGTGATTAATTAATTGAAATTAATCGCATACATAATTAACGGTGCCTGAACCGATACTTTTTAAGAAAGTAAAAAAAGAAAAAAAAAAAGAAGAGTACTAAACAGTTGGTGACATTAAAGAACGGCTTGTTTATTGCTAAGGCCATATGGCCAAAATTAAATGATTTAATAATAATGTATAACAATAACAATAACTTATTTCACTAGTAAATTGCTGTTGAACGACAAAAACAACCACCAGATGGGAAATGGACATTTACAATAACTTCAAATGCACCACGATGCTGTAGTTTACCAGTTTCATTGAACGCACCGTCTGTGTTGTTTTTCCGATGGTAGCTGTAGATTGTTACATACCGGTGTTGAATCCTCTACAGTAAAACACAGTCACACTTTACACCGTTTAGCGTTAGCTGTTAGCATTTTAACTGTGTTTAATCCAGCTACTAGCTAGCTAAATTCAATAATTTTAAGAGTAGAATAAAAGATCTTGAGTACATTATAACATCCTGTCGTATGAATTTAAGCAGTCCCATCTTTTCACTCTCGGCTTCACACATATGGCTGTAAAACTAGAGGCCAGAGCTCAAACAAACATTAAAAACTATGCATACAATTAAAGTTAACTTTTTGTGTGCACACTCAGATTTAATCTACTACAGACTGCTGATATTTCATTAAGAAATGTGAAACTGACACCATCGATGAGTTCAGAGTTTTCATCATGTTTGTTCAGATGCAGCAGCTAGATAACAAGGTGGAGACGAGGCTCCAGTCCTTAGATGAGAGGACATCTTTAACTGTTTAATCAAATTACTCACCAACAACATCAAGCTTAATGTTGCATATTTGATGTTTCTGAATTGATGGAAAACTACATCTGTATGCTCCACTGTCAGCCCTCGTCGTATTTCTGATGATTATGGAGGCGTTGCCTTGTTCCAGTTCATCTGGAAAATGTGAGACTCGACCTTTGAACTGTTCACTCTGACCTGGACGCTCGTCACTGTAAAGATCACCTTTATCATACAGGAACACCTTCTGACCATCATCAGTTTTCTTCCAGACAAACCGTGTTGACCGAAGGTCCATCTTGGTCCAGAGGGAACAGGGTAAAGTAACATCACTGCCTTCTTCCACTTTGATGACTGTTATCCGGGGAAGATAAAAAAAAACATGTATTTATCAACATGTTTACATGCAGAGTCATCAATTAGTAATTATTAAGGCAGAGAAAAAAAAATTGTAAGCAGATTTAAATTCCACAAGGGCAGTTTAATAAGCAGTTTAGTTTTTTCTTCACTATAATAATTTATTATTATAACATCCTATAACAGTTATATTAAAGAAAATCCAAATGACTTGACTCTGGTGTAAATACCAACACAATGATTAATGACTGTAGATAAAACAGCTGCAAAGACTTTTATAATATTTTGATATAATTCATTATTTTAACTTACCTTTATTACTACTGAATGTGATGTAACCCTTGTATACAAGCACAGCTAGAACACCAGCAAGAAGAAGAAGAAGAAGAAGAAGAACTAAACCAATAATCCATTCAGTGGAAGACAAAAAGACAGAAGACAAAAAGTTAATGTAAGACTCAGAATGTAACACAGATCATATCCAGCAGATATGATATCCAGCAGATTGGACATCACAGTCTACACAAATAGAACAACTGAAGGTTGGAATGTTCCTGAAACCTGAAATCTAAAAATCTGCAAATAAAAACAGAGGTGGGATGAATGCATAGGTGTAATTTATGGGGGGGAGGGGGGGGGGGGGGGGGGGGGGGAGGGGGGGTTGGAGAGGTTACAACTTCTCCAATAATCAAAACTGGCCAGTGCAGCCCTCCAAAAACATATCATAATTTCCATTGCATAGATAAAGACATTTAGACCATAACTTGAGGCAGAAAAAGCACTATGTTGTTCCAGAAAAAATCACCAGAACGCAGAAAATGAAGTGTGTGATACGCTCAAAATGTATTATTATTATTTTATTAGTAGGCTATTTTTCAAACACTAAAAGTGGTACCCGCACAAGATCAACGGACCACAACACTCCCATCCGGTGGCCCACCGTGTAAATTACATCATTCTATTCAAAATCCCTCCACCCACCTCTCCCCTCCATACCTCTCAGAACTGCTTCTTCCCTACACTTCCCCCCCTCAACACTTTGTACTCCTCAGCTGTAATTTGAACTGTCCCAGCATTCAGACTCAGCACCATGGGTGCCAGAGCCTTCAGCTGCTCTGCCCCACGTCTTCCTCCTCACAGTCATCAACTGGACTCTCTTCATCAATTCAAATCACAACTTAAAACACATCTGTTTAGATATGCATACCCTACATAACTTCCACCATGTCCACTTTCATTTTATTGATTTAAATGTTTTTAATTGCCACCTTGATTTTACTATATTTTTTTGTACATAAATAAGGTTTTTATTAATGTCTATTTAAGGTCCAATGTGTAGGAATTTCTCCCATCTAGCGTTTAGATCATATATCGCCATCAAACTCTCTCTCGCCACGCAGTTTAAAGTACGTAATACAGCTACTGTAGCCTTCACGCTTCAAAAAGCAAAGGTGTACCAAAGGCCATGTCTTTTGGCGCGTTCGTGCCACCTCGGAATGACAGGGACCGCCCCCGTGATTACGTTCTTTTTCCGACTACCAGCGTTCACATGGTTAGGATGGTCGGGATGCATGTTCTTCTTCTTCTGTTATATTGGCGTTTGGCATAACAACTTGTTGCATGACTGCCACCAACTGTTGGCCGTAGCCTAGAGCATCAGGTGGGTGAAAACATGGAGGTCACAATAATTTGCTGCTGTTTTCTTATGCGAGCATACAAACAGCACATCGTCAGGTGTTTGTGTTATCTGCAGGACAACGAACGGGAAAGGACACGGATAAGGTGTTGTTTTTATACATAGGCCTATTAATGAATAATTTGAAACATGTCATGTCTGTGTATGTTTCTCAGCAGAGGCGTTTGTCCACAATAAATAAGTTTATTGTCACTGAAATATGTTAAGTGAACCAAATTCGACTACATCAAACGTCAGTTGTCAACAACGCGTCACCAACTGGGAAACTGTTAGCAAAATCTGGCCCGAGTTTCCCACCTCTGATTCCCACAGGAAGTGACGTGAATGATGACGTTTTCACTCGGAAAAACGTTCTTCCGATGTCAATGAACGCACGGTAACTCTATCAGTCTGCCGTCAATCAGCTGTGGTTGTTGGAGTGCATGTCGGAGAGTGGCGAGGGCGCACGCTTCACACCATGAGCGGACCACGCGCGCCACCAGACAGGAAAGGAGAGAGAAAGAAAAGGAGACTGCAGTGGTCCAGAGGATAATTAGGTAGTTGGGATTTGGTGTGTGCGTC
Organism: Zingel zingel; assembly: GCA_023566125.1. NCBI lineage: Eukaryota > Metazoa > Chordata > Actinopteri > Perciformes > Percidae > Zingel > Zingel zingel. The sequence continues at coordinate 29,779,579 of CM042319.1, forward strand.
CAAAGCAACTCCAATGTTCACTCTTTTTTTCTGATGACGCCAGTCTCTTGCTCTTTTCAATATCCATTTTCTTATTCTGGGTGAAGAAGAAGACTCCTGTTCCTGAAATTTGGATTTTGAATACGTGTGGTCCTCCATGTTTCCGTCTTCAAACTTGCCTGGGCCGGGAAGCGAAGATACCCATTAGCAGCAGTTGTGAGTCGAAAATGCGAAAGGCAGAGCAGTATAGCATGTATGTCCCTTACCAGCTAACATATTTCAAGATAGCGCATGAATATGGAGCGTCTACCCCAGTTCATGCAAGCGCAAATGTAACATTTTAAGCCAATAGGAATACTTGGAATTGATGGTGGTGGTCAATATTCATAAAACAGGACAAGTTTGTGAACAGGCAACACAGATTTTGATAATGATCAACTACAAATGTTACACACTGCACCTTTAAGGTGTCCGTGGGTGTCTTGATAGGCTTATTATTATTATTATTATTATTATTATTATTATTACTACTGCATATGTATAATGTATATATACAATGTATAAGTTATTCAGGTGAAGCTTTTAGTGGTGGTATAGACTGGTGCAGGTACCTCAGGCTACATCTACACTACTACCTTTTGGTTTAAAAACAAATATCTTTTTGCTACGTTTACACCTCACTTTTACATTCCTCGTTTCCGAGCCCCTAAAACGGAGACATTTGGAAACTCTGCTGCCCCCGTTTGGTTTGAAAACTCCGGGGTTGCTTTGTAGTCTGGACGGGCACAAACGGAGACCTTTGGTAAAACAACGTCAGTCAGACTTTTCGTTGTCAGATGTGTTAAAATGGACGGAGATTAGTTCTGCTACTGGAGCTGAATCTCTTGTGCGGACGGAGATCGTGCTTGTCTCACAACGTGGCTTAAAAAATGAAAACATAGTAGTGTTGATTTAGCCTCGGACACTAAAAATGACTGGTATCCACCAGGAGGTGGTGGTATAATCAAGGTGAAGGTGTTTTGGCCAGTAACTGAATATAGGTGAATCTCATGATACAGGCCACACACATTTCCACCTATACAATTTTGCAAATAAATAACACATATTAACACAATTTAAATATTAAAATATCACAAGGAAGAATCTCACCACTGATATGCACAGAGGTCTCAGCATAAATCTGATGTTTGAGTTCCTCCTGTGTGGCTACACAGCGATAGGTGCCGGTCTTGGTCACTTTAGTTTGGAGGGTGATGTAGAAGCTGCCTTCTCTTTGTGAGACCTGTGTTACTATAGCATTAAGGTTGTTTCCATCACTGCCCTGCAGCTCTACTTTAGGTTTTGGATTGCCATGAACTTCACACTGCAGCAGCACCGAGTTTGCTGTTGCATTAATTATTGTAAGAGATGGTTTTAAAGCTGCACCTTTGAACATGAAACAGATTATATAAGACAATCACAGCATTCAAATGTAAGACTGGGATGTGTTTTTCATCCCTTCCCTGCTTTAAAATGTTTATAACAGTGTGAGAGAAAAACACAGGGAGAAACAGAAAAGCACAATTTAAGCCTTAACTACACATTTCAGCGTTGTTGCAGCCTTAACTTCTTCCAGTATGAGTCAGATTCTGCACTTTTCTTTAATGTTCTACAACAATATAAAAAGTTGTTATAATAAAGTGAGGCCAATGCACAATAAGTACCAAAAATAAACCCTTTAAATCATTAACATTTACACACACTTAAGAGATTTGACATATGAATGTCTCCACTTTTAACCTGTTATGGAATGGCTGAAATTCCATGCTTTGTACATATGACTAATCATATGAGTGTTAGATAGCGAGCTACATCATTAAAACCATAGTCTGGATCAACAGAAGTACATTTCCAGGATATTCCTGACATCTGGCACCTTGCTCACAAGCCAGATGTCAGGCTTTGGCCGTCGCCTTCCGCCCTCTCTGTGTTGCTGCTCTTTCAGGGAATGATTGTAAAGATTTACAAAGAATATGTTTACGGCATTTCCTCTCTAACTGGGACATTTTGGGACCGATTGGTGGGATTGTTGTGGACGAAGTACTAACGGAGATACACTGGTAAGACCTAATGAGGTTTAACCAGGTATCAGCTAATTTAAATAGCTCATGTTACTGTATTGTGTCAACCGTTAACTTAATTTAATATTCTATGTGGCGTTTTCTTTTGCAGGGTGCAAATTTTCCACCAATACAAGTTCCTTCCTGAAATTATTTTGCAGAGCCACATCTGATCTGTCTTCTAAGACACCATCTAAAAGGCAAATCAAAATTTATGCTAGAGTGCTTGTGTGATATTATCACACTAAAACTGATTCATACATAGACCTGACTGGTTTTTGGGTTAGGGTTAGGTCGAAGTGTGCTTGAAACTAATTAGGTCGTGTATAGACTGCTAGAATTTCAGAAATCTTCAACTGTTTAACGGAAGTACTCACCAACAACAACAATAAGCTCAATGTAGAATATTTGAGGTGGCTGAAGACGAGGAAAATAACAAGTGTAGTCTCCACTGTCAGTCACCTTTGTATTTCTGATGATTATGGAGGCGTTGCCGTGATTCCGTTCATCTTGAAAATGAGAGACTCGACCTTTGAACTGCTCACTCTGACCACCTAGACCGTTGTTGTAATGAATGCCTGAGTCATACAGGAACACATGCTTCAGATCATCATTTTTCTGAGCAACTTTCTTCCAGTCAAACAGTTTAAACTCAATGTTCTCCTTGGTGCTGAGAGAACAAGGTAACACTACATCACTGCCTCCTTCCACTTTGATGACTGCTGGCCCTGAAAGATAAAATCATGTATTTATCACTATGTTTAGTACTTATCCTCCTCCACAATTATTTTTAATACATGTACTTAATTTGTAGAACTATATTTTTAAAATATGATTTTATTATGTATGTTGCACAATGAAACGATCAGCCGATTAATAATTAGTTGAGTGACAGAACTATTTTGATCGTCTCAGTCCTTTTAGTAAAAACATGTCATGTTTCTAGCTTCTTGAGTACTTTAACTTTTACTTTAAGTACCTTTTATTTTACTTTTAGTCAAGTAACATTTTCAATGCAGGACTTGTTACAGAGTATTTTCACAGTGTGGTATTAGTACTTTTACTAAAGGATCTGAACACTGGTATGTTGTATGGATCAGCTGATTCTGACTTTATGTCTGTGACATCCTGATGTAAAACATTTCTTCATTTAGAGTTGTGATAATGAGTTTTTGAGGAAATGGAATCATGGGAAAAAAAGATACAAATCTTCTCTCCTCACATACACAACTCTCCTGTAGAAATGAACCTAAATAACAGTGGTGGAATGTAACGAAGTACATTTACTTAAGTTGAAATGATTAGACCATTAAACACACAACTGTTTGGATCCTTTCCACTTTCTAAAATGGGAAGATTTTTCTGCATCAAATACTTTTACCTTAAATACTTTAAGTACATTTTCCTGATGATGCTTACATACTTTTATTAAAGTAATATTTTAAATGCAGGACTTCTGCTTGTAACATAGTATTTTACAGTGTGGTATTAGTACGTTTACTGAAGTAAAGGATCTGAATACTTCTTCCACCACTGCTAAATAATAACAAAGTTAGGCATGTTTAGCATTTAAAATGGTTTAATGTGTCACCCTGCAGCAGATTCTGGGTAAATGCTAGATCAGATCTGCTAGACGTGTTGACGTAGTTAGGTTTAGGCATGAGGAGCGGGGATTGGTCCTGTGAAGTCTAGCGGATCCGATTTTGCATCTACCCAGATTCTGAGCACGGGGGTTTCTAATTTCCTCCCCCACCAAAAAACTTCAAAAAGCCTTGGGTCATCTGTGAGGAATATATACTATTTACTACAAGTAGTACAGCTGAAATGATCAGACGATTAATCAATTAGACCTAGTTGAGAGTGACAGAACTATTTTGATCGTTTCAGTCATTTTTCACTTAAAAAAGTAATGTTTCTTCTCAAATGTAAAGATTTGGCTGCATTGAGTAGCCTATTTGAACTTTTGCTTTAAGTAGGCCTACCTTTTTCTTTTACAGATTCTAAACTCTGGGGTTTCCGGTTTCCTCCCGCCCAAAAAATAACGTCATGCCAAAACTAACTTTAAAAAGCACCGAGGTCATCTGTGAGGAACAATCAGATCAATAACCTGTGCTGTGAAGGGTTAGGTGAAAATGACATATTTGTCCCTCCACCTGCCTCTCAAAAGTCGAGCCCTAAACTTCTAAGTCAGTAGAATAATTCTTACCGTTTTCATCACAAAGTGTTTTTCGGGTTAAACACAGAAGACCCAAACACAGCAGATCCAGAAGAAGCTTCATAGTTGTCCATTGAATCGTTGGATCAGTTACTGTAACAAAGTCAGAGTTGGTTTAGATTCATACTTTCATTTTCATCTCACCTGCTCTACAGGTGTCGCACCCAAAGCCTTCACAATAAAAGCGCCCAAAACACTCAAATGATTATTAATTATTGTCCTTGTCATTATTACAATGGTGCTATTAGTAGGAGGAGTATAATTTTAATATCCCAAGCTTTGTTATTGTCTTATGTGATATATGGTATTTCTTTTCTCCATCTTCTACTTTGTTGTATAATCTCACTCACTGTGTTTCTGTCTCTGGAAAGGACTTTGTTCATGTGGCTTGGAAAGTGGAAAACTTGCATACAGTTACACTAACTACTTTTTTTTAAACTGTCTAAAATAAACTGTTGCATCACAACAGTTTCCATGTCTTCTGAATATGAGCTGTGTGCAGGTTAAATAGAAAACTGATGTTACATGCCTTCAAAATATCAAATATTGCAGTGATTTGTGTCT
>CM042319.1:29791935-29916935 GCA_023566125.1 Zingel zingel
ATCAGAGAGAACATTTTTTAATAAAAACAGAGCACAAAAACCCCCCTGATGAGCTGAACACTGATATACTGGGAAATGGGGCCCTGTCTTTATACTCACATTCCTCTTAAATATTTGCACTTACTAACAGCTGTAGTGTAATGTGCTGGTGTACCTAAACAACAAAACAGAAGGTACAAGTTTTCTTATTGTTTTTTTAGCCACTAGTGGGCGGTCTTGGGCACTGTTTTTAGGATAGAAATCAAATTCCAAATATAAAAAAGTAAATAAATAAAGTATCAGTAAATTTGCTCAACTCTGAGAACTATAACTACTTTTAAATCTTGTTGTGGATTGCACAGTGTATTTAAAGGGATATTTCACCACTGGAAAGCTGAATATATCTTTAAATTGGATCACTTATGTAGTATAAATGTGAAAAAAAAATTGAAATTGGTGCCTTCTAGGCCGAGAAAAGCCAGAAAATGTGTTTTTGGCTCATGTGGATGAAAGACACCAAATCCCAGAATGCACTTGCTTCGCTGTTCTGAGTCCACTCCCAAGCCACACCTACCGTTTACAGACAGACAGACAGATAGTGAGACAGTCAACTCAACTCAACTGTGTTTTATTGTCATTTCAACCATATATCACCCTGGCTCTAGTGGTTACACAATTCAAATATATAAAAACGACATACGAAACATACGAAATATGCTCCGTAAAGTTCAGCTAACACATACTAGCATTAGCGCTTGGTAGGCTGTAAAACACATTGGAGACGAGACAGCAGGTCTCATATTTCAGACACTGCAAAGTTATACATTGTTTGTCGGGCTATTTCGTTATTAAATTCACTTCTGAGACTTTTTTAAGCAAAAAAACAAATATATAAAGCTCATATATGGGCCGTTTTACAAAAATGTATGGCTAATTGCAAATTTGGTAAGACGTGTCGGACTTTAGGAGCTCCACACAGTCTGACGAGAAAGCGGCAACCTCCATACCCAGTGAAAGTCACCGTTTCTCGGTGACCGGGGGTCGGGGCTCTGCGGAGCTCCGGAGCTGCAAGCTAGGCTACACTTTCGGCATAACTCGTAAATCGTATATTTACAGTTTGAATTTAGTCACGCCACTTGTACATATACCCCAATGTCTTATAAAGCTAAAAATGGTGTTCGATTTCAATGTAATGACTTTTTGTGAACATTAGGGGTTTCGTTAGCTGCAACTGTCCCTCCAATCCTATGTGTACAGATAGCAGCTAGTTAGCTAGCTTCATTTTCGGCATAACTTTTGTATATTTACAGTTTGAATTTCGTCACGCCACTTACATGACATATACCCCAAGGTCTTATGAAGCTAACAATGGTGTTCGATTTTAATATAATGACTTTTTGTGAGCAGTTGGGGTTTCGTTAGCTGCAACTGTCCCTCCAATGGACACACATGATATGCTCCGTAAAGTTCAGCTAACACATAGCTAGCTACTAGCATTAGCGCTTGGTAGACTGTATCACCGAGTATACAAATTTGCGTGTAATGTAGAACGTAAATACCGACCAAAACTCCACTAGCAGTTAGCAGTTAGTTGGATACAAGCACCCCCATTTCTGCACCAGGCAGTCCGTGTAAAACACAACAGTCTCTGAACTCGCGTTGGGAGTTTCATTGAAGTTGGATGTAGTCCAGTTTGTTGTCTAATGAGCAGACACTTGCAAGCAGGATTGATGGAACAGGTGGCCGACTAGCGTTCAACGTCCCCCGCTGATGATGTCCCTTCACCGGCCAGAGGCGTCGATCAGCACCGCTGGTCTCCATAGCAGGCGGGCGAAGCTCTGTCGAGTATTCCATCTGTAATAAAGTGTCCTGCATATCTCCGATCTGTACCAATGTATCCCGGTAGTAGTTTGAATGCATATAATTGTTGTTCTAAAATTTCCTTCGGGATGAATACATCTATCTATCTATCTATCTATCTATCTATCTAAAGTTTTGATGCTGAGAAGCCACTAAGCTACGCGAGGATTCAAGATGGCTGACAGTCGTTTTGGTTCGTGAAATTTCGGAGAATGCCGGAGTCCAACCCCCTATGGGCTATGCGGAAGTAGCTCTTAGTACTGGCTGTAGTCCTTTGCCTCTGGGCAAAAAAACTTCTGATGACGCAAAAACCGTCATTTTACGTCATCGGAAGATTTTTTTGCAGACCCACAATACAGAGATCTCCCCTCTCAGGGGGACATGAGGGAGGGAAGCACAGTCATTCAAAAATACTTCCGTGTTTCTACTGATACAAAGCTTAATGCTATATCGGTGAAGTATCCCTTTAAGGACTGATTATAGGTCAGGCTCTATGAAGCTATGGCTAAAAAAAGTGTTGGTATAGTTTTCCTTAGCAGTGTTTTGAGAACTTTGTTCGATAGTTTGTTTCCATCCAATTCCATAATGATCTGCTGCAGAACTTCAAAAGTGTACTTCAGCTCCTGGGGGTAGCTCAGGTTTAGCACGCAGACAAGACCCAGCAATATCACAGCAAAAGCTAGTTGTTCTAATCAATCATCACTTCCACCCCCTCCAGGACAATCCCAACATCCGCGGGGTCATCGCCAGGCTCTGCACCTTCTTGTCGAATGACAAAGATTCCAAATACTGTCTCCGCTATGGCCATTTGAGTGCTTTCATCGACATCCTGTGACAAAAAAAAATGAACAAGGACAAAGATTTTTTTACTGATGTGCATTACATGCATATTTATAGCACACAATCTTTACAGTATTACTGTAAAACAGCTATCACTAACTTAATCCATATTCATAATATAATAATGCAAATGTTGCCCTCAAGATAGGCAATGGACTCATCTGTGTGTGTTAGAGCAACCAAAAGCTCTACAATGTTTTTTAAGTCCAACAGTATTTGCCATGCCATTTCACCCTCAGGCACCAGGTGCCCAATTATGAATGGGAGTAGTCTTATTAGAGCCCAATTTGCATGGGCGTTTTCGCCTATTGTTGCCCTAGTTGAAAAGGTGTGGGGGATCACACATGGCCTATTTGTCTTGTCGGCACACTTGTGAAGCCTGAAGTCCCCATCTACTCCACATTGTCTCTTAATTTCCTATGATTAAGAGTATGAGTTTGATGACAGTCTCTGGCATACCATCTGGAAGGATCAATCTCTGGGATCAATCTTTTCTCCAAGAATGATTCTGAGTTTCACTGGAGCAGCCATTTCACGACCGACTGAATGAGGATAGAGAAAATTGAGTTTAAACAAGGGTAATATGATTTTAAAACACCAATGAGTACAAAAGTAGGGAATGCCATGCCGATAAATATGACTATGAAAAAATCCTGAAATAAATGAGAGAATTGTGATTTCATAATACCAAACGTATTCCCAAACTGTTTCACTTCCATTTTGTATTCAAATGAATGGGCCGTGATTATCAAAGCAGATCAAAGCAACAAGACCAGGGCAGCACTACCACTACCAGTTGGTGAACAAAGACAAAAACAACGAGGAGAAGGAGAGAGTATAAAATAAGACGAGGAGGAGAATGATTTGAAGAAAGGTGCTGCTGTATGTGACTCTGTACCATCCCTCTGCTGTTGCTTTGGTCTGAACCTGTACCAATTATGCTCCATTCATTTGAATATATGAAATCAAAATAAAGAGCTGGGAAATAAATGTGGCATTATGAAGTCACACTTCCCTGAAATAAGAGAGTACATTGAGATCCATTCAATATTAAAGAAAACAAACCTTATGTTTATGTATCTTTTTAATGTCACCAGTATTAGAGGTCCAACAAAGTAGTCTGCCAAAGGGTAGTCATCGGCCAGTTCACCAAGTTCAATCAGAACAGTTTCTCTGGTAGGATGTACACTCAGCTCAAACGCTCTGAAATGTTCCCTGTACCACCCAGAAAGCCTTCTCACCATGAAACACAGTCTCTCCTGAACAACACAAATCTGAAGAATCTCTCCAAAGTCAGGGAGTCCACTTATTAGAACCATGAGCAACTATCATTCCATTTCTGAAATGTACACCTTTGCTTGACACACACTTGGAAAGGTGAACTTCAGTTGTACCAGGGAAGTTCTTTTCAATAGTCTGAGCTATTTCTTGTTTCAAAAAATCCAGAGGGACTGTTGAGACGTTTGTAACCTCTAGGGATGTTTCTTCAAAACTGCATGATCTCAAGTGATATGAAATCATGAGCTGATGCTTAGTGGCTAGCGAGAGGGGCACATTTTTAAAGCAATTGGTGTGTCGCACAACCTGCTTAAAAAAACTGTGTTTGGCCTCAAAACGCATTGTCCAGAGGCACACAAGAGGCCCAAACATCCAAATCAGTTGAGGATAGTGCTCCAAATAATTATGTTTTGGCAGCAGTTGCACACCAGGGAAGAGTTCTTGTTACTTTTGTCTGTGCTCAGAAATCTTGCCCTCAAGATAGGTAATGGACTCATCTGTGCGTTTTAGAGCAACCACAAGCTCTACAATGTTTTTTAAGTCAAACAGTATTTGCCATGCCATTTCACCCTCAGGCACCAAGTGCCCAATTATGAATGGGAGTAGTCTTATTAGAGCCCAATTTGCATGGGTGTTTCCGCCTATTGTTGCCCTAGTTGAAAAGGTGTGTGGGTTCACACATGGCCTATTTGTCTTGTCGGCACACTTGTAAGGGAATTGCAGGATGGATTTGTTGAGGGTTTGAAGACTGAAATACTTATTGGATATAAGCAATGCCAGACACCGTGCAAGCTCCACTTGCACTATGCCCTCAAACAGATCATGCATAATATCTGGAGGATAGCCTGTGTGAACGCTGAAGTGGGCAAGATTTTTGGTGATAACACAATGTCTTTTCACCCCAAAACAGCTTGTACCATTCTCCTGAGCTGAGGTCACATGACAGTCATGGAGTTATTTTGTCCTAAGGGTGACTGCACCTGATTTTACCTCTTTTGTTTGTTTTTGTTCCTGTGCAAAATCGGCAGATATACCCACTAGAAAAGCTCTCATTAAAACCTGCAATACTGTGAGCCCCCAAGTTATCTGCCGCAACAACCTGAATCGTACCTTTAACAAATCTGACAAGTAATAGAATGAAAACTCCGTCTTGCTCCAGAGTTTTCATGTCTTGAAGAAGAGGATGGAAGACACGGTCATAACCATACTTATTTACATCATCAGTTTTACACAACAATGCCAAGTAAATTGATGATAGTGATGAATATGAGCCTGGAGGCAAATTACTCAGAGTCCAGTAGATTCCCAAAGCTTATGTTTCCTGCGAGAAGTACCCAGAGGATTGCAAATCTCAAAATCATCAATGTATCAAGAACATGGCATCAAGAACATATTCAATGGGTTCTACAACATTAAAGTTTTCTTGATAATACTTGTTGCGGAGATATGTTGAGCTTCAAGAATGTCACTGGAGAGGGGTAATGTTGCTGAACTTAAGTAGTGCAGTTCCTCTAATAACTCATCAATTTTTTTTGCCTGGGACATGTGCAAAATGCTCTAACTTGAGCAACGCTGCTGCAAAATTATTCTCAATTACTTCAGGCAAGTTATTGGTTACATCTACATCAATATTTGAAAATGCACTGTCTGCTTCAACTGCAGAGTCATCTTGATTGCCTGCATCTTCCTCAGGATTATAAGAGGATTCTTGTGAAACTCGAGTGTTTCTAATTACGTCTAGCTTTAAATCTTTCGACGTATGTCAACTGTGTTTCCTGTTCTTGTGAGAGTGAAATGTTCCGTATACATTTGTTTGAAAATTACAACCCCCAAACATACAAGGAACAGTTTCATTACTCTTCAAATGAGTGCCAATGTGTGAAAAATAATCCTTCTCTGTAGGAAGATCACTACAAGTGCACAAATGACAACTATATGTTGACAATTCCTGTAGCTCCTGGGTGTTTTGTTTAGGATGTACTCTACTTAAATGAATGTGCAAAGCATTCCATGTCTTAAAAGTACATGGGCAGTTTATGTGTGGGCATGGGTAACGTTGATATGCCGGTGCTGAAGTCTAAAATGTTTTAGTAGGTCATATCTACCAGACAGAGATAGACTACACGCCTTACACTTCCACATCCCTCCCACACCCCCACCCCAATAGAAAAACTATATACAAACAGGGCAAATACAGGTTTAGCTGGACCCTAGCATCATAAGCATGTCAACATTGGAATCAGTCAGAAGACAAATTCACTGTTTTAGGCCAAAAATATTCAGGTCTGGCAAAACTTACATAACCTTTGAAATCACCAACTTGATGATGGCCGATGACCCCCTTCACCAGTACTCATGTGGTTGGATGGCAGACAAGTGACGTTCTGAAAGAGATCTGATAAATTTACAACCATTAAAATATTTAATTTATAACCATTAAAATATTTCTGTACATGTATTCAAAAATGTTGGTATAGGTGTCTTGATTGCAGAGTGATAACGACCACTGCACAGTAGAGCAAAACTACTCAACGAAATGTTGTCTTTCATATTTTGTCTGTAACATAGGCCTATTGTGTTGTTTTTATGATATATTAGGGCATATTAATGTTAATTTGCAGTTTAATACGTTGCTTATACAAAGACATTTTATTTCAACATATTTCAGTCGATTTTTACTCATCTCAGTATAGCATTATAGTTTGGTAAAAGCTGTTTATTCATTCACACACAGACGCGATTCATAAAACAGTCTTTTTGCAGTTTGCATACACTATTCCATATCGCGATTAGAACAAAGCACTTAATAATAAAAAACGTACTATTCAGTTGCTTCTCGAAATGAATTTAAACCCGCACTTCGGAGGTACATTTCCCAGGATTATTCATCACAGCCTCTCAAGACGACATAAAGTACTGTAATCTGATTAAACTTGTTGTGTTTATCGAGTTGATGTGGGGGCTTTGAAACATTTGGGAATGTTTGGCTGCTGAATCAGCATTCCCACCAAATAGTTGGAATGCTGTTGAACAGCTGAAATGAGAACGTCTGACATCTCTCGCTTTTCATACAGATTACATAAACAGAGAATATGTGTTTTTGTTATAAATCAGATAATTTAAAAGTACACACTTAAATGATTATAAAGATATATTGCTCATGCCTGGGTGAATAGTATTCACTGAGTTTTGTTTAAGTTTAGAGACATGCTCCAAAAAAAAAGTTCACGGTGACGGGGAGCAAGAAAGCACACCCTGTTTATTTTCTTTATTTTACAAAAGCACAATGTTTTATTTCGATTGTAAGTGGACACGTAAAAAAAGAAGACATTTAACAGTTTATTTTTTCATATTTTGTAAGTCTCTATGACCAAAAATGGTGGACTATTTTAAGTCTATTTTGCTGCGACCCCAGAGGGTTTTAAGCCAAACAACATAAAATAATGTGTTGGACACCTACAAACATATGGCAGGCAAAACGTGGCGCAAATGGTAGAGAAACACCTTGATTAACTGCGTGCCAACTATCGTCACGTTAGCTAACATGAATATGCCAGCATGACATTAACGGCCTGAGTACAAAAATACCAAACATGCATGACCAAATATTGCTGTAAATGATGGACAGTCTGCAGATGACTTTATACACATCATTTTGTTTGCATTTAGATGGATGAAAACAGATTTTATCTTACCTTTTCCAAATGAACTCCAGGCACGCCAGGCAAGTTCTTCACATGATAATGTCGTTATTTTCCTGGGCACGCGGTTTGTCCTCTCGCGTGATCTCCCGTGATCTCGCTAGTCCATCTTCGGTGCAAGATCAGTCTGACTATAATCACATTATCTCAACATGACTGAATTTAACAAATAATTTGTTGAATTTCATGCTTATCCTACATGATTTTATCACGATCACCTTTGAAACATGAAATTATTTTGTTAAAATTACACGTTATGCTTTTTTAAATGTAATAACCTGCTAATTTTCTTTTTTTGAGTGCAGTTCAATTTTGACAGGGTCACATTTAAGCAGCCCTATGTCCCCAAACACATTGCTAAGCATGACTGTCTCGATGCTATCGGCTCTCATTACCAGTCACATCCTCTTGGCAACACACTGTCCCATCAAGTTGTGAGAGTACGGCCCCCTTATGACAGTTACCCAGTAGCAGTGTTTCTGCCCTTTGTACTGACTCGTGGCCAGAAACTTTCCTATGCTCTTCACGTTGCCACCTGGACTGGTGATGCTTGCTTTTTCTCTTATTGTGAGCAGTCTCGAGCTCTGTGGCAGTCTGTGAAATGTGGTTTCTGACATTACAGTGATGTCTGCCCCTGTGTCAATCTTAATTCCACAGTGCTGCCATTTACAGGTAAATCCACAAGCCACTCATTCTCAGAATCTGGCTGCTCAATTATGGCTGGTGTAGCTTTAGTCACTGCTCCAAGGAAAAACATGTCCCCTCTGCCTGTTGTAGATTCGGCCTCTACTGCAACCTCTTTTAGCATTTTAGTTTGACAAGCTGCTTCAAAATGTCCCATCTTATTGCACTTTCTACATCTCTTGTTCTTAGCTGGGCAGGGATGTGTTTTCCCATGTTTCCTATTGCAGTATAAACAGGCATCTGCTTGCTTTGACTCGCCCTGTTCCTGCTTTCTCTGCCATTGTCCGTCACTGGCGCTCTTTTTAGCATGAAACAGCCGTCTGCTTTGTCTCACAGCGTCCACTGCGCAGTCCGCGCGCAAACTCACGTTCTGCTCTTTGATCTGTTCGCTCTGGTGGGCTACCTGCATAGCTCTCTCCAGTGAGAGGTTAGGCTCAAGTTGTAACTTTTGAGAAACATCATTGTCCGATATACCAATGACAATTCTATCTCGAATTTGTTCATCTTTAGTCTCTTTGAACTGACAGTATTGTGCCAGCTCGTACAAGCTTCTGATAAAAGCTTCAACTGTCTCTAGGCTTCTGCACCCGTTTATGAAAGCATGCTCTGTCATGTATCACATCGCGCTTGGGCATAAAATGGTCGTCAAACTTGGCCTTTACCGTGATGTAGTCGAGTGCTAAATTAATCCTTTCAGTGTCGCTGTCTCATGTCTGTGCTCATCATCATTGAACACAAAAGAGTTGTAGATTGCCTCTGCCTCCCTTCCCATGGCATAGAGAAGCGTGCTGCACTTCCCCTGTCCAGCTTAGACGCCACCCGAAAGCAATCGAAGCGACGGCGCCACATTGGCCAGTGCGCCGGAAGGGGTGAAGTCAAACGGTTCTGGTGGTCCGAGCTTTGCCATTACAGCTTATTAGGCGTCCAGACGGCCAATTCTGACACCATGTCATGAACGGTAATAATTGATAGAGAATCTGTTAGTCCAACATGAGTTTAACCTGCTTCTTTATTGACGAGCGTACACATTTTTTACTGCGCATTACAGGTGCACACCCAAGACGTCACAACCGCGACTATGGTGGCCTGCAGTCACTTATCATTATAGTAACCAAACAGAAACCATCTGTTCCTAACTATTAGAAACTACCTACATCAGTATGAAATCACTGGAGCACCTGTTTGACACTCCTTCACACAAATCTTCAATTAGCATCAGTCTGCAGGCCTTAAAGGTGCAGCGTCTGTGTTGTTCCTTGCCAACATGGATGGAAGAGGTCTAAGACAGAAGAGACATATCAATATCAGTATCAATAGTGACTATTTCTTATACTCTACAGTCATAGATGTTTATACTTTACTGTAATAGATTTTATTTTTATTTTCTTAATTTCTTATACTCTAATAGATTGTATTTTGGGTTACATGTATTTTATGTAATATTTACTTAATTTCAGTTTTCAGCCACAGTTTCAAAATAAGAATCAATGGAATCAATACAATTAGCATCAAAGCATTTCTGATTCTGGATCCAATTTTTTGCAAGAAGGCAAATTTGATAACAAATGTCACTGGCATGAAAGCTACATACAGTAATAGGCTACAATGACAAGCAATGGTGCACTGATTCGCACTGAGTGCTGTATTTTGTATTTTGTTGTCCACTGTGTAATGGTTGATTGGAAGAGCTCATGCAGTTGTTTGCAAGTTGTGTTGTTTGAAGGCAAAATTTGCTTTTGTTGCATATTTTAAATGTTTTGGCACAGTTAGAGCCTTTTGCAAACAAAATGTGTCATTTTGACCATGAGTGCCACTGTTTCGGCCTGTGTGTTAACTGTTTTGAAAAATGTGGAGTTTGAGTTGACTGCTGCGTCAAAGCAATCAAGAAAAACTGTAAGTTCTGCATATACATTTGATTAGACAGTTAAAACCTACTGCAACTTTTTGATACATTTACCCATGGAGTGGCAACACATACCACATACTCCATGTATTCACTTAATACTATTTTCTAACTCGTCACTGCACTTCCTTGGCTCCTTAGCAATACACCCGCCATGACAAAAGGCATTAAGTGTATTTTTTGGCAAAATGTAGGATTGACATGCATGTTTGTGTGTGTGTGTGTGTGTCTCTCTGTGTGTCTGTGTGTGTGTGTGTGTGTGTGTGTGTGTGTGTGTGTGTGTGTGTGTGTGTGTGTGTGTGTCTTTGTGTGTGTGTGTGTGTGTGTGTGTGTGTGTCTGTGTGTGTGTGTGTGTGTGTGTGTGTGTGTGTGTGTGTGTGTGTGTGTAAGTGTCTCTGTGTGTTTGTGTTTGTGTGTGTGTGTCTTTGTGTGTGTGTGTGTGTGTGTGTGTGTGTGTGTGTGTGTGTGTGTGTGTGTGTGTGTGTGTGTGTGTAAGTGTCTCTGTGTGTGTGTTTGTGCGTGTGTCTCTGTGAGTGTGTGTTGAAAAACAGGAAAATGTTCAGTAAGTGACAATGTTGTTATGTTGTATGACTAAGTATGTTGTTATGTTGCTATGCATGTCTCTGTGAGACAGCCTTTTGTTGTTTCCAAGGTGTTGTCAAATGATAACCCTTGTTAGTGAAAAGAGGTAAAGCCAAATTCCCATAATTTATTTTTCACTTACTACCAAAAGCACACATTTCCATGGAAAATACACACACATGAATTGGCATATATGAAAGCTGCCTAATTAAACATGTTTGTTTAGCCAGCTGCATTTTTAGAACATTTTTAAATATAATTTCTTACTCAAACGTTTTATATTTTGCTCATTGATGTCACACAAACACAGCCAGTTAAAAATAAGTTGTTTATGGGGGGAACACAGGCAGGTTGAGGGCGTAGCTAGTTAGTAGTAAGGGATATTATTAACCATTTTGAAAAAAAACACCTCTGCTGCACATGTACTTAATTTATGAACAACACGCATTAATCATTTCTGTCATATCAGGAAAGAGCATAGATAGTAAAAGAAATTGACCAACAGATCCCGTTGCTCTGGACAGAGACCATTGAAGGCTATTAGAAGCACTTTTCCAGTGATGGATGAGTGTTACTGCGCAGCCTCCAACTGAGTTTGAAGACGTAGATGTGACGTGAACAACAAGTATGTGCATTCAAACTACTACGCTTTATTACAGATGGAATACTCGACATAGCTTCGCCCGCCTGCTATGGAGACCAGCGGTGCTGATCGACGCCTCTGGCCGGGGAAGGGACATCATCAGCCGGGGGACGTTGAACGCTAGTCGGCCACCTGTTCCATCAATCCTACTTGCAATTGTCCGCTCAATAGACAACAAACTGGACTACATCCAACTTCAATGAAACTCCCAACGCGAGTTCAGAGACTGTTGTGATTTTGTTGTTGTGGAAACAATTGCTGTATTGGACTATCCAGCTACGGACTATCCAGCTACCGGTCTAGCTACTCTACTAGCTCTGTCACCGGGTAAGACTAGCTAGTGGAGGTGAGCTGTGTTAACACGGACTGCCTGGTGCAGAAATGGGGGTGCTTGTATCCAACTAACTGCTAACTGCTGGTGAAGTTTGTTCGGTATTTAACAGTTACATTCTACATTACACGCAAATTTGTATACTCGGTGATACAGTCTACCAATCGCTAATGCTAGAAGCTAGCTATGTGTTAGCTGAACTTTACGGAGCATATCCTTAATACATCAATGAGCATATCATGTGTGTCCATTGGAGGGACAGTCGCAGTTAGCGAAACCCCAACTGTTCACAAAAAGTCATTAAATTGAAATCGAACACCATTGTTAGCTTTATAAGACATTTGGGTATATGTTATGTAAGTGGCGTGACGAAATTCAAACTGTAAATATACGATTTACGAGTTATGCCGAAAGTGTAGCATAGCTTGCAGCTCCGGAGCGCTGCAGAGCCCCGACCCCCGGTCACCGAGAAACGGTGACTTTCACTGGGTATGGCGGTTGCCGCTTTCTCGTCAGACTGTGTGGAGCTCCTAAAGTCCGACACGTCTTACCAAATTTGCAATTAGCCATTAATTTTCGTAAAACGGCCCATATTTGAGCTTTGTATATTTGTTTTTTCGCTTAAAGTCTCAGAAGTGAATTTAATAAAGAAATACCCCGACAAACAATGTATAACTTTGCAGTGTCTGAAATATGAGACCTGCTGTCTCGTCTCCCATGTGTTTTACAGCCTACCAAGCACTAATGCTAGTATGTGTTAGCTGAACTTTACGGAGCATATAATGTGTTTCGTATGTCGTTTTTATATATTTGAATTGTGTAACCACTTGAGCCACGGTGAAACATTGTTTTGTGTAGCTATATGGTTGAAATGACAATAAAACACAGTTGAATTGAGTTGACCGTCTCACTATCTGTCTGTCTGTAAACGGTAGGCGTGGCTTGGGAGTGGAGCAGCAAAGCAAGTGCATTCTGGGATTTGGTGTCTTTCATCCACATAAGCCAAAAACACATTTTCTGGCTTTTCTCGGCCTAGAAGGCACCAATTTCAATTTTTTTTTCACATTTATACTACATAAATGACCCGATTTAAAGATATATTCAGCTTTCCAGTGGTGAAATATCCCTTTAAAGAGGTATCTAATCATATTCAGGACCGTCATATGACCCATAGGAGTATTTCATGAATTGGCGTCCCTAGCGGTGCAGGAAATACAACCAACAGGAGTGTTTACCGTCCTCATACGTGAACGTAACGTTTAAACATGTTAACGTTCTGAAATGCACTCAGTGTGTTATAAAATTAGGCACAACATTTACTTGGTTAGGTTTAGGCAACACAACTACTTAGTTACTCTCAATATTTACTTTTATTTTTAAACGGGACATGTACAAGACCAGCCCATGGGCCCACCACCTGTGGGAGGAACCGCTGGGGTCGGGTGCGTTGTCACACGGGTGGCAGTGAAGGTCAGGGGCCTCGACGGACCAGACTCGGGCAGCAGACGCTGGCTCTGGGGACGTGGAATGTCACCTCTCTGTGGGGGAAGGAGCCAGAACTGGTGCGGGAGGTGGAGCGCTACCGGTTAGATCTGGTGGGGCTTACCTCTACACACAGTCTCGGTTCTGGAACCGTACTCCTGGATAGGGGTTGGACTCTTTTCTTCTCCGGAGTTGCCCAGGGTGTGAGGATACTCACAAGCCCCCGGTTGAGCGCCGCTACGTTGGAGTTTACCCCGGTGGACGAGAGGGTCGCCTTCCTACGCCTGCGGCTGGTGGGGGGGAAAACTCTGACTCTTGTTTGTGCATATGCACCAAACAAGAGTTCGGAGTATTCGGCCTTTTTGGAGACCTTGAGTGGAGTCCTGTATGGGGCTCCAGTGGGAGACTCCATCGTTCTGCTGGGGGACTTCAACGTCCACATGGGCAATGATGGAGACACATGGAGAGGCGTGATTGGGAGGAACGGCCTCCCTGATCTAAACCAGAGTGGTTGTTTGTTGTTGGACTTCTGTGCTAGTCATGGATTGTCTATAACGAACACCATGTTCGAACATAGGGATGCTCATAAGTGTACCTGGTACCAGAGCACCCTAGGCCAAAGGTCAATGATCGATTTTATAATCGTTTTATCTGATCTGAGGCCGTATGTTTTGGACACTCGGTGAAGAGAGGGGAGGAGCTGTCAACCGATCACCATCTGGTGGTGAGTTGGGTCAGGGAGTGGGGGAAGACTCTGGACAGACCTGGTAAGCCCAAACGGGTAGTGCGGGTAAATTTGGAACGTCTGGAGGAGGCCCCTGTCCGACAGACTTTCAACTCACACCTCCGGCGGAGCTTTTCGTGCATCCCTGTGGAAGCTGAGGGCATTGAACCCGAGTGGACAATGTTCAAAGTTTCCATTGCTGAAGCTGCGGCGAAGAGCTGTGGTCTTAGGGTCTTAGGTGCCTCAAGAGGCGGTAACCCACGAACACCGTGGTGGACACCGGTGGTCAGGGAAGCCGTCCGACTGAAGAAGGAGTCTTTCCGGGATATGTTATCCCGGAGGACTCCGGAGGCAGTTGCAAGGTACCGAAGGGCCCGAAGGGCTGCAGCCTCTGCCGTGAAAGAGGCAAAGCAGCGGGTGTGGGAGAAGTTCGGAGAAGACATGGAGAAGGACTTTCGGACGGCACCAAGGTGTTTCTGGAAAACCGTTCGCCACCTCAGGAGGGGGAAGCGGGGAACCATCCAAGCTGTGTACAGTAAGGATGGGACGCTGTTGACCTCAACTGAGGAGGTAATAGGGCGGTGGAAGGAGCACTTTGAGGAACTCCTAAATCCGACTAATACGCCCTCTATGGTAGAGGCAGAGCTGGAGGATGATGGGGGATTGCCGTCAATTTCCTTGGTGGAAGTTGCTGAGGTAGTTAAACAACTCCACAGTGGCAAAGCCCCAGGGATTGATGAGATCCGCCCGGAAATGCTTAAAGCTCTGGGTGTGGAGGGGTTGTCTTGGTTGACACGCCTCTTCAACATTGCGTGGAAGTCTGGGACGGTGCCTAAGGAGTGGCAGACCGGGGTGGTGGTTCCCCTTTTCAAAAAGGGGGACCAGAGGGTGTGTGCCAATTACAGGGGTATCACACTTCTCAGCCTCCCCGGTAAAGTCTACTCGAAGGTGCTGGAAAGGAGGGCTCGTTCGATAGTCGAACCTCAAGTTGAAGAGGAACAATGCGAATTCCGTCCTGGTCGTGGAACAACGGACCAGCTCTTTACTCTCGCAAGGATCCTGGAGGGAGCCTGGGAGTATGCTAACCGGTCTACATGTGCTTTGTGGATCTGGAGAAGGCGTATGACCGGGTACCCCGGGAGATACTGTGGGAGGTGCTGCGGGAGTATGGGGTGAGGGGGTCCCTTCTCAGGGCCATCCAATCTCTGTACGACCAAAGCGAGAGCTGTGTCCGGGTTCTCGGCAGTAAGTCGGACTCGTTTCAGGTGAGAGTTGGCCTCCGTCAGGGCTGCGCTTTGTCACCAATCCTGTTTGTAGTATTTATGGACAGGATATCGAGGCGTAGTCGGGGTGGAGAGGG
Organism: Zingel zingel; assembly: GCA_023566125.1. Classification (NCBI taxonomy): domain Eukaryota; kingdom Metazoa; phylum Chordata; class Actinopteri; order Perciformes; family Percidae; genus Zingel; species Zingel zingel. The sequence goes on from CM042319.1 coordinate 29,807,303, forward strand.
GTTGCAGTTCGGTGGGCTGGGGATCTCATCGCTGCTTTTTGCAGATGATGTGGTCCTGATGGCATCATCGGCCTGTGACCTTCAGCACTCACTGGATCGGTTCGCAGCCGAGTGTGAAGCGGCTGGGATGAGGATCAGCACCTCTAAATCGGAGGCCATGGTTCTCAGCAGGAAACGATGGAGTGGCTTCTCCAGGTAGGGAATGAGTCCTTACCCCAAGTGAAGGAGTTCAAGTACCTTGGGGTCTTGTTCGCGAGTGAGGGGACAATGGAGCGGGAGATTGGCCAGAGAATCGGCGCAGCGGGTGCGGTATTACATTCAATTAATCGCACCGTTGTGACGAAAAGAGAGCTGAGCCAGAAGGCAAAGCTCTCAATCTACCGGTCAGTTTTCTTTCCTACCCTCACCTATGGTCATGAAGGCTGGGTCATGACCGAAAGAACAAGATCCAGGGTACAAGCGGCCGAAATGGGTTCCCTCAGGAGGGTGGCTGGCATCTCCCTTAGAGATAGGGAGAGAAGCTCAGTCATCCGTGAGGAGCTCAGAGTAGAGCCGCTGCTCCTTCGCGTTGAAAGGAGCCATTTGAGGTGGTTCGGGCATCTGGTAAGGATGCCCCCTGGGCGCCTCCCTAGGGAGGTGTTCCAGGCACGTCCAGCTGGGAGGAGGTCTCGGGGAAGACCCAGGACAAGGTGAAGGGATTATATCCCCAACCTAGCCTGGGAACGCCTCGGGATCCCCCAGTCGGAGCTGGTTAATGTTGCTCGGGAAAGGGAAGTTTGGGGTCCCCTGCTGGAGCTGCTACCCCCGCGACCCGATACGGGATAAGCGGACGAAGATGGATGGATGGATGGACATGTACAAGACCAGTTTTCTGCTAGACAGTTGAAAGGCTGGGTACTTATCCTCTCTCAATAAGCTCCATGTACTGCCAACCTCTTTTTTTAGGATTGTCAATAGATAGATAGATAGATAGATAGATAGATAGATAGATCAATCAATCAGTCAACATTTATTGATATGGTACTTTACAGCAACCAGCTGCTTCACATCAGGAACCAAGAATAAAACAACATATCATACAATAAAAAGAATGAAACATAGAAAAGGTGACATAGAAACAGGAGGAGGAGACCACGACTATGTATTAAAAGCCATTCTAAACAAATAGGTTTTGAGTTTGGATCTAAAAAGAGCGGGGCGGCTGTGGCTCAGTGGTAGAGCGGTTGCCTGCCGATTGGAAGGTTGGTAGATTGATCCCTGGCCCTCGAAGTGTCCTTGGGCAAGACACTGAACCCCGAGTTGCCCCTGATGGTGTGCCATCGGAGTGTAAATGTATGTGAATGTGTATCTGATGAGCAGGTGGCACCTTGTACGGCAGCCTTGGCAACAGTGTGTGAATGGTGAATGGTTCCTGTACTATGTAAAAGCACTCTGAGTCGTTGTAAAGACTAGAAGAGCACTTCATAAAAAACTGTCCATTTACATCTGTAATAGTGTGAATATCACGGGGTAACTTGTTACAGAGTCTTGGGGCAGATCACCCCCACCCCTGTTTATACCTTGACCTTGGGACTTCTAAAGCAAGTTGATTTGAAGACTGCAATGACAATATGTCAATTTAATTCAATTTCATTTAAAGTATCAAATCATAACAAGAATTATCTCAAGACACTTTGAGGTCTAGACCACACTCTATAATTTACAAAGACCCAACAATTCCAGTAAATCCCTCAAGAGCATGCATTTAGTTCCTCGTAGTGAGAAAAACATTCCGGTGGTATAAAAACAAAGTTAGGCTGCTGTGTTGTTGTTTTTCACCTACACACACAAACACACACACACACACACGCACACGCACACACACACACACACACACACACACACACACACACACACACACACACACACACATTAGCTACATACTTTGCTTAATCTATCAAATTCAAGTTTTTGTAAGTGGTCTCTTGTGCACATTAGTAATAATGACTGCAGGATTCTCAGTCCCCCGAAACAAAACCTTCTTAACAGACAGAAATTTAAATATGGTGGTACCATGGTATTTTTGCAAATACAATTTGAAATGAAAGTCACAAGGAAATGGCATGAGGGGACTCTGCTCTCTTGTACCAAGTTACAGAGTATAATTAGGACATTGCAACAATTACATGCAACAATGCAGCAATTACCCCTCCCTAGTTAATTGCCACATATTGTCAGCTTACATATGATGTTGTTTAAAAAGCATTTGTTAATAGAAGGAATTATATTAGCAACTGGCCAGAAACTATGGGAACTACAAGAACATGGAGTAATTATCCGCACCTTGTTTAACAGCTACCTCAGCTGTCTACCCAATATAAATTGCTCCGCCACACATCCATCAGACATCCATCAGACATCCATCAGGCACAATACGCCACTATATTTGTAAGTATCCCTTGTACTCTGATTTTGACAAACTACATTTTATATGAAGTCTATGTTGTTGCTATGTATATTGCTATAGCCTACCTGGTCAATCTCTAACTTGCTATACTAAACACATTTTAGGGAGAGGGAGTGAACTAGCAGGCACTGTGCAGAATCTTTCTCTTTTTATTTTGTTGTAGCTTTCTAATGTTATTATTATTATTATTATTATTATTATTATTATTATTATTATTATTATAGTTTGTGATCCCAATAATGTACATGTGATCATTTTCAGTCATAAAAAGGTTTTTTGCATGATGCAGGCAATTAATTCATCAAACTTGATTGATTTTAATCATACAGTAAACACCCAGTTCAGTTAAATCCGTCCTGATCTGAGCACCATGTCCTTTCCGCTCCCTATACTTTTAATATTGTTCTAATCAATGTTTTATTTAAATTCTGATCACTCATTTCTTTTGGTTTAAATTACATTTGGTGTATTTAAATTTTTTTTTGTATTTTTAATGATTACAGGTGCTGTTTAATCACTGATTGACCCTAACCCACCATCCTGATAAAGGTAAAATATCATTGATGCTATAAAATGGTATAATTTCAGGAGCTTGGGTCTGACTATGTGATGGTACAGTTGTGTTTTCGTGCCAATATTATGACTTTACTTTAACATTGATTTGTGTAAAGCAGATACTTAATCTATGCTGAGTAATAACTGTCCTGCAATGGAACATTTCTTTTACAAAACAAATAATCTGCCAAAAGCTTGTGGTATGAAGAACTTAAGCGTTTATCTTGGACAACATGTAGTATTGTTTAAGTTGGGTGCGGACTACAGCATTTAGGCCAGCTACACACTGCCTGCGTGGCGTGACCGTGGCATGAGAGTGGCGTGAGCGTTACAAATTTAGGCACAACATTTACTTGGTTAGGTTTAGGTCAACACAACTACTTAGTTACTCTCAATGTTTACTTTTATTATTAAACGGGACATGTACAAGACCACTTTTCTGCTAGACAGTTGAAAGGCAAGGTACTTATCCTCTCTTAATAAGCTCCATGTACTGCCAACCTCATTTTTAGGATTGCCAATAGATATCAATCAATCAGTCATTTATTGATATGGTACTTTACAGCAACCAGCTGCTTCACATCAGGAACCAAGAATAAAACAACATATCATACAATAAAAAGAATGAAACATAGAAAAGGTGACATAGAAACAGGAGGAGGAGACCACGACTATGTATTAAAAGCCATTCTAAACAAATAGGTTTTGAGTTTGGATCTAAAAAGAGCGGGGTGGCTGTGGCTCAGTGGTAGAGCGGTTGCCTGCCGATCGGAAGGTTGGCCCTCGAAGTGTCCTTGGGTAAGACACTGAACCCCGAGTTGCCCCTGATGGTGTGCCATCGGAGTGTAAATGTATGTGAATGTGTATCTGATGAGCAGGTGGCAACTTGTACGGCAGCCTCGGCCACAGTGTGTGAATGGTGAATGGTTCCTGTACTATGTAAAAGCACTTTAAGTTGTTGTTAAGACTAGAAAAGCACTTTATAAAAAAACAGTCCATTTACATCTGTAATAGTGTGAATATCAGGGGGTAACTTGTTACAGAGTCTCGGGGTAGATTTACCCCCCCCCCCCCTGTTTATACCTTGACCTTGGGACTTCTAAAACAAGTTGATTTGAAGACTGCAATGACAATATGTCAATTCAATTTCATTTAAAGTATCAAATCATAACAAGAATTATCTCAAGACACTTTGAGGTCTAGATCACACTCTATAATTTACAAAGACCCAACAATTCCAGTAATTCCCCCAAGAGCATGCATTTAGTGCGACATTTAGTTCCTCGTGGTGAGAAAAAAATTCTGGAGGTATAAAAACAAAGTTAGGCTACTGTGTTGTTGTTCTTCACCTACACACACACACACACACACACACACACACACACACACACACACACACACACACACACACACACATTAGCTACATACTTTGCTTAATCTATCAATTTCAAGTTTTTATAAGTGGTCTCTTGTGCACATTAGTAATAATGACTGCAGGATTCTCAGTCCCCCGAAACAAAACCTTCTTAACAGACAGAAATTTAAATATGGTGGTACCATGGTATTTTTGCAAATACAATTTGAAATGAAAGTCACAAGGAAATGGCATGAGGGGACTCTGCTCTTTTGTACCAAGTTACAGAGTATAATTAGGACATTGCAACAATTACATGCAACAATGCAGCAATTACCCCTCCCTAGTTAATTGCCACATATTGTCAGCTTACATATGATGTTGTTTAAAAAGTATTTGTTAATAGAAGGAATTATATTAGCAACTGGCCAGAAACTACGGGAACTACAAGAACATGGAGTAATTATCCGCACCTTGTTTAACAGCTACCTCAGCTGTCTACCCAATATAAAATGCTCCGCCACACATCCATCAGACATCCATCAGACATCCATCAGGCACAATACGCCACTATATAGGGAATGAACTAGCAGGCACTGTGCAGAATCTTTCTCTTTTTATTTTGTTGTAGCTTTCTAATGTTATTATTATTATTATTATTATTATTATTATTATTATTATTATTAGTATTATTATTATTATTATTATTATAGTTTGTGGTCCCAATAATGTATATGTGATCATTTTCAGTCATAAAAAGGTTTTTTGCATGATGCAGGCAATTAATTAATCAAACTTGATTGATTTTAATCATACAGTAAACAACCAGTTCAGTTAAATCCCTCCTGATCTGAGCGCCATGTCCTTTCCAATCCCTATACTTTTAATATTGTTTTAATTCATGTTTTATCTAAATTCTGATCACTCATTTCTTTTGGTTTAAATTACATTTGTGTATTTAAATTTTTTATTGTATTTTTAATGATTACAGGTGCTGTTTAATCACTGATTGACCCTAACCCACCATCCTGATAAAGGTAAAATATCATTGGTGCTGTAAAATGGTATAATTTCAGGAGCTTGGGTCTGACTATGTGATGGTACAGTTGTGTTTTCGTGCCAATATTATGACTTTACTTTAAAATTGATTTGTGTAAAGCAGATACTTAAAGTATGCTGAGTAATAACTATTCTGCAATGGAACATTTCTTTTACAAAACAAATAATCTGCCAAAAGTTTGTGGTATGAAGAACTTAAGAGTTTATCTTGGACAACATGTAGTATTATTTAAGTTGGGTGCGGACTACAGCAATTAGACCAGCTACACACTGCCTGCGTGGCGTGACCGTGGCATGAGAGTGGCGTGAGTGTGACGTTTCTGTGCGTGTCAGCTGCGTGGCGGCTGCATGGATTTTTTTACGTCTTTACAAACCAGAAACGTGTCTGACGCAGCGCTGCTGCTGCTAGCCTTGTCTCTACACATGTATGTTTCCCATAAACATAATTATATACTGAACTGATTACAGAAAAGACGACGTTGTCAGTATTGACGGCAAAATAGGCTACAGAATATTTGGTTCTGTATTGACAGGTGTAATATTTGTAAATCGAGACTTTTCAAACATCAACATGTTATTTATTAATATGTATTTGTGTATAAATATATATATATATATATATATATATATATATATATATATATATATATATATATATATATATATATATATATATATATATATGTCTAGACATAGACTACCGGTCAAAAGTTTGGGGTCACTTAGAAATGTCCATTCCACTCCATTCCAGACAGAATACCAGCGGAGATCAGTTGCATTGTTTTTTTTTTTAATCAGTGCAGCAGTTTTCAGATTACATTATGTGCTTACATAATTGCAAAAGGGTTCTCGACTGTTGTAGACAGAAGTGGCTGAAGAAACGCTTGAAATCCATGCTTTTTGGTCTAAACGTCATACCCAAATTAAAAGTGGTACAGCTCCCATATACTCTGACACTCTGGGGTGTGTCTGATATTAGTGGAAATGTAACACTCTTAAGTTTTTGTTACAAGTGTCAGAGTGATTCTAGGCCTTACTGACACAGAGTTACAGAGGCTAGAATGGAGGTTTTTATTTCCGTCCAAGTCATACATCTGTAAAATGATTAGACTACACTGCTGTAAATAGAAGCCAAGACTCAAAAATGGATTTTTTATGATTTTTTTCTACAGATATGTCTGTGCGTTTTTTTAATTTCCATTTGAAAAGTGCCAAGAAAAAAGCCAATAAAGTACAACATAAAACACTTCTCAAATGCACAAACACACCCAAATCAATCACCTTTCCAATGATATCAGGCACACCCCAGAGTGTCTAAGTATATGGGAGCTGTACCACTTTTAATTTGGGTATGACATTTAGACCAAAAAGCATGGATTTCAAGCGTTTCTTCAGCCAAAACCATGTCTACAACAGTCGAGAACCCTTTTGCAATTATGTAAGCACATAATGTAATCTGAAAACTGCTGCCCTGATTAAAAAAACAATGCAACTGATCTCAGCTGGTATTCTGTCTGGAATGGAGTGGAATGGAAATTTCTAAGAGACCCCAAACTTTTGACCGGTAGTGTAGAAACGTCTTTTCCTATTCTATTTTGCCTGGAAATGCTTCCAACACGCTTGCGTGTCGTGTGAAAAATAGGCATTGGTTCTATTTCTTACATGCACGCTTTTTTCGGCGTGGCTCGAGTGTGCAAGCTCTAACCTGTTAACATGGGAACCGAAATATAAACCGACACACCACGCAGCTCACACACTTACGCCACGCAGCCAGTGTGTAGCCGGCCTTACTCCTGCGTACGTCTTCAATGCAAAAACACATCAACTGTCTATGTAATGTGTATGAAAATAAACATTCCAATACTAAGTAAACCCACAAACTGTGCTAAGTGTTAAGTGGCACTGGCACTTTTACCATTTTGAACAGGAAAAATGTGCAGTTTTCCAACGTGAAATGTAATTTGTGTGGCAAAAGTTTTGTTAATAATATGAATAATATTGATGTAGAGTGAGGATTTGTTTTTAAGTCATGTTTATACTTTTCTGCTGCATGTTAATACAAATCATTTTATTTCTGCTTATCGACATAGTGGCAACATGTGCAAACTCACTCTGACTGCAGGTAAGGCCCACTGGACAAGTTATTGTAATGCATATTTTCTCACTTACCTCCAGTGGTATCTAGCCATACAGATAGTTTTTGTTTTATTTACCATTTTTTGTATCTCTTTGAGATTACAGTGGCTTTTGGTTTGTGGTGCTTATGAAAATTTGCATTTAAGTCAGTTCTTTACAGAAAACAATGTCACCATTACCATTAATTTAGGTAAACTGATCTTCTATGCTTTATTTTTTTAACAAAATAAATAAATAATATAAATAAAATAAAGTCTGTCACTTTGAAGGTCTCTGTTTGATCATCGCCAGCTTGGGTAAGTTCATAACATGCTTTAAACATAATCAATAGCACTAGCAGACAAATGAAGGTGGACAGTTATGTAAACAGGGCAATTCATTTTTCAGCCACCTGCAAAATGTTCTGGTTCTTAGTAACCAAAATTCAAAACTTTATATCTTATCCTGTCATACGGTGGTTGTTGTTACTGTGTATTTAATTTAATGTCATTCATATTGATGTAATCACGTCTTATTGATTTTGTTACATCTTATTATACAGATTGCAAATGTATGCTCTTTATGTTTAGAAATCTCAGCAAGGATATTAAATTATGATCAAACAGGCTTAAAGAACAATGAACATGTTAATATGACTCTCTGATCTGATTCCTTCAGGTTATCCTGGCCTCACGGATACAGCTGCAGTGCCACCAAACTTCTGTAAAGGAAAGAGCAATGGGCATTACACTAACCCTGCTGACCCATCTTCTTTTTACAATTGTTGGGATGGAAGCACCTACCTCCAAAACTGCCCATCAAATCTGGTCTTTAACCAACAATGCAGCTGCTGTGATGTTACTGTAACTCCACCTACCACAACCACAAATCCACCTACCACAACTCCCCATAGAACAACCACAATTCCACCCACCAAAACTACAACTCCCCCTAAGAAAACTACAGCTTCACCTACCACAACTAAAACTCCACATGCTACAAAAACAACTACCCATACCACAACCACAATTCCATCTACCACAACCACAACTCCACATACCGAAACCAAAACTCCACATACTACAAAAACAACTCCCCATACAACAACCACAATTCCAAAAACCAAAACTACAACTCCCCCTAAGACAACTACAGCTTCACCTACCACAACCAAAACTACACATGCTACAAAAACAACTCCACATACAACAACCACAACTCCACATACCACAACCACAACCACAACCCCACCTACCAAAACCAAAACTCCACATACTACAAAAACAACTCCCCATACAACAACCACAATTCCACCTACCAAAACTACGACTCCCCCTAAGAAAACTACAGCTTCACCTACCGAAACCAAAACTCCACATAGTACAAAAACAACTCCCCATACAACAACCACAATTCCACAAACCAAAACTACAACTCCCCCTAAGACAACTACAGCTTCACCTACCACAACCAAAACTACACATGCTACAAAAACAACTCCCCATACCACAACCACAATTCCATCTACCACAACCACAACTCCACATAACACAACCACAACCACAACCCCACCTACCAAAACCAAAACTCCACATACTACAAAAACAACTCCCCATATCATAACCACAATTACATCTACCACAACCACAACTCCACATACCACAACCACAACCTCACCTACCAAAACCAAAACCACAACTCCCCATACAACAACCACAACTTCACCTACCAAAACTACAACTCCCCCTAAGACAACTACAGCTTCACCTAACACAACCAAAACTCCACATGCTACAAAAACAACTCCCCATACCACAACCACAATTCCATCTACCACAACTCCACATACCACAACCACAACCCCACCTAACAAAACCAAAACTCCACATACTACAAAAACAACTCCCCATACAACAACCACAATTCCACAAACCAAAACTACAAATCCCCCTAAGAAAACTACAGCTTCACCTACCACAACCAAAACTACACATGCTACAAAAACAACTCCCCATACCACAACCACAATTCCATCTACAACAACCACAACTACACCTACCACAACTACAACTCCCCCTACCACAACTACAGCTTCACCTACCACAACCAAAACTCCACATGCTACAAAAACAACTCCATATACCACAAAAAAAATTCCATCTACCACAACCACAACTCCACCTACCACAACTACAACTCCCACTACCACAACTACAACTACAGTTACTACAACCACAACTCCTCCAATCACAACTTACAACTTCTGTAATGGAAAGAGCAATGGGCAATACACCAACCCTGCTGACCCATCTTCTTTTTACAATTGTTGGGATGGAAGCAACTACCTCCAAAACTGCCCCTCAAATCTGGTCTTTAACCAACAATGCAGCTGCTGTGGCTATACTGTAACTCCATCTACGACAACCACAACTCCACCTACCACAACCACTACTCCACCTACCACAACTCCACATATATCAACCACAATTTCACCTACTACAACCACAACTCCTCCTATCACAACTTCCAACTTCTGTAATGGAAAGAGCAATGGACAATACAGCAACCCTGCTGACCCATCTTCTTATTACAATTGTTGGGATGGAAGAACCTACCTCCAAAACTGCCCATCAAATCTGGTCTTTAACCAACAATGCAGCTGCTGTGACTATACTGTAACCTCACCTACCACAACGCCAACTACCACAACCACAACTCCACCTACTACAACCACAACTCCCCCTACAACAACTACAACTCCACCTACCACAACTACAGCTTCACCTACAACCAAAGCTCCACATACTACAAAAAAAACTCCTCATACAACAAACAAAATTCCACCTACCAAAACTACAACTCCCCGTATCACAACTACAGCTTCAACTACCACAAAAAAAACTCCACATGCTACAAAAACAACTCCCCATACCACAACCACAATTCCATCTACCACAACCACAACTCCACCTACCACAACCATAACTCCCACAACTACAACTCCACCTACCAGAACCACAACTCCATCTACCACAACTCCACATACATCAACCTCAATTCCACATACTACAACCACAACTCCTCCTATCACAACTTACAACTTCTGTAATGGAAAGAGCAATGGGCAATACACCAACCCTGCTGACCCATCTTCTTTTTACAATTGTTGGGATGGAAGAACCTACCTCCAAAACTGCCCATCAAATCTGGTCTTTAACCAACAATGCAGCTGCTGTGACTATACTGTAACTCCATCTACCACAACCACAACTCCACCTACCACAACCCCAACTCTACCTACCACAACTCCACATATATCAACCACAATTTCAACTACTACAACCACAACTCCTCCTATCACAACTTCCAACTTCTGTAATGGAAAGACCAATGGGCAATACACCAACCCTGCTGACCCATCTTCTTTTTACAATTGTTGGGATGGAAGAACCTACCTCCAAAACTGCCCATCAAATCTGGTCTTTAACCAACAATGCAGCTGCTGTGACTATACTGTAACTCCATTTACCACAACCACAACTCCTCCTATCACAACTTCCAACTTCTGTAATGGAAAGAGCAATGGGCAATACATCAACCCTGCTGACCCATCTTCTTTTTACAATTGTTGGGATGAAAGCACCTACCTCCAAAACTGCCCATCAAATCTGGTCTTTAACCAACAATGCAGCTGCTGTGACTATAGTCTAACTCCACCTACAAAAACCACAATTCCACCTACCACAACCAAAACTCCACCTTCCAAAACTCCACATATATCAACCACAATTTCACCTACTACAACCACAACTCCTCCTATCACAACTTCCAACTTCTGTAATGGAAAGAGCAATGGGCAATACATCAACCCTGCTGACCCATCTTCTTTTTACAATTGTTGGGATGAAAGCACCTACCTCCAAAGCTGCCCATCAAATCTGGTATTTAACCAACAATGCAGCTGCTGTGACTATACTGTAATTCCATCTACCACAACCACAACTCCACCTACCACAACTCCACATATATCAACCACAATTTCACCTACTACAACCACAACTCCTCCTATCACAACTTCCAACTTCTGTAATGGAAAGAGCAATGGGCAATACACCAACCCTGCTGACCCATCTTCTTTTTACAATTGTTGGGATGGAAGCACCTACCTCCAAAACTGCCCATCAAATCTGGTCTTTAACCAACAATGCAGCTGCTGTGACTATACTGTAACTCCCCATACCACAACCACAACTCCACCTACCACAACCACAACTCCACCTATCACAACTCCACATATATCAACCACAATTTCGCCTACTACAACCACAACTCCTCCTATCACAACTTCCAACTTCTGTAATGGAAAGAGCAATGGGCAATACACCAACCCTGCTGACCCATCTTCTTTTTACAATTGTTGGGATGAAAGCACCTACCTCCAAAACTGCCCATCAAATCTGGTCTTTAACCAACAATGCAGCTGCTGTAACTATACTGTAACCTCACCTACCACAACTCCAACTACCACAACCACAACTCCACCTACTACAACCACAACTCCCCCTACAATAACTACAACTCCACCTACCACAACTACAGCTTCACCTACCACAACCAAAACTCCACATACTACAAAAAAAACTCATCATACAACACACAAAATTCGACCTACCAAAACTACAACTCCCACTACCACAACTACAGCTTCAACTACCACAACCAAAACTCCACATGCTACAAAAACAACTCCCCATACCACCACCACAATTTCACCTACTACAACCACAACTCCTCCTATCATAACTTACAACTTCTGTAATGGAAAGAGCAATGGGCAATACACCAACCCTGCTGACCCATCTTCTTTTTACAATTGTTGGGATGGAAGCACCTACCTCCAAAACTGCCCATCAAATCTGGTCTTTAACCAACAATGCAGCTGCTGTGACTATACTGTAACTCCATCTACCACAACCACAACTCCACCTACCACAACTCCACATATATCAACCACAATTTCACCTACTACAAACACAACTCCTCCTATCACAACTTCCAACTTCTGTAATGGAAAGAGCAATGGGCAATACAGCAACCCTGCTGACCCATCTTCTTTTTACAATTGTTGGGATGGAAGCACCTACCTCCAAAACTGCCCATCAAATCTGGTCTTTAACCAACAATGCAGCTGCTGTGACTACACTGTAAATCCATCTACCACAACCACAACTCCACCTACCACAACTCCACATATATCAACTACAATTTCACCTACTACAACCACAACTCCTCCTATCACAACTTCCAACTTCTGTAATGGAAAGAGCAATGGGCAATACACCAACCCTGCTGACCCATCTTCTTTTTACAATTGTTGGGATGGAAGCACCTACCTCCAAAACTGCCCATCAAATCTGGTCTTTAACCAACAATGCAGCTGCTGTGACTATAGTTTAACCTCACCTACCAGAACTCCAACTACCACAACCACAACTCCACCTACCACAACCAAAACTCCACATACTACAAAAACAACTCGCCATACAACAACCACAATTCCACCTACCACAACTACAACTCCCCCTACCACAACTACATCTCCAAATACCACAACTACAGCTCCCCCTACCACAACTACAGCTTCACCTACCACAACCAAAACTCCACATACTACAAAAACAACTCGCCATACAACAACCACAATAACACCTACTAAAACTACAACTCCCCCTACCACAACTACAACTCCCCCTACCACAACTACAGCGTCACCTACCACAACCACAACTCCACATACCACAACCCCACCTACCAAAACTCCACATACTACAAAAACAACTCCCCATACAACAACCACAATTCCACCTACCACAACCACAACTCCAACTACCACAACCACAACTCCAACTACCACAACTACAACTCCATCTTCCACAACTAAAAGTCCACCTACCACAGACACAACTCCACCTACCACAACCAAAACTCCACATACTCAAAAAACAACTCCCCCTACCACAACTACAACTCCAACTACCACAACTAAAGCTCCCCCTACCACAACTAAAGCTTCACCTACCACAACCAAAAGTCCACATGCTACAAAAACAACTCCCCATAACACAACCACAACTCCACCTACCACAACAATAACTCAACCTACCAAAACTACAACTCCCCCTACCACAACTACAGCTTCACCTACCACAACCAAAAATCCACATGCTACAAAAACAACTCCCCATACAACAACCACAATTCCACCTACCACAACCAAGACTCTACATACTACAAAAACAACTCCCCATACAACAACCACAATTCGACCTACTGAAACTACAACTCCCCCTACCACAACTACAGCTTCACCTACCACAACCAAAACTCCACATGCTACAAAAACAACTCCCCATACCACAACCACAATTCCATCTACCACAACTCCACCTACCACAACCACAACTCCACCTACCACAACTACTACTCCCCCAACCACAACTACAACTCCAACTACCACAACTACAGCTCCCTCTACCACAACTACAGCTTCACATACCACAACCAAGACTCCACATACTACGAAAACAACTCCCCATACAACAACCACAATTCCACCTACCACAACCAAGACTCCACATACTACAAAAACAACTCCCCAAACAACAACCACAATTCCACCTACTGAAACTACAACTCCCCCTACCACAACTACAGCTTCACCTACCACAACCAAAACTCCACATGCTACAAAAACAACTCCCCATACCACAACCACAATTCCATCTACCACAACCACAACTCCACCTACCACAACCATAACTCCACCTACCAAAACTACAACTCCCCCTACCACAACTACAGCTTCACCTACCATAACCAAAACTCCACATGCTACAAAAACAACTCCCCATACCACAAACACAATTCCATCTACCACAACCACAACTCCACCTACCACAACTACTACTACCCCTACCACAACTACAACTCCAACTACCACAACTACAGCTCCCACTATCACAACTACAGCTTCACCTACCACAACCAAAACTCCACATACTCCAAAAACAACTTCCCATACAACAACCACAATTCCACCTACTAAAACTACAACTCCCCCTACCACAACTACAGCTTCACCTACCACAACCAAAACTCCACATGCTACAAAAACAACTCCCCATACCACAACCACAATTCCATCTACCACAACTCCACCTACCACAACCACAACTCCACCTACCACAACTACTACTCCCCCTACCACAACTCCAACTCCAACTACCACAACTACAGCTCCCTCTACCACAACTACAGCTTCACATACCACAACCAAGACTCCACATACTACGAAAACAACTCCCCATACAACAACCACAATTCCACCTACCACAACCAAGACTCCACATACTACAAAAACAACTCCCCATACAACAACCACAATTCCACCTACTGAAACTACAACTCCCCCTACCACAACTACAGCTTCACCTACCACAACCAAAACTCCACATGCTACAAAAACAACTCCCCATACCACAACCACAATTCCATCTACCACAACCACAACTCCACCTACCACAACTACTACTCCCCCTACCACAACTACAACTCCAACTACCACAACTACAGCTCCCTCTACCACAACTACAGCTTCACATACCACAACCAAGACTCCACATACTACGAAAACAACTCCCCATACAACAACCACAATTCCACCTACCACAACCAAGACTCCACATACTACAAAAACAACTCCCCATACAACAACCACAATTCCACCTACTGAAACTACAACTCCCCCTACCACAACTACAGCTTCACCTACCACAACCAAAACTCCACATGCTACAAAAACAACTCCCCATACCACAACCACAATTCCATCTACCACAACCACAACTCCACCTACCACAACCATAACTCCACCTACCAAAACTACAACTCCCCCTACCACAACTACAGCTTCACCTACCATAACCAAAACTCCACATGCTACAAAAACAACTCCCCATACCACAAACACAATTCCATCTACCACAACCACAACTCCACCTACCACAACTACTACTACCCCTACCACAACTACAACTCCAACTACCACAACTACAGCTCCCACTATCACAACTACAGCTTCACCTACCACAACCAAAACTCCACATACTCCAAAAACAACTTCCCATACAACAACCACAATTCCACCTACTAAAACTACAACTCCCCCTACCACAACTACAGCTTCACCTACCACAACCAAAACTCCACATGCTACAAAAACAACTCCCCATACCACAACCACAATTCCATCTACCACAACTCCACCTACCACAACCACAACTCCACCTACCACAACTACTACTCCCCCTACCACAACTACAACTCCAACTACCACAACTACAGCTCCCTCTACCACAACTACAGCTTCACATACCACAACCAAGACTCCACATACTACGAAAACAACTCCCCATACAACAACCACAATTCCACCTACCACAACCAAGACTCCACATACTACAAAAACAACTCCCCATACAACAACCACAATTCCACCTACTGAAACTACAACTCCCCCTACCACAACTACAGCTTCACCTACCACAACCAAAACTCCACATGCTACAAAAACAACTCCCCATACCACAACCACAATTCCATCTACCACAACCACAACTCCACCTACCACAACCACAACTCCACCTACCACAACTACTACTCCCCCTACCACAACTACAACTCCAACTACCACAACTACAGCTCCCTCTACCACAACTACAGCTTCACATACCACAACCAAGACTCCACATACTACGAAAACAACTCCCCATACAACAACCACAATTCCACCTACCACAACCAAGACTCCACATACTACAAAAACAACTCCCCATACAACAACCACAATTCCACCTACTGAAACTACAACTCCCCCTACCACAACTACACCTTCACCTACCACAACCAAAACTCCACATGCTACAAAAACAACTCCCCATACCACAACCACAATTCCATCTACCACAACCACAACTCCACCTACCACAACCATAACTCCACCTACCAAAACTACAACTCCCCCTACCACAACTACAGCTTCACCTACCATAACCAAAACTCCACATGCTACAAAAACAACTCCCCATACCACAAACACAATTCCATCTACCACAACCACAACTCCACCTACCACAACTACTACTACCCCTACCACAACTACAACTCCAACTACCACAACTACAGCTCCCACTACCACAACTACAGCTTCACCTACCACAACCAAAACTCCACATACTCCAAAAACAACTTCCCATACAACAACCACAATTCCACCTACTAAAACTACAACTCCCCCTACCACAACTACAGCTTCACCTACCACAACCAAAACTCCACATGCTACAAAACAACTCCCCATACCATAACCACAATTCCATCTACCACAACCACATCTCCACCTACCACAACCATAACTCCACCTACCAACACTACAACTCCACATACTACAAAAACAACTCCACATACTACAAAAACAACTCCCCATACCACAACCACAATTCCTTCTACCACAACCACAACTCCAACTACCACAACTACAGCTCCCCCTACCACAACTACAGCTTCACCTCCCACAACCAAAACTCCACATACTACAAAAACAACTCCAAATACCACAACCACATTTCCATCTACCACAACCACAACTTCAACTACCACAACTAGAACTCCCCCTACCACAACCACAACTTCACATACCACAACCAAAACTCCCCCTAACAGAACTACATCTCCACCTACTACAGCCACAACTCCACATACCACAACCCCACTTACCACAACTATAACTCCACCTACCACAACAACAACTTCCCCTACCACAACTACAGCTACACCTACCACAACCAAAACTCCATATATTACCAAAACAACTCCCCATACCTCAACCACAATTCCATCTACCACAACCACAACTCCACGTTCCACAACCACAACTCCACCAACAACAACCACAACTCCACCTACCACAAGTACAACTCCTCCTACCACAACTACATCTCCACCTACCACAGCCACAACTCCCCCTACCACAACTACAGCTTCACCAACCACAACCAAAACTCCACATACTCCAAAAACAACTCCGCATACCACAATCACAATTCCATCTACCACAACCACAACTCCACCTACCACAACCACAACTCCACCTACCACAACTACAACTCCCCCTACCACAACTCCAACTCCAAATACCACAGCCACAACTCCACATACCACAACTACAGCTTCACCTACCACAACCAAAACTCCACATACTACAAAAAAACTCCAAATACCACAACCACAACTTCACATACCACAACCACAACTCCCCCTAACACAACTACATCTCCACCTACTACAGCCACAACTCCACATACCACAACTCCACGTTCCACAACCACAACTCCACCAACAACAACCACAACTCCACCTACCACAAGTACAACTCCTCCTACCACAACTACATCTCCACCTACCACAGCCACAACTCCCCCTACCACAACTACAGCTTCACCAACCACAACCAAAACTCCACATACTCCAAAAACAACTCCGCATACCACAATCACAATTCCATCTACCACAACCACAACTCCACCTACCACAACCACAACTCCACCTACCACAACTACAACTCCCCCTACCACAACTCCAACTCCAAATACCACAGCCACAACTCCACATACCACAACTACAGCTTCACCTACCACAACCAAAACTCCACACACTACAAAAAAACTCCAAATACCACAACCACAACTTCACATACCACAACCACAACTCCCCCTAACACAACTACATCTCCACCTACTACAGCCACAACTCCACATACCACAACCCCACTTACCACAACCATAACTCCACCTACCACAACAACAACTTCCCCTACCACAACTACAGCTACACCTACCACAACCAAAACTCCATATAATACCAAAACAACTCCCCATGAGGTATGAGTTATATTTAGCTCTTTCTTCCTTTCATATCTGGCCTAAAAAAGGATGTGTCTTATTCAAAGCACATTAAGGTGCTTCACAATTCAACATGGTGCCCACAGTGGACTTGGTGTTTGCTTCGCTCTCCTGACACTGACGTAACTTTGTTTATTTTGTTATTGTGCATCTTACACACACAGCTTGTGTGTGTGACAGTAAGATACAGCAGGGAAGAACTTCTGGACATTGGCAATGTTCAACAAGCGTACAACACCGCCTTTTGAACTTTGACTTTCTCCTACGCCTGGACCAAGCCAACTCCAGCCAGCAGGACACAGCAACACCGGTGCAGGAATGTGCAGATTGTTGACAAGCACGGTTCACCAGACATTGAACTTTTAATACTAAAGTGCAGACCCTTTTATCTACCAAGTGAGTTCAGCGCTGTGCCTCTGCTCGATGGGGATGCTACAGGACCTCATCACCAAGCTGGAGACTGCACACCCAGATGCCGTCCTTAATTGTGGCTAGTGATTTTAACTACTGCCACCTCAGGGAGCGTCCTACCAAAGTACCATCAACACATGAGCTTTCCTTTGAGGGAGAAGAATACTCTCGAACAAGTGTACAGCAACGTGAAGAACACCTACAAGGCTGTGAAGGATCTGAACTAGTGCTTAAGGACTGCTTTGACAGTACAGACTGTACTGGGTGTGTTTAAAACTCCTGCTCTGAGAGGAGACTGTACTGTGGACCTAAAGGAATATGCTGCAGCTGTAACGGGCTACATTCGCAAATACTCTCAGAAAATTATCCCCACTAAACGCTGCAAGACCTACCCCAACGACAAACCCTGGATTAACTGAAGTGTGGTCCATGCTATGTGCGCGCTCTGCTGCATGTGTCTCGGGTGACGCTGAGGACTAGAAAAAGACCAGATATGACCTGCGTAGATCAATCAGACAGGCCAAGAGACAATACAGACTGAAGCTGGAGGGATATTACACCACTGCTGATCCCATGAGCATGTGGCAAGGTCTGCAACACATCACACACTGCAAACAGAAAACAAACAGCTCACTTCGAAGCCCTTAAAACCGGCTGAAAGGGAGGGACTATGGCCAACAAGGGCATACTGGACACACCACTCTGTGTCACTCTCACCTCTCGGTCCCCACCTGCTTCAAGTCCACCACCATCGTGCCCCTCCCAAAGAAGGACACTGTGACTTGTCTGAATGACTATCGGCACCTTAATTGTAACTGTGTGGCACAGAGCACCTTATTCAACTCAGGTTTCTTTTTTTATTTTAATTCCAACTTAAGTTTATTGTACACTGTAAGTTATTTTTCAATTTTCAATTTTTTATTTTTATTTTATTCTATTTGTGTTGTGTATTTGTCTTATTATTGAACTGTTCTGTTAAGGGAGTTGGGTAAAGTAAGAATTTCATTGTATGGCACTGTGTTTCTTCTGTGCATAAGACAATAAACCTCTTGAATCTGAATCTTACCTTCAGAGGAAGGTACACTCTCATTTACTGTGGACGACACAAATGACACTGATCCTGTTGAACACACAATTTAACAAAAGTTAACTTTGTCACAGGAAAAAATACATTTTATCAGCAGTGACTATGTGAGTTAACATACCAAAGCCTCCAATGTCATGGCCTTGCTCTGTGGTTGTAGAGTCAAAATCCACAGGCTCCACAGTTCCAAACTCTGATGCTGTGACTTCTGTGTTGCTGTTATCAGATTCGCTCCCACTGTCTTCAGCGTCACTTAACGCAATCTCATCTGGAAAATGGCATTTGTAAAACTCACATAAAAAGCTGGACATACAAATCTGTGATTGAAATAGCCACATTAAATAAAAAGACCTAGGGAAAAGATAGTAGGCCTGTGGTTTTGTACTTGCCACTTTTTGCAAAGTAACTATTTTTACTTGAGTAGTTTTGAGCTATTATACCTGTGTTTATGTTTAATGTGGTCCATGAGCACATAAGCTAAAACAATCCATGTAAAATGATTAGAGAATATGATATTATGTTAATATTTAACGTAATTCGACTGCACCTCCACAAACATAATTTTGAATTACTGTCCAGCCATACTGTAGACTTTTGCTTATATTTCTGAATAGTAGTCCTCAACTCATATTTGGACATGAAAGGTGATTTTTTTTCTTGGAAAAGGATGCTGACTACGCCAAGTCTAGATGTTTATAAATTAACATTCAAAAGGAAAAAACAAACACTCAGATAATATCTACAAGGGCTAATTTCTGTACAAACCTTCAATTTCAATCTCATCCTGTCGAATGTATTCATATTTTGTAGGGTGTTGTCCATGTTTGTTGTAGAGTGACTGGGCAAACTCAATAATAGAGAGGTCATTTCGCACAACTGAGGCCACCTCATCTTGTTTCATGACACTAAGGCCAGTTACACACTGGATGCGTCGCGCGAGCGTGTCAGCCGCGTGGCGTGTCTGTTTTTATTTCGGCTCCCATGTTATCAGGTTAGAGCTTACACACTGCCTGCATTAGACGCGTGCCTGCTAGAAATAGAACAGATGCCTATTTTTCACGCGAGACGCGAGCGTGTTGGAAGCGTTTCCAGGCAAAATAGAATAGGAAAATATGTTTATATGTCATTTAGACACGACTACATATTAATAAATGACATATTGATGTTTGAAAGTCTCTAGGTTTTGACATCAATGTAGATATAATGTAATAAAAAATTTCAGAGAAAAGATTTTCAAATATTGCACCTGTCATACAGAACGAAATATTCTGTAACATATTTTGCAGTCAATACTGCCGACGTTGTCTTGCTTTAATCAAATCAGTAGGCTATATATTTATGTTTAACAACTCTCTCCCCGTACGTCGAACAAGGGTCATCCAAATCACGTGACTTTTTTTTATGTTGAAACCAGACACCTTCAAGTCTACACTTCGAGTTTCCAACGATGGACGACGGCAGGTTAATTGAAGAGGTGGAGAAACACCGACTACTGTACGATACACAGGATCCTTGTTATAAAGATCCACGAAAAAAGGAGAAGGCATGGGACGCAGTTGCCACAGCTATTGGTTATGATGGTAGGTTTACATATATAGCCTAGTCTACATGTGCATGTTATGTCATAGGCAACTTACCGGTAGATTACATGTTGACTTTCAGCTCCGATGAGGTTTGAGGGAGCAGGGTGTAGAAAAAAAATGTTCATAGCCTATAGACTACTAATCTTTTCAGGTGTGTCATCTATCCCTCCTTTATTATTGGTCAACCAGCACACACTTTATTGCTGTCTCCTGCTTGCATTTCATAAATTCAGAAATCCATTCACCACGTAATTAATTAAATAATTGACCTATACAAAGCTTTATTTGTTTTTTGGAATATGTAAATGTCAAGTTGTTATTTCAGTGTGTTTTTTGTCAATATTACATTATACTAACAATATAATTACCATTTAAAAAGTTTGTTTGAAGTGATGTGTTCATCTGCCAGATACCACAGAAAAATCTCCACAATCTTTCAAAACTCAAGTCACCCCACAGACTATAAATTACAGCCGTTTTCAGTGCAGGCCTATTGACTGTGATAATATAAATAAAATAAATTGTTTTGGAGAGATTAACATGCCATTCTTTATTTAGGATATTTCTTAGAATTAGGAACAGAGAAACAATATTTGCAGGTCATTAATTGAAGTGCCACACAGAACATTTTAAAATACACACAAACATGAAAAACTATATACAAGAACAGAAAACCAAGTTTTTAAACTATTTACAATGAACACAACTGTCCCACTGGCATGGATCCAAAACTACATGAGTTATGATGTGATCACAGGCTCCCTTCTGGAGAAGGGAAGAATGTGCTTATTTTCTCTCGCACTGCATAGGCATCCCTGCTGCCCCTGTTTCCTCCCATGTTCCTTATAATAGGCAACCTGTCTCCAGTTTGTTCTGCCTCGTTCTGCCATCTCTGGTTTTGCGATGGGTTGGTGAGGAAGTTGTGCAGGATGCACGAAGCCATCTCTACAGTGTCCACATAGTCCGGTGAGATCTGCAGCCTTGACAGCAGCACCCTCCATCTCGCAATCACATCAACACCCCACCCCCGAGCTAGTCCCTCTGCAACCCACCCCCGCATTCAAGCTATTCTGTCCGAGACTAGACAAAGCACCCCATAATTCATTATTTTAACTTACCTTTATTATGATTGAATGTGATGTAACCCTTGTATACAAGCACAGTTAGAACACCAGCAAGAAGAAGAAGAAGAAGAAGAAGAAGAAGAAGAAGAAGAAGAAAAAGAAGAAGAAGAACTAAACCAATAATCCATTCAGTGGAAGACTGACAAAAAGACAGAAGACAAAAAGTTAATGTAAGACTCAGAATGTAACACAGATCATATCCAGCAGATTGGACATCACAGTCTACACAAATAGAACAACTGAAGGTTGGAATGTTCCTGAAACCTGAAATCTAAAAATCTGCAGATAAAAACAGAGGTGGGATGAATGCATAGGTGTAATTTATGGGGGGGGGGGGGGGGGGGGGGGGGGTTGGGGGGTTGGAGAGGTTACAACTTCTCCAATAATGAAAACTGGCCAGTGCAACCCCCCAAAAACATATCATAATTTCCATTGCATAGATAAAGACATTTAGACCATAACTTGAGGCAGAAAAAGCACTATGTTGTTCCAGAAAAATTCACCAGAACGCAGAAAATGAAGTGTGTGATATGCTCAAAATGTATTATTATTATTTTATTAGTAGGCTATTTTTCAAACACTAAAAGTGGTACCCGCACAAGATCAACGGACCACAACACTCCCATCCGGTGGCCCACCGTGTAAATTACATCATTCTATTCAAAATCCCTCCACCCACCTCTCCCCTCCATACCTCTCAGAACTGCTTCTTCCCTACACTTCCCCCCCTCAACACTTTGTACTCCTCAGCTGTAATTTGAACTGTCCCAGCATTCAGACTCAGCACCATGGGTGCCAGAGCCTTCAGCTGCTCTGCCCCACGTCTTCCTCCTCACAGTCATCAACTGGACTCTCTTCATCAATTCAAATCACAACTTAAAACACATCTGTTTAGATATGCATACCCTACATAACTTCCACCATGTCCACTTTCATTTTATTGATTTAAATGTTTTTAATTGCCACCTTGATTTTACTATATTTTTTTGTACATAAATAAGGTTTTTATTAATGTCTATTTAAGGTCCAATGTGTAGGAATTTCTCCCATCTAGCGTTTAGATCATATATCGCCATCAAACTCTCTCTCGCCACGCAATTTAAAGTACGTAATACAGCTACTGTAGCCTTCACGCTTCAAAAAGCAAAGGTGTACCAAAGGCCATGTCTTTTGGCGCGTTCATGCCACCTCGGAATGACAGGGACCGCCCCCGTGATTACGTTGTTTTTCCGACTACCAGCGTTCACATGGTTAGGATGGTCGGGATGCGTGTTCTTCTTCTTCTGTTATATTGGCGTTTGGCATAACAACTTGTTGCATGACTGCCACCAACTGTTGGCCGTAGCCTAGAGCATCAGGTGTGTGAAAACATGGAGGCCACAATAATTTGCTGCTGTTTTCTTATGCGAACATACAAACAGCACATCGGATGGTTGGTTGGTTTTAGGACAGCAGAGATGCCACATTGTTGGAAATGGAAGCTAAAACAATTTAATTTAAATAACAACTTACCCTAATAAACAACAACCATCGTCTGCAGCAGTGTAGCTTGAAGCTGAAGTTCTCAAACTGGGGTCCAGGGACACCAAAGGGTCCTTAAGGGGTGTTCAGGGGTCTCCTCCAAAATAAAAGCGCAATTTCACTGCAATACATTGAAGACTATATATATATATATATATATATATATATATATATATATATATATACTACTCTGAAAAAAAGCCAGATAGATATAGTAAACGCCTCAAAAACCTCTAACCTCAAAAAGCTCTTATTATTAATCAGATTGGTTGGAACACTGAGCTTGGGAGAGAGAGAGGAGACGGAGAGGAGTAAAACATGTAACTTTCTCTGGTTAACATTTAAATGTGGCGCTCGTATAGTCTAACAAATACATTTAAAAATTCACAACAAACCTCAAACCAGTAAGGTTACTGACAGTTACTGATAGCTCAACACATTTTAACTTCACGTATTTGTGTTTAGGAGGAAAATAACAAGAGAATTATCATCACAAATTGGTCTGAAGTAGATCTTCATAATATTTGTCACAATAATCAATCAACTAGTTGTCAAGCTGACAGAGAAGATTAAATATACAGAATAACTGCTGGAAATCTCTATGCTACACCCCAAACTCTGCCTTATGGAAATGATGGGCCGACGTCTGGAGAAGCCATGTTGGGGTACTGTAAGGTTGTCCGAGTTCCCAACTCAGAAATTCGAGGTCAAAGGGGTGTTTCTGACTTTTGAGCTATTATTTTCAAGCTCAGAAGTCAGACAACCTCCGAGTACCCCAATCTCAAAATCCAACATGGCTGCACCATGCATCAAGTGAAAGCTGTAGTAACAATCAGTTTATTAGCACTTCTGTCTAATTTGTGTCTCACTAAATCAGTGGTACACACAGTCCTGTCCATCTTCTATCTGTGGACATATTGTTACACTGTTTGTATGCACAAAGAAACAGTGTAATGCGTTATCAACTGGCATTGCTGACCATGGCTAACCTGGCTAGAGCTAATGAAAACAGTGAAAATCCGACTTGTAAATGGAACACATTCAACTCAGGTGTGACGCCTTTCCCAGCCAAAATCACAACTGGTAATACTGGTCGGTGGTATCTCTCCATAACACAACAAGATCACACCTGTTACACAAGCAGCAATTAAGACTCAGTTCCTTTCTAACATTGTGTTCTAAAATAAGATCCCACGGTGGTCCACCAGAAGGGAAGGGACTTTGCCTCTCTTTTATGACCTATCTGGGGTCGCTGTCTTATCGAGGGGAGTGCAGGGTTAGGTGGGGTCGGTGTAAAGCTCCCAGCAGCATCATCATCATCATTAACCTTTAGTTTATTTAGTTCTTGGAGGTACAATTGAGGGCAAGCCCTCGTTTTCAATGTAGCCGAGATTACACAAAATAAAATTTAGACTAAAATTACACTAAAATTTAGAACAAAATACAGCAAGAGTGCAAAAAGTTTCAAATACAGTGACTGGAACCGAAACAAGGACACTTATGTGAACTCAAATAAATGAATAAAAGAATCAAGATAAAATCAAGAACATTTAAATTACTAAAAACAATTACACCCAGAAACAGTACCATTTAACACCATCGCTCTAAAACTGCCATACATGTTTATCCAGCGTCTTTTTATCAGCTGAGAAGTAAAAGAATTAACTCTGTTACTCGTGTGAGTAACATTACATCCTGGTACTGAACAGACAGGTATGCACTGGGCTAACAGTTGTATAGGAATCTGTTTATGTATGTTTCTGTCACCTCATCAGATGTTATTAAAAATGTGGTTTGTTTCCGTGACTCCTGCTCTTCTCTGGAAAGGTAACAAAGGGGTGTCATGGCAAAATCACATTTAAGCCTTTATTCTTTATAATCCTTATGTTTTTATTCAGCACATTGCATTTTCATACACCAATATAAACGACAGTTCATGTGCATTCTTGCATGTGGATTGGGGGTTGTTTATGCTTCAGAGACTGAGAGTCTCAGAGGAAGGTGTATGCACTTTGTGTGAACTGATAACCCACAAGGCCACAAACTGTAATATCCTCCTCTCCCGTATCCGTTCCCCTCTTGTCTGTTTAGATGTACGGGGAGCGTGACCCCAGCTGGGGCAGAAAGGAACAGAGGATTAGATGAAGTGAATTTATGACGCATGCCTGTGTTTCTTTGATAAATGCCAGTACTGGACCTATATCTTATCTGGCGTCAGAAAGAAAGGTCCAGTAGGTTATATCTTTATTGTTTGTAAGAATGTGCTCAAATGTCACTCCCCTTTTCTCAATGTGCATTTAAGCTCACTCTTTCCTTCTACTCATTTGACGAATCCTTTACACACTGAGCTACGTGCTTCTTGTGAAACTGTATTCCTCCTATTTTGCAAAATATATCTTTTAATAAAATACAAAAACCCAACTTGGTTTTAGTCTCAGTTCTGTCTTATTTGTTTCATTTTACTAAACTTTGAAATCAACATCTCCCCCCCTGCTGCAAAGGAAACTTCCACAACAGGGGTTGCAGGAATGAGTCATCCTTAAAATACGTTTTGTTCTGGTTTCAGAATGATGAAGTTAAAGTTCAGAAAAAATGTTGCATCTTGTCTAACAGGATGTCACCACACATTCACCCCCTCACCTACAGTAATAATTAAACAGAATCTAAAGTTGATCAAAAATCACCTCCAATAGCTCCCAAATCATGAGGAAAAACATACCGTTCAGTTCTTTAATGTCCCGCTTCAGCTTTA
This sequence comes from Zingel zingel, assembly GCA_023566125.1. Lineage (NCBI taxonomy): Eukaryota > Metazoa > Chordata > Actinopteri > Perciformes > Percidae > Zingel > Zingel zingel. The sequence goes on from CM042319.1 coordinate 29,834,325, forward strand.
TGGAAATAATAAATCTCTGACATACCATTTAAAGATTTATCTGATGCCAACAGTCCAATGGAACAAATGTACAGATGAAGCCATCTTAAATTCCCCTCCCAGCCAGAAGCCAGCCAGCTGCCAGCTGGTTGCCTTCCAATCTCCAGCCTACTTCCTGTCACCCCCCTCCTCCTGTATCCTGACAGAGTGTGTAAATTCCACTGTGACCACACCCATCAAGTTCATTCCAAGTCAATGGTGTCTATTATATAGTTATAGCCTACTGTAGTACTTGTTCTCTAGTCTCTCTAGTCTAGCTTTTTTTAGTTAGTCTATTTAGTTATTGTAATTTAACCATACATGAGGCCTACATTTGTTTATTTAACCTGTGCACGGTTAAAATGTTGCTAATTTCAAAGGTTAGCTATGTAACCATGTTCTTATGGTGGCAATTTTACTGCATGTTACTCAATAAGAGTGTCTGTATCCTTTTATTTTGCTGATGGGCCATTGTTTGTCTGATGTTACATGCTGCTGCATATAAAGTCAGCTGATGACTGCCGCACACAGTTCCTCTATTTCCTACTCCATAGCATTAATTTCCCTTAGTATTTCATTTATTTTCATGCAGTTCTTTTGATTAACATCTTTCAAGGAGAGAACAGTTCGGTAGTACAGACGTGTCTCGGCTCCATCGCTTCCTTAAAGCATTAAAGCAACACTAAAGAACTTTTTGTAACTTAAAATAATGTTTCCAAAATCGTTTCAGTGGTTCATCAACTTGTATCAGGGAGAATGGCACTTCTGCATTCACTTTGCGGCTCTCTACCGGCTATAACCGCACTATGCAAGTTTGCCAGATCGGGTAGCGGATCTGTAGTTCCAATGAGACATAATGGGACAATTCAGCTTCCAACCTGTAGGGTGGACCGAAGCGGGAAAAGTTCTCTAGTGTTGCTTATAACAAACATGCCATCTGGAGTCTATGTGGGCTTAACAAAATGCTTCAGCAGAATATTGTCACTACCTGGTCAACATGATGTGATAAACGTAGCTTTAGGAGGCACACTCCCTCATACAGTAAGCTCCATCAAATAAGAACAGCGGATTTCTCAGGCCAGTAAATGGCTGTGTTTATATAACTGCTCCCCCTGGTGGATAGATAAACCATTGCAACTAGTTTTTTTACACACAGTGCTTAGGGGCGTTAACAGTCGGCCCCCAGCTCACTACGTCATCACGAGGGATTTCCCCGGGACGTGAACTCCTCTCCACTGTTTGAAAGCCCTGTGTTTTAGGAGCCAAACATCCACCCCGACCTCCTCCCTAACAGGCAATGTGCTGCTGACAGTAATAAATACCTGGAATACATGCGAATTACAGTGCATTACCTTTCATAGCTATATGAATGGTTAATGAGAGCAGCCTGCTGAGTACACAGTAAAGGCCTAAAAACATATCTGTTAAAAGAATGCTTTCAAGTTCCACAGAGTCTCACATTTTGTCATTTCACATTGTACTGTAGCTTACTTGGAGCCCTAAAAACTAAAAAAGAAGTAGTTGATGAATGTTAGAGACAGGCTTTAGATTACATGTATCTCATATATTAGCTTTTCTCCTAAAACGACTTACAAAAAGTGCATTCAGCCACGTGGATACAACACCAAAAAGTGAAAGAGTCATGCAACTACACCAACTGAAAGTGCTACATTTAGATACAAGTAATGTAAAATAGTAAATAGTAAATAAAAGATTGAATGATTGATGAATGTAACTGTGTGAATGTGATCAGGGCGTTCCTTCAAAAGAGAGTTTTCCTCTCAGTGAGCCTTCCCTGAATAAATAAAAGGTTAAAGGTAGCCTATATGCAGGACTCTATTCTAATCACGCAGCATAGACTTAGCAACCATGGGGTCTAGAGCCTTCAGCCGTACAGCCCCGTCTCTGATCTCTCTCCCACAAAACCATCGGTAAAAATGAACTCTCTCCCCACCTTCAAATCACAGCTCAAAACACATTCTTTAGATTAGCATATTCCCTCTGATCACGCCCTTTTCATGATTGCTGTTTTTATTCCTTGTTTATATGTAGCTGTCTGTGTTCTTGTTTTTAATTACTGTTTAACTGATGTAAAGTGACCTTGAGTGACAGAAAATGAATTATCAATGAATCCATCAATTCTGCAATACCAACACATTCTCACTCCCATCTCGTAAAATACGGACGCTCGGTCAGGTGCCTTGTCGTTGTTATTGATGCTAAGGCCGGTTACACACGTTTCTGTTGCGTGTCAGCTGCGTGGATTTTTCTATGTCTTACACACCAGAAACGTGTCTGACACGGCGCAGCTGCTGCTAGCCTTGTCTGTACACACATGTATGTTTCCCATTGATAAAATGAAATACCAGGTTAAACATGAATATAGACTGATTTGATTACAGCAAAGACAACGTCGGCAGTATTGACGGCAAAATAGGCTACAGAATATTTCTTTCTGTATTGACAGGTGCAATATTAGAATATTGATTATTTCTTTTTAATTACATTTATATCTGCATTTATATCAAAACCTAGACACTTTCAAACATCAACATGTCATTTATTAATATGTATTAGTGTCAAAATGACATATAAACATCTTTTCCTATTCTATTTTGCGTCGTGGGTGGGCTTATGGTTCCGTGACACACGGGAATAACAGGACGGTTAAAGAAGAAAGCGACTTTGAAACACGCGGGACATGAACACCAGTCTCCTGGGTGAAAGTCCTGTGTCTGACCCATCTGCCACCCCAACCAATCTCCCTATGCCGAATTTCGGCCTTACATAGTACTCACTAAACCCAGCGTAGCTGCTCCTCTCCCCGCTACGTTATAATTCACCAGCACTCACTCCTCCCACTGGTTCACTATCTCCACAGTACTGATCACTCACACCTGCACTTCATCAGTTCACCACCTGCACCTCATTAGTCCACTATCTTTATATTTGGCACATGCACATCCACTCATTGTCTGGTCTCGTCGTAACAAGACACCAAGACTCTCTCCTGCTACTTACCTATTGCCATTGAGAATCCTGCCTGCTATCATCCTCCTGCCGTCTGCTGCCACCCTAAGACTCCAACTATTCCAGCTAAGTTCTGTTTGTGCATTGCCAGCTCACCTATCCTCCTGTTGGATTTTGTGAATAAAGCTCGTTTCACTTACCACCAGTCTGACTCCTGCTCATTCCGTGACAGCTGAAGGGTGCTTTTTTCATTGCTTCAGACGATGACAGCCACTGTCTTGTGCATGCTAGAAAAAGAAATTAAATAGGACCTAGAAATAGGACCAACGCCTATTTTTCACGTAACACTCAAGCGTGTTGGAAGCAAGCTCTATTTTGTCCAGGCAAAATAGAATAGGAAAAGATGTTTATATGTCATTTTGACACTAATACATATTATTAAATGACATGTTGTTTGAAAGTATCTAGGTTTTGATATAAATGCAGATATAAATGTAATAAAAAAAAAAAAAATCGATATTCTAATATTGCACCTGTCAATACAGAACAAACTATTCTGTAGCCTATTTTGCCGTCAATACTGCCGACGTTGTCTTTGCTGCAATCAAATCAGTCTATATTCATGTGACAGTGGCTGTCATGAGTTCGGAGTGAGAACGGGTTGGCAATACATATGAATTTTTGTATGACCTGGGCGGGTGTGTGTCGGATTATTTAGCGGCTGATGCTTCTTTGTCTTTGGATTTGAACCTGCAGGAAATAAAATAAAATAAATATTGATTAAAAAAAAGTGATGTAACTGGCTTAGATTATATTTATCAGTCACCACAATGATCAATAATCATCTCATCCAGTTCTTTTGCACGTTGTGCAGCTGCACCTACACGAACTGACCAGCCTTTAAGCTGGGAAAACCTACAAATGTAAACTTTGGCTTAGTGTATATAAAGTCACTCACACAACCTATCCCCACTGGTTGATTGATTGATTGATTGATTGACATTAACAGAAGAACAGATGCTGAGCGAGTCACAGGGGGATCATCAAGAGGACATTGTATTATTTTAGTCAGTCAGTCTGGTCCGTCAGAGGGTCAAGAGAGTGGAATTCAACCTCAGACCATATTATTAGTTTGCAATCTCGACATATGTATTTTAGGTATTTTTTCCCCTCTTATTGCTCTCAACAGCTGTGTCTTTTCTAATCTTTGTTTTGTGCTAAGTCCTGCTCTGCTTGTGTTATATTCTTGTTTGTATTTAACAGATCAAAAATAGCCTTTTTGGTTAATTCTGGCATTTTTAACACACGAATAATCATGATTTGATTGTCCTTTTCTTAAATAAAGACTCCTACTGCTTTGCTTTCACAGTAGAAATAGATGGTTAGTCTAGGGTTAATACTATTGGAAACTTACTTGTATTACTTGTTCTTGATGTTAATTCAACGTAAAAGAAAAGCTGCTGCTGCAACTCCAAGTACAGCAGTAAGAATTCCAGTAACTCCAAGTATTTTGGTCCACATGCTCATTTTGACTGAAACACATCACAAAAAGTTTTAGTTTAGTGTAGTTAGTTTTTTTTGCACGTGTGACTACATATGTTCAGTAGAATGGTTGCAGACACATTCGAACACATTCTCATGAATGGGTTCGTATGATATGGTACGGAAACTCATGCATAACAGTTTGAATAATATCCTACAAAATTAGGCAACTACCGGCCGGTCACGTGAGGACGGGTAAAGAGCTCTGTGAGCTGTCGCTTGTGTCAGCTGCCGTTACAGTTGAGTTTAGCTGACAAAAATTCATGCGGGGACGACACCAAAACAACAAGATCATGGTTTGGATTCAAACATTCCTTTTCTTTTCCCCGGGAAGAGAACTCCACCCCCCTGCTTGAAAGTCCTGTGTTTGACAGCAGCAGTCACTGTGGTGCTGACAGTAATAAATACGTGGAATACATGCGCATTACAGAGCTTTGCTTTTCATAGCTACGTGTATGAATGGTTCATGAGAACAGCCAGAGACTAAACATAAAGAACAGTTAAATGTGCTGCTAAAACACATGAACAACTCAAGGAGGAGTCTTACCAATAATAGTCACATAAATCTCAGCATGAGTCCTACGGTTGGTTTCCTCTTGTATGAGAACACAGCGATAGCAGCCGGTCTTGGTCACAGTAGTCTGGAGGGTGATGTGGTATCTGTCTCCTCTTTCAGAGAACTGCGGGTCTTTAGCAGGAAGTTTGTTTCTATCTCTGTCCTGCCACTCTACTCTAGGTTTGGGAGCAGCACCTCGAACCTCACACTGCAGCAACACTCCATCATTTGTGGCATTAATAATGTTGATGTTTGGCTCTGGAGCAACTGTGAATACAGGATAAACAATAACTACAGAATAATTACAGGATTAGTTATAGGGATGTAACCATGCATTGTGAATATGTTCAATCAATATAAATGTGTAAAGCTTGCAACCGGTTGAGATAAAAAATGATTCATGGTGCAATTTTTAAACGGCCTAGGGCGTAATCTACTTTAGATATCACTTGTTTGACTTCAGACGTCGCTACTAACAATGCTTCTTGGCAATACATATTATACCATTGGAAAGCCTGATTATTTCCCCTTTAAATGGTGCCACATTTCTAACATATTTGTGGGATGAGCAGCAGAGCTGAGTATGTTGGTTCCGCCTATGAAGATTTTTCCAAATTTTCTCTGACAGTGCGTTTTCTTTGTTGACTCTTGTTTGGTGTTCTTTGGTGGATTGGGTAATTGAAGTCTAAAGTCACAACACATATTGGCAATTTCCCAATTTATTCATTTCACAAACAGGAGCGTCAGTAGCATGTGGAAGATCCAGCCTGGCACCTCCTCCTCATGCTGGTCTTCAGCCTGCTGTGGGATGGCATCCCATTCTTCAACCAGCCCATGTAGCAAGTCAGCCAACGTGGTTGTGTTGGTTACTCTGGCACGAACAGCACGCCCAAGCTGATCCCACAAGTGTTCAGTGGGGTTGAGGTCAGGTCTGCTGGCAGGCCATTTCATCCTCTCCACTCCCAAATTCTGGAGGTAGTCTCTGATAAAGCCCGCCCTGTGGGGATGAGCGTTGTCATCTTGGAAGATAGAGTTTGGTCCCAGACTTTGGAGATATGGGATTGCCACTGGTTGCAGAATCAGGCACCTGATTGTCAGCACCTGGGGGTACCAGAAACTCAAAACAAGAGTCAATAGCAACAGCAAAGAAAAGCTGTTTGGCATTGTCAGAGACAATTTTTCATGGGTGCAAGCCACATACTCTCTGCTGCTCATCCCACAAATGCATGTTCCTTACAAATGTGTCACCATTTAAAGGGGAAATAATCAGGCTTTCCAATGGTATAACAGTTATTTGAAAGAATCATTGTTACAACAAAGAAATAATCTACAAACACAAATGTCCTTACTTTGGTTGCAGCTCATTCCGGTAACAACACCGTTAGAAAATCGCATCATAAACTCAACATCGAGAATAGTATTGAATTGTGAGTTGAGTGTATCGTTACATTCCTATTGAGCATGTAATTTTCTTTATAACTAATAAAAGTACTCACCAACAATAAGCGTGATGTGGAATATTTCTGTAACTGGTTCAAACAGAATTAAGTCATATGAAATGTGTGTCTTCCATATGGTAACAAAAATGTTTTATATTATAGTATAGTTTTTGCAAGAGTGTTCCATTTTGCAAAGAGTCTGAGTTGTTCTGCTGATTGGCTGTAGTATTTTGAAAAATAGTGCTTAAGCAATCGGAAAAAAAAGTTACATCCCATAAAATACACTTTTGCACTTACACAAAAGTGAGGTCCCACTGAGTTGGTTCTTATTCATCACCCCCCCCGGAACTTTTTACTTGTTGAATTGGTCTTTTAAAAGGGCATTCCAAAAAGTAAAGAGTTCTGGGTGGGCTATAGGCTAATAGAGTTTTCTAAGTGAGCTTTGTAATTAAAAAACAGGTTGAAGCAGTTTACAAGCTGTGACCGCTCCCACAGACGGCAATCACGTTTTTGTTTCTGTTTCCACCCAACGTCAAAGACCAACTGCATGCCAAATTATGACTTACTTCAAAAAACACAGAGGTCATCTGTGAGGAATAGATCAATAACCTGTGCTGTGAATGGTAACTGTGTTACTGACGCTAATAATTAGGATAGTATAGTCCACAGAGCGTGCTCTTGATCCTTAAAATTGACACAACATCCGGTTCTGTCTGTCTGTCTTCATACCTACAAAGTTAGTCATTCTTACCGTTTTCATCACAAAGTGTTTTCCCGGTCGAACACAGAAGACACCAACACAGCAGCTCCAGTAGAAGCTTCATAGTTGTCGATGAATTATTGTAAAAAGAAGGAGCTCTTACAAATCGCTGCGCACAGTTTACTTTTAATTAGCCTACCTCTCTGTCACTCCCAGTGCAACACCAATAACACAAACGGCAGTATGTGACGATTAGTGGTGAGACTGTTGCCCAGTGACTGTATCAGCAGTACTGTATGTACCTGCACGTTACCGCCCAGAAGCACCATAGATGTACTAACAGAAGGAGCAGCACACGGAGCTGTGTCGCCATCTTGTGTCGTGTTACTGGAGTTACGCTAGTCCACAAGTCTCACCGTCGGTCCCGTGTCTTGTAGACGGATAAAGACTTCAAAGATGAATTCCCAGGGTGTGATGAATTGGTTTAAATCGAAAAAAAAGGATTATCCTTTATATCCGTTTTTCGTTTCAAACCAAAGATGAAAAAGAAAAAAGGAAAACTGCTCATTTTTACACGACGCTGAAGTTGGCATCCGATTCGCAGCTTCCGATTCGGCAGTTAAGGGGAAATTTAAGGGGAACTTAAAACTGTCCGATTCAGCAGGGAAACACGTTTTTTGAACCTCTTACTGTATTTAATGAGTGTTAGTCATTAAGGTAAATTATGAATTATGTCTAAAACACACTTTTAGATTTGTGAAAGCTTTATTGTCTTTATGAGAAAACAATAAAGGGGGATTTCACCGTTTTTTTCACATGTAGACCACATTAGACCAGGTCCAGATCTAAAACCACAATAGCTAGGCTTGTCAACTCTGGACTACATTATCCCAAAGAGTCTAAGAAGTCTTAAAAACACAGTTTGAGATTTGTGAAAGCTTTATTCTATTTGTGAAAATGTAATAAAGGGAGATTTTACTGTTTTTTTCACACGTAGACCACATTGGACCAGGTCCAGATCCAAAACCACAATACTTAGACCTGTCAAATCTGGACTACATTATCCCAGAGAGTCTAAGGAGTCTTAAGAACACAGCTTGAGATTTGTGAAAGCTTTATTCTATTTGTGAAAATGCAATAAAGGGAGATTTTAATGCTTTTTTCACACGTAGACCACATTGGACCAGGTCCAGATCCAAAACCACAATACTTAGACCTGTCAAATCTGGACTACATTATCCCAGAGAGTAGAATAAAGCTTTCACAAATCTCAAACTGTGTTTTTAAGACTCCTTAGACTCTCTGGGATAATACTGAATCGGACAGTTTTAAGTTCCCCTTAAATTTCCCCTTAACTGCCGAATCGGAAGCTGCGAATCGGATGCCAACTTCAGCGTCGTCATTTTTTCTCCGTGTTATCATTCGTTCGCTGCTCTGCAGTACCCTGCTACGTCCTTATACATCCTGTATACGTCCTGCTACGTGCATTATCTTCATTGTGACTAGTATCGCCACTGTTCATCACACCCCCAACCAGCACCGCCAGACACCGCCCACCAGGAGCCTGGGGCTGGCCCAGCTTTCTCCCTAAAAGGAAGTTTCTGTGACTAGTATTGTCACTGTTCATCACACCCCCAACCAGCACCGCCAGACACCGCCCACCAAGAGCCTGGGGCTGGCCCAGCTTTCTCCCTAAAAGGGAGTTCTTCCTCGCCACTGTCACACTAAATGCTTGCTCTTGGGGGAATTACTGGAATTGTTGGGTCTTTGTAAATTATAGAGTGTGGTCTAGACCTACTATATCTGTAAAGTGTCTTGAGATAACTCTTGTTATGATTTCATACTATAAATAAATTGAATTGAATTTAATTAGTTTCCCTGAGCGACCACCATGCTCCATGCTGCAGCCATACAGTCTTGTCTTCTTCTAAATGCAGTTCAGTGGTTAAATCTGAGGAAAAAAAAGGGATTTTATGAAAAATGAACGATAAAACCGTAATATTCAAAAGAAAATAATGATTGTAGAAAAACGTGATTTCATGAAAAGAAAGAATAAAATCTTTAAATTCAGAAAATAAAAGAGAAATCAAGAATGGAATCGTTATATTTAGAAATGAAAAAAAAAATTAAAAAGGAAAAGAGTTGAAAAATAAAATCGTGATATTCAGAAAATAAAAAATAATGTAAGAAGTATAGGGACTTCATAAAAAAATGAACAATAAAATCTTAATATTCAGAAAATAAAAATATTTTAAAAATAAGTTTTGTTGTTTTAATCAGTATTATTGATTAAGTATTTAAAATAATTCATTTAAATAATTGATCAAACTAAAAGGGATATCAGGTTTTAAAATTTAAATTTCCTTCAAAAAGTGTCCTCAGTGTATGAGATAAAAACATTCAAATTAAAATAAAAAAAAAATTTGAACAGGTTTTTAAACAGGTTTTAAAGTGTGTACTGTATGTATATATATATATATATATATATATATATATATATATATATATATATATATATATCCATCCAAATTTGATATGATGAGTCTCTGTCTCGTGATCTCCCTGTAGCCTCACAGATTTTTTTTTTTTATCTACAGAGGGTTCAAACCACAGAAAGCGCAAGTCCTCCTCTTCCAGTGCTTATTTATTTTTTATTTATTATTATTGTATTGATTTTATTTTTTAAGTACTTCACTTTACCTGGATTATTTTAATGTAAGCTATTTTGTAATTAATTAATTATAATTTATTTTATTGATTGGATGAACTATAATTTGCCTAAAGATGATTATTTTGTATTTTTGTCTGTCTGATTGAATGCTTGTGTTAAAAAATAAATCAGACGTTACTCAACAGTTACTCAGTACTTGAGTAGTTTTTTCACAAAGCACTTTTTTTACTCAAGTAATTATTTGGATGACTACTTTTTACTTTTACTTGAGTCATATTATTCTGAAGTAACAGTACTTTTACTTGAGTACAAGTTTTGGCTACTCTACCCACCTCTGTTTATTTAATTGTAGGCTATATTTCCAGCAGGGTGCCTGGCTGCAGTTGAGGTTATGCCATCCAAAAAGGCCTCAGGCTCCTCAAATACTAGTTAACCATGCCATCCAATAAAGCACTGCACACACTTTTTTTGTCTACTAAAATCTAACTATAACAGTAGATTGTGTAGCCTATTTGCTGTGGCAGATATAAATGATTTGAATGACTGTGTTAGGTCACCCTGGCATAAAACCCTCCAAAATCATAAAGATAAAAAAATTCTCAAACAATCCTCATTTTCATCATTATTTAAACACATACACACACACACACACATAGTGCGTCTCACTATCATTGTGGGGACCCGTCATTGACATAATGCATTCCCTAGCCCCTTACCCTAACATTAACCATCACAACTAAATGCCTAACCTTAACCCTTACCCTCACTCTAACCATAACCTAATTCTAACCCTAATCCTAAAACCAAGTCTTAACCCTCAAACAGCCCTTTAATCTTCTGGGGTCCAGCATTTTGGCCCCACAAAGCTGTCCGGACCCCACAAGTATACTGTATTCCCGGTTTTTCGACCCCACGAATGTAGTTTAACAAGAACAGACACACAGACACACACACACACACACACACACACACACACACACACACTTGAAGCAGTCAAAGTGCTCTCTGAACCTGAGCCTGTTAGGGCACATGTCCAAAATGTGAAAAAAAAATTAAAACTTTGTCATAGAGCTAAACCAAATACATCACTGGAAAGGTCCTGGCATGGAGAGTAACATATATCAATTTGACAGTTCTATATTATTCCTGCTTTGAGATATTGACCTTTGAACCTTAACCTCAGGGCATATTTGAAGGCTTATTATTATGGAACGAAAAGGGTTACAGACATGAGAACAACTAATATAGAAAGGTGTTGACATGGGTTATATTTTGAGCATAGTCACCAAGGGGTGTGGGGGGAGGGGGGGCTATGATGTAAAAATAAAAAATCCACCATTGAACAAGGCAATATTTAAAGTTTGATGCCAAAAATGTATTATACATCCCCTAAAACCCCTGGAATACCACCAATTAAGTATTTACAACTTCCAATTTTAGGGAAAACCCTGATTTAAAAAAAAAAAAAACTACAACTCCCTAGACCCCTCTTCAGCACTTGTGTTGACATCAGCACCCCAGTTGTAGTTCCTCAGTTTTAGGGTTGTGCTAGGGTTTTGAAAACATATATCTACCCAATATATCAAATATCACACACTGTCTAATACATAATTATACTGCATGTAATGACCTATGCTAAGAAAAGACAAAAACAACAAAACAATGTTTGTTTAATGATGATATTTTAACTAAAACAGGAGACCAGCGTGCCAACTGCTCTGCTCACGTGACGCAGAGGGGACTGTCCTCATCTCCATAGTAACGGCCAATGTTGCTACTTCCGCTATCAAAAATGTAAAAACACACACATTTATTTTTCATAACTGAAGGCGTGATTATTAAAAACGACATATTTGACGTCAATCTACTCTAGTGCTGCGTTATAAAACACAAATATCTTTAAGACAAGAGATATTTAATTTTCCACTTATTGTCCGCCAGTTTTTGTTTACCCGACAGGAACCTCGAGAGTCACATGAGCTTGACAGCTGTTATGCCTGCCTTATGCGCCTGCAGTCCTAGTTCCTTTTGTCACAACTTCACAGGTGTGTGTTGATTCGAACATGGTGAGCACATGCATTAACAACTTTCTTCAGTGTGTCATACTTTTGGTGACAAGCCACCCAAAAGGCGTTCAAGCTTTCAGCACCACGGAGAGCAGCCTTCATGTCACCAGCGGCCTGGATGTCAATCAGTTCGCTGTGATTGGCCGCCTCGTCCAGCGGCAATCACCTTCCCCACGTTAGCAGTTGACAGCCTCATGAATATGAAGCCTAAAATATCGTTTTCGCCCTAGTGGCTTGCTATCGTACAGATAATATGAGTCAGTTAACACTGACAAAGGCTAAAAAATAACATTAATTTCAAAGGCAAATTGATATATGAAATAATAATATATTACTTAGGATACAATATTCATTTTCATTTTACAAGAGTGTCTGGCCCTGATAGTGTCTGCCGAGAAAACTTCTGGCCCTTGGACAAATGTAGTTGATGACCCCTGCCTTAGAATATAGGCCTAATGCTTACTACAGACTTACCTGAAAGGAACAGCTCACACAATGGGATAAAAAAGGAAACTGACTTAACCCTTGTGTTGACCTCGGGTCACATTGACCCGTTTTGAATTTTTGTTTTATATCAGAAAATATGGGACGTAGAAATAAGCGCTGAAAATATGTAGAATAAAAATAAAAAAAATGGAAAACGTTGGAAAAAGCAAAAACAAATTGTGAAAAAAAGGCGTCAAAAATGTCAGGAAAAAAAGATTTTTTTTTTCCAAGGTTGAAGGGAAGACAACACAAGGGTTAAATGAAAACTATTCATGAATCAAACAAAAGAGACGATGACTATTGCTGAAACAACTTTCACTTTACTGGGTGAAATTAATAAAGTAGGCTTTCTAGAGCAAAGAGACTATGCCCTGTTCAAAATAAAGACTATATATCTTCAGATAGAGAAGGTGTATGTATGTATGTGTGAGTGAGTGAGTGAATTAATATACTAACATGTGGAAACATAAACTGGAATACTGTTGGAGAGAGTAACAATATAATAGGCTATGTAAACTACAGTAGGTACAGTATATACAAACTATACACAACTACAGTGAAGCTATGTAGGGATGCGCAATACATTTTGACCAAAAATGTAATGCTAAAAAAAAAAAAAAAAAGACCACTGTAATTTGTCATGTTTGACAGTTGTGAATCACCAGTGATTGGGTTGGGGCAGAGGGTGGGGAATAATGGGCTAACAGAATGGGTTTTTACATTACATTACATTACATTTTACATACAAATCTTACAACAGCAGTAAAATAGCATCAGGTTTCACATACAAGTTACTATAGCACTGACGTTTGGGTTCAACACACTGTGAAGACATCTTCTTAGAGTCATACACATCATCTCCCTAATAACTACTCTCTCAGTTCCTCATCAGTTGAGGAAGTATTCTCTAAGTCTTCCTCTTCAGAGAAGTCATCTAAGGTTTGTTTGCAGTCCAAGAATACTTTTGTATGTTGTGCGTGCTGTGGCCAGTTGTGCTTCAACTTCACACAATCTTCTCTTCAGCACACAGAGTAGTCCCTCACGTCCTTTCTCCATTAATCCGTCTGTACTGCCTGAGAATGTGACATTAAAATAAAAAGAAATGAGCCAAGTGGTTACCAGAGAAGCAAATTGAAGAAAAGACTAACTATTTATTGTCCTTACATTTCCCACTGGTGTCTTCAGTGAGCTGAAAGGTAAACTATTCAATCAGTCCAGCAACACTCCTCATGTACTCCATGTGCTGCTTGACTTCACAAACCACAATAACTTCTTCTTCTTTCAGTCTAGCCAGCAGCATTACCTTGTCAAAAACATTTTTTTGCCGCTCCATATCACCATGACCTGCAAAACATTACATCAAAGTGTTATCTTACAACCTCCTATAAAAATATTGGGACAGAAGATATTTTGCATGCTGTACTACTACTATAGAGAAATAAACCCTGACAGGATGAGATAGAACCCCAGATTCCATATGTACATCAGAATGTGTGCATCAAACAATTTGTATTCAGTGCATTTCAGAGGAAGTACTTACATTATCATGGCCAGGAGTAGTTGTCCACAGCCAGGAGTTCATTGGGAGAGGGCAGTTTTTCAACCTCCCCACAGTAGCATTGTGCTCATTGATGGCAACTTCCAAGGCTTTCTTCTCAACAGCAATCTTTCTTCTCAGTTGATGCCTTCGCTTATTCCCACCTACAATGAGAAACATAAAATGAGTGTGCACTCACACGATGACTACACAAAAGCACCATACAACATAAGGCTTCACAATATGCATGTATATGTTATGATTATTGTGACAGATGCTGTGTGATCATTTTTGCATCACAAGTTTCATTATCATTTGAAAAATTGTGAAAAAAAACTTGTGAAAGATTTTTCGGAATCTATTTTAAACAATCATGTTTTTTTTTTAAATAGAGGATAAAATTGGTAGGTCAGGACATCTGGAAATATTTGGATATTGCACTCAACCTTATTATGATTTTGACAGTTTTCAGTATGCTGCCCTGACTTGTAGTAAACCTACTTCAAAAGATGTGTTTTTTATTTTTATATTTAATAAACGGCTTTGCTATTTTTACTATGTATAAATCAGTAGTGAATTCATTTTTTCACAAATCTGCATTACTAGTGGCCTTTTCTGCTCTCACCAGACTGAAGATACAGCTGAAATTTTCGCTGTTTGATGCCCAAATATAGCCCATCGATGGTCCTCTGCAGGTCATTTTGGAATGTTGCTCCTTTGGATGACAACAAACAAAAAGAGCAGAGCCAAATGATTCTTTAATATATGTCATCAAATAATTTTTTCAAAGTACCTGAGGTCCACTGCTGAACATCAGACACCCACTGCTGGACTGTGTCTTGCTGTAGAGATAACTCAGCAGTGAGTTTCTCCAGGTCCTTTGTTGCCTCTGTAATCCTTTGTACAGTCTGTCCGAAAGAAATATCTGTTTTAACAAATGCTGAGACACAATTCAAAAACAAAAATGTTGTTATACATATTTGCCTAGTTAGTACCTTGATGTATCTTTTGGCCAGTGTCCGGTCAAGGTTTTCTGCCTTTCGCTTGTTCCAGCCACTTGCCTGGATAGTTAGCATGTCTGTGCGAACTTGACACACAATGTATGCGCAGTAATTTAGGTTCACAGTGAGGACCAAAGGTCAGATACTACAATGATCATTCTCTAATATTGTCACATAAACCTGGAAAGAATCATACAACTAATTAACATGTCAGAAGTTAAATTATAAAGAGAATCCTGATCAGTGTAAAAGTGCTGACTAGACAATTGTTTACAAAGGGAGCACCTATGCATGGAACTCTAAAATGCAAAGGCTGAGCATCAGTGTTCAAACCCCTTCTCAGAAGGGGGAATATGGGAAATATTAATAAAGTCTGGTGCTGTTAGTCTTCTCTGGAGTTGGACACCTGCAGAGATTTGACTCCACCTGATCACGAGGAAGCACTCTATTGTAGAGAGGTGCTACACCTTCTGGTTTGGTCTTTGTGGAGAAGGAATCATACTGCAGCATGATAACGACCCCAATCACACCTCAAAGCTCTGACAGAACCACTTGAAGACCAAAGACTATAATAAAAAATAGCGCTACACTCAAAACAAACAAAAAATATGTCGGCTTGTGGTCTCAATTTGGACACAACTATACATGAAAAATGCTTACCGGCTTTCGACATGTACTTGGAACATATGGCCGCTAGGGTTTTGACTCCGAACTTCGTTATTCGAATATAATTTGAATATTTAAAAAAAGAATGATATTCGAATGAATATTAGGCAGCCCTTAATATTCGTATTTCGAACATGTTATGGGCATTGTATTTTTTAAATGCGTTTGCTTGTAAACCTTGTTTTCAATTCAGATTCCGAGGCTTTTTCACGCATTTCAAAATGTAACTACACGTCGCTCGGCCGCGGCGACGCGCATCGCGGCTTGGTAGCGCATTTAACTTTGTTTTATTTATTGAATAAAACAAAGTGGCTCTACTTTGTTGCTCTTTATTCATGCTATTTCCCACTTGGTTTTTGTTCCACAAGCCTCAGCCTGATATATGTGGAGAGGACTTTTTATTAAACACTCAGCATCTCAAACACTAACCCCCAAAGCTCCTGGCTCCAGCTTTACATGCTGCATCCTCCTTTGCAGCATGCAGATGTTAGGCAGTAGAATCTGCATTTGCAAGGGTTTTATAACCAGTGGTGCCAGCAGTAAATCTTATTTGTATTGCTTTTTTTAATTGTGTCCTTTCCCCACTATATTCCTTTCTTTTTCTGTACTTGTTCTTGTTGTGTCACTCATTGTTTAATAAAAAAAAAATACATTTCATTTATTCATCCAAGTGTAATGAGTTGTTATTCTTTAATATGTGATACTTTGTGTATGGCTTAGTCTTAAAACGATCATGGTTGTGTGGTCAACTCCTGGCTCATCAGAAGAAGTGGGCTGGACACTAAATGCTGAATGGACCGTTGCTACTCTGCTTTCTCAATCGCTCTCTGACCTTGGGTAAGTGAATGGGAAATTACAAGCAAAATCAAGGAAAATATAATAGTCCAGATGTGCAAAAAAGAACATCTTAAATCATCTTTGATTTAAAAAAAAATGTAAGGTTAAGGTTAACCCTTATGTTGTCCTTCGGGTCCCCGGGACTTAGTTTATTTTTGACATTTTTGCATTGGATTGGCCTGGTGTTGAGCTTTGGGGGGGGGGGGGGGGGGGGGGTCCCAGACATGTCAGAACAAACGCGTTTGGACATGCTAATACAAAATGTAAACAAACTAAACAAGCCCCCGTGACACGAAGGACAATACAAGACAGTAGCCTAGTGCTACCTATCCTAACAGGGATGTGAAGCTTTCCCTCCAAAACTTAAAAACGTATCTATACATAGCTTTCAGTTGTCACCCCACCACTCCAAATGTAAAACTGACATTTACAAATATGCAATAACAATCAAACAAGTACATGGGTATGTGATTTTATTTATATTTACCATTCAATATAGCAATCGCTGCTGTCAGTCCCATAGTAGAACATGACAGCGCTGCGTGTGTTTGGAACTATACAGGCTTACATGAACCACGTGACCACCCCACTAGCGAGATCACCGAGTGTCGCAACTCTTACTATCTCTATGGCTCTGGTTTGCACTAAAGAGAAGACACCCAATACTTTAAGCTTTTTCTTTGTCAAAGTCTCTGCAACTAGTGTACTTGAATTTTATTTATCTGCAACATTATGTTGTATAATTACAGTTTTGAACAATAAATGTTCTCAAAACTATACTACGTTTCTTTCTCTTTTAAAAAAAAAAAAAATACATTTAGCTGTTTGGTTTTCCTTAGGGTCTATGTAACCTGGTCTGAAATTGTTCTATTATAATTTACATATCGCAATATATATCGTTATCACAAGAGGCTGCAATATATATCGCAATATGGATTTTAGGCCATATCGCCCATCCCTCGCTCACCGGAAAAGTGCTTCTAACGGCCTTCACTGGTCTCCGTCCAGAGCAACGGGATCTGTTGGTCCATTCTTATATACTGTCTATGCTTACTCCATCCATGTTTTTTTTTGCTGATGCTTTGGTGCCCTCTGATGATCCAAGTGTTGAACTGAACAAAGTTCCAAAAGTAAAAGCACTCACAATTGGGCCTCATTCTGGGCTGAAGAACTAAATTGTAAAATTTTGGGGAGGACATGCCTCGCCTCCTAATGCATGTGTGTGTCTCCAGGCAGGACGTCTATCCACAATTAAAATCATATTTCTCACTGAATTTCCAACTGATTTTGAAGCTGTATTTCTGATACATGGTACTTGGTTGAATTTAAAATGCAGGTTTTTCATGCCAACATATCATATCTTGTGTCTACAGTATGCAACTTTAAGCTTTAATATAAACTAGTGGGTTATAAAAAACATTCACCCCCATACAGTTGTTATGAAGGGGGCATAGCTATATAGAGAACAAAAACTTTAAATTATTTTATAGCTTTTGAGTATTGTACACTTTAGATATCCTGATCCACCTTACTCATCTGTATATCTGTGTTTATATACTTTCTGTTTATATAAGGGTGTTTATTGTGTAAATATGTTGGTTTTATTACTATTATTATTATAACTAATTCTATTTTTTCTATGTCTTATACTTTATGTATAGTTTTTCTCCTATGTCTACTGAATGTGTTCTGATGTGTGTACATTTTTTTCTTTTGAGCTGCTGTAGCACAGGAATTTCCCCAGTGGTGGATTAATAAAGTCTTTCTTATTTTATCTTAGATATCCTGATCCACACCAGTTGGTGGCGGTAAAGCACCAAATTGTTGTCTGCCAACCGACAAAAATCTCAAAAAAAGAAAGAAGTGGAGGAATGAATGAAAGATTAGTAGAGAGCACCGACACGAGCTATACGCTCAGTTGTCCGGTAGAAATCCATTGAATCCATTTCAACCTGTTTGTCCATACGACCAGCGAGATCTGTTCACCGAGTTCCCGCACTACAAACTCCCGGACCGCTTCATATCGACTCCTCAGCTGCTTCAGGTAACCCGCCATTTGTCCGGAAAACCCAGCAGAAACCTGGACTGGATTCGCGGACTGGAGAACTGACTGGCTCATTCCGTAAGTGCACAACAAACTTAGTTAGCCTATTTTACTTGAAGGTTTCTTTTATTTTGGTTGCATGTAATAACTGAATTAAACATCGTTTACATTTGTAAATGGAACAGTTTTTTTCATTGTCTTTGTGGACAGTTTGACTGACATTAGTGTCGCATTGGAGCGATACGTCCATAGACAGTATATAAGGATACGTCGACGCGGCCGCCATTTTGGTACGGACATGCAGTCCCTCCTAATGCATGTTTGTTTACAGGCACAGGGCCGGATTAACAATTTCATGTGCCCTGGGCAACAAGACTCAATAGCCTCAGCATAAAGTGCATTCAAGAGACAGAACAGATGCACAAATGTTTAAGATAACTTTTTACAATGAATCTTTCACAGAACTTGGTGACTAAAGAGTAATTATTAAATGTTTCAATATGTAGCCAATCAATTATCTTTTGACTGCAACAGTGAAATAAAGCAGACAGCTATGGAAGCTTTAACTTAAAACTTATTTCTAAAAGGCTCTGTGCTCTCTGCCTGTGTCCCTCTTTCTGAATCTGCAGCCTCCTCTTCATCCCTCACATTCAATTCTTCCTTTCCCTCTTCTCTTTCACTTATTTCTGCATCTCCTTCTGTGGTCTTCTCCTGCCCTGACCCACCTGGTCTCTCCAGTTTGCTGCCTTCTCCAGTTTCCTGCCTTCTCCTCCTTCATTTCCCTCCTTCTCTTCCTCCTGTGCACTACTCAGAATTTGAATACAAATGATCTGATCTCTCAGCAAGCACTGTGTAGTGTGTTGTAACGTAATGCCACAAAAACGGGAACCCTCTGTAAAAGTTCTGAATTCAAACTTGCCAGTTTGTAATATTTTGTATCATGCTGTTCTTGTCTTTACTAATATCAAAACTAATCAAAGGGCAGAATGCTCTTACAAATCACGAGGGAGCGATTTGACTTTTGGCTAACGTAATAGACGCGTTGTTGATGCTGACTTGTCTTTAGCATACATTACATTCATTACAAATTTAACTTTAAATTGAGGTTAAAGGTAGCTGGAAAGGTAGCAAGAAGCTACAGAAACTATTTTTGATGTGATTTAACATAATATTTTGATTGAACGGGTTGCAAAAATCTGCGTATAATTAGGAAAGTGAGGACTGCGTTTATAATGTGATCTAACATAATATTTGACGAAGCCCAGGGCCCCTTAGATGTCCTGTGCCCCTGGGCAAGTGACCAGTTGCCCTAATGGTTAATCCGGCTCTGTACAGGCTGGAGGTCTATCCACAATTAAAATCATAATTTATCGCTGAATTTCCAACCAATTCTTAAGCGGTCTGCTTTGCTTCAAATACCAGACATGCATACATGTATCTTAAAAAGATGAGAGAGGCCTGTAATTTTCATCATAGGTACAATTCAACTATGAGAGACAAAATGAGAAAACAAAATCCAGAAAATCACATTGTAGGATTTTTAATGAATTTATTGGTAAATTATGGTGGAAAATAAGTATTTGGTCAATAACAAAAGTTCATCTCAATACTTTGTTATATACCCTTTGTTGGCAATGACAGAGGTCAAATGTTTTCTGTAAGTCTTCACAAGGTTTTCACACACTGTTGCTGGTATTTTGGCCCATTCCTCCATGCAGATCTCCTCTAGAGCAGTGATGTTTTGGGGCTGTCGCTGGGCAACAAGGACTTTCAACTCCCTCCAAAGATTTTCTATGGGGTTGAGATCTGGAGACTGGCTAGGCCACTCCAGGACCTGGAAATGCTTCTTACGAAGCCACTCCTTCGTTGCCTGGGCGGTGTGTTTGGGATCATTGTCATGCTGAAAGACCCAGCCACGTTTCATCTTCAATGCCCTTGCTGATGGAAGGAGGTTTTCACTCAAAATCTCACGATACATGGCCCCATTCATTCTTTTCTTTACACGGATCATTTGTCCTGGTCCCTTCGTAGAACAACAGCCCCAAAGCATGATGTTTCCACCCCCATGCTTCACAGTAGGTATGGTGTTCTTTGGATGCAACTCAGCATTCTTTCTCCTCCAAACATGACGAGTTGAGTTTTTACCCAAAAGTTGTATTTTGGTTTCATCTGGCCATATGACATTCTCCCAATCCTCTTCTGGATCATCCAAATGCTCTCTAGCAAACCTCATACTGGCCTGGACATGTACTGGCTTAAGCAGGGGGACACGTCTGGCACTGCAGGATTTGAGTCCCTGGTGGCGTAGTGTGTTACTGATGGTAGCCTTTGTTACTTTCGTCCCAGCCCTCTGCAGGTCATTCACTAGGTCCCCCCATGTGGTTCTGGGATTTTTGCTCACCATTCTTGTGATTATTTTGACCCCACGGGGTGAGATCTTGCGTGGAGCCCCGGATCGAGGGAAATTATCAGTGGTCTTGTATGTCTTCCATTTTCTTATAATTGCTCCCACAGTTGATTTCTTCACACCAAGCTGCTTACCTACTGCAGATTCAGTCTTCCCAGCCTGGTGCAGGTCTACAATTTTGTTTCTGGTGTCCTTTGACAGCTCTTTGGTCTTGGCCATAGTGGAGTTTGGAGTGTGACTGTTTGAGGTTGTGGACAGGTGTCTTTTATACTGATAACAAGTTCAAACAGGTGCCATTAATACAGGTAACGAGTGGAGGACAGAGGAGCCTCTTAAAGAAGAAGTTACAGGTCTGTGAGAGCCAGAAATCTTGCTTGTTTGTAGGTGACCAAATACTTATTTTACCGAGGAATTTACCAATACATTCATTAAAAATCCTACAATGTGATTTTCTGGATTTTTTTTCTCATTTTGTCTCTCATAGTTGAAGTGTCCCTAAATTACAGGCCTCTCTCATATTTTTAAGTGGGAGAACTTGCACAATTGGTGGCTGACTAAATACTTTTTTGCCCCACTGTATATGATACAGGATACTTTGTCAACTAAAAAATGCGGGGTTTCATAACAAAATACCATATATTGTGTAGATATAGAAACCTAACTTGTTACAAGTCTACTTATGCCCTGTCTTTTGTTGTCTGTCCTGTCCCTTGTCGGTCTTAAATGCTCTACTTTAAGTAGTAATTGCACTTTATGTATAATCTATAATGTGTGTGCACTAAATGTAGCCTGTCTCAAATGTCGTTTTTATACATTTTAAATGTAACAGCGTGCTCAGCGTGTAACACCACTTGATCCATGGTGAAACGTTTCGTCTCACTATATACAGCATATATGGTTGAAATGACAATAACACCCACTTGACTTGATAGTAACAGTATGCAGCTTTAAGCCTTATTTGATTAAACGGGTGAGTTATAAAAAACAATTACCCGCCGTTATAAATGGGGGAATTAGCTATAGAGACCCAACCTGTTCTTTGTACCAGGCTGTAAACGTGTTTATTTATTCTGTAAAGTTCAGATTTTTTTAACATAGGAGTCTCTGGGGAATGACTCGCCTCAAACGGCCACGTAAAGAACTGCAGTTCAGCCGCATAGCTGCTGCTTCAATAACACACAGGACAAATTTCATTTTAGCATCTTACTGAGATATTACTCACTACTGAAATAAAAATACTAGCTTAATTTAGTATCAGTAATGGAGGATTAACATGACCTCTTGTGACATTACATTCAACATGTTTGTAACATTACAATATTGTAAAACACCTTTTTAATCTGTGAAATGTTGTTCCATGTTACTTAGTTTTGTTACTTATCTTTCACATGAACATCCAAAAGTCTTTTTCTATGAGTCTGTATGGTTAAGTGGGTCAGATGTCCGTCCCAAACTGGTGGCGGCACAGACGTATCTCACACAACCAAAGGCAGTATCTATGTGTTTATATCTATGATGCCAGACCTATCTCCACAGCGCCGCTGAGGAAGGTCTGGTAACAGGAGCATACACTCCTGCGTAGGAAAAAAAATGGTCTGGGGTTGTTTGCATTTCTTTAAACCAATCACAATCCTATTTGGCGGGGCCAATCTCCAGTTGCAAAGACAGTGAACTTGTTTTGGTGGAACATTTGCTCCCCGCTGAAGAAAACGCAGCATGGAATAGAATGCCTTTATTGTCATTGCATATAACAACAAAATTTCAATTGCACTTCCCCTGGTGGGGATACATAGTATGACCAGACAACATAGTAAAACATGAATTAAGACATAATAAAAAAAAACCTAAGCAATATGAATACAGTAATAAATAACTAAGTAAATAAATTGTAAGAATTGATAAGCAGCTAAAAGAAGACATAGTCCATAAAGTGCAGTGCAGTCCATATGGGTCATGAGTTCAGGTGTTTTTATGGCACTTGGATAAAAACTATTCAAAAGTCTGGAAGTGCGACTGGAACCCTGGAAAGATCTGTAAAGCCTTCCAGATGGCAGCAGAGTGAAGAGGTTGTGACCTGGGTGGGAACAGTCCTTAATTATGTTTTTTGCCCGCTGCAGGCATCTGGTGTGATATGTCAGTGAGTGAGGGGAGCTGTGTGTGAATTATGTTTTGTGCTGATTTCCTGACTTTGTCCAGCACCTTTTTGTCAGCAGTGGTGCAGCTACTAAACCACACCAGAATGTTGTGCGAGATGATACTTTGGACAGAACAGTTGTGAAAGGATAAAAGCAGCTTCTGGGGGAGTTTGATTTTGTTGAGTGACTTGAGAAAGTACAGCCGCTGCTGTGCTTTCTTCACAAGGGCTGTTGGTTGCCCAGGTGCTGCCCTGTGAGATGTGTCCCCAGGAATTTGAAGTCCTTAACCCTCTCCACAGTGTCGCCATTGATGTAAACTGGGACAAGGTCAGTCCTCTTCCTGCGGAAGTGTACCACCACCTCTTTAGTCTTAAAGGTGTTGAGAGACAGGTTGTTGGTGGAGAGTTTTTGGATTTTATCCCTGTAGGCGGACTCATCGTTGTTGTGAAAAAGTCCTACAGTGGTGTTTAGGGGTGGGAGATATGGACAAAAAAATATTGATTTTGACGATAATTAGAAGATATCCTTAAAAATGCGTTTTTTAAAAAGTCTGAGTTACTTAATCGATGATGATGATAATGGGCACAATGTTGAATGAAAACAGTTGTCCATATTGCGTTACAACCTATGGCCTTATTGAACAAATGCCTTCAAGTACTGCCCAGTTCAAGATTACACAAAAATACAAATGAAAATCTGGCCAAAAGGTGCACTTCCAAATCAGATTATTTTAAATAATACTTTAAGTGCAGCCCGGTGACATGTTACCACGTTTCCTCCAGTGCTGAATGCCCTTTCTGAAGGGCTGCTTGAGGTAGGGATGCATAGATATTTTTTAGCAAGTTTCCCCAGTCTGGGGAAATTTACCACTTGTGATTTCCACCAATCCAGTGGATTAACCTCACTGTCCACCTCAGGTATCCGTAAGTAGCTCTTGAGCTCCTTTTCAATAGCAGTGGCCAGTGACTCCCCTCCTCCGACTTTGTGTATTTTGAAGTAACTCCCAAAAGACTTTTTGGTCTTTTTTGCTGCCTCCCTGGTGTCATCATAACCACCACCACTTGATCCATATTCTGCAGCTGTAGCCATAGCTTTGTGTTCAGGTACTCCAGGATGGCTGTTTATATTTATTTGGTTAGGTCTGTGTCATCAGATTTCACTGCCAGGACCTCAGAGTTGAACAATGCCAAGACAGGTTTGAGGTAGGACACTGTTACAAGTTGCTCACCTGAAAGAGCATCTGTAAACTCTAACAGAGGACTAAGCGCTTTGCTCACTGATTCCAGCACATCAACATCTTGCCTTTCTGTTTGCACCCAACACATGACGAATGGCCTTTTCTTGCTCAATAACTCTCTCTATCATGCGCTGTCTTGAGCCGCATCTTGTTGGCGATTCTGTGATGAGTTTATGCTCTGGGAGCTTCAGCTGATCTTGGGCATCATAAAGTGCTCTCTTCATTTTCCAGCTATGGGAAAAAGCTCCAACGACCTACTTGCAAACTCCAATGGCTCTGTCTACTCTAGGATCCCTCATGCTCCTCTCTGGAAAACATTTCATATTTACAGAACAACATTTATTGTGAGCCAATTTCACAGTTTAATGATGTGATGTCCTTGTCAGATATGTTGGACTGATAGTAGCCAACCTTTACACTAAATTTGTATGCATTTGTTTATTGCAGTTTAATTACTGTTAATTTAATGTAGTATTTGTTTAATTGTCAATTGCATACACCTAGTGCAAAAGCTTGGCCTATTTTCGTTCCTTTTTGAAAAAAAAAATCTTTGTCATTCCAACAAACAAAATAATGTTCACATTAAGTGCATTTATATAACCAGTCAAAGTAGGCAACTTACCAATGGCAATATGGAGTCTGTGCCCAAAACACAGTAGCCTCGTCCAGCTGTTAACTCGGAGTGCACTGACAATGTTTGCACTCATGCACACCATACAATCTTCCCTCAGCGACCATGATGCGAGGGCATCCTTTAGACCTTCAGCAATAATGTCACCTGTATGGTCATCTGGGAAGTAAGATGTTTGCAAACAAAAGTGCTGAAGTAGCCAAGATTTGACGTTGGAAATGCACCGTCAAGGAGAGTACGGCTTGGATGTTCTGCTCGACCATAAATCCATAGTGGTTGCGAAGTGTGACACCTGCAGTTTATTTGTCGCAGTTTGGCGACATGAGTCATAAGTTGT
Organism: Zingel zingel; assembly: GCA_023566125.1. Lineage (NCBI taxonomy): Eukaryota > Metazoa > Chordata > Actinopteri > Perciformes > Percidae > Zingel > Zingel zingel. The sequence continues at coordinate 29,859,605 of CM042319.1, forward strand.
GCAGGGCAGTTGAGCTGAAATACTTTTGACTTGGCACTGTATATCTGGGGTCTAAGGTATTCGTAAGTTCTGTAAAACCCTCTCTCTCCACCAGCTGAATCGGCAGCATTTCTTTTCCTATAAACTTGGCGATAGCATTTGTAATGTCACAGACACACACAGGCAGACACACACACACACACACACACATCTCTCTCTCACACACACACACACACACACACACACACACACACACACACACACACACACACACACACATCACACCATCTTAAAAGCCACCAGTAGATAGATCTGGCTAGTACCCATTAACCAAAAAATAAAAAAAGGAAATAATCTAATCTAAATCATCACCATGACTGACTGTACTTTCTGTCTGCTGTATTTTCAGCTTCACTCAGAGACTAAATGGCTTTCAGATCAGAGGAGGATCTCTGCTGTCCAGTCTGTCATGATGTCTTTAGAAATCCTGTTGTTCTGACATGTAGCCACAACTTCTGTAAAAACTGTCTGCAGAGATGGTGGACAGAGAAACAAGCTCGAGAGTGTCCAGTCTGTAATACATCTTCAAATTCAAATCCACCTTGTTACCTGGTGTTAAAGAACCTGTGTGAGGCCTTCTTACTGGAGAGAGATCAGAGAGCTTCAGAGGCTCTCTGCAGTCTGCACTCTGAGAAACTCAAACTCTTCTGTCTGGACCATCAGCATCCAGTGTGTGTCATCTATCTGCATTCAGAAACACACTCCAACCACAGAATCAGACCCATCGATGAAGCTGCACCACAACACAGGAAGGAGCTTCAGGAAACTGTGGAGCCCTTAAAGGAGAAGTTAAAGGCTTTTGAACAAGTTAGAGTGAAGTTTGATCAGACAGAAAAACACATGAAGCTCCAGGCGCGATGCTTAGAGTTGCGGATTAAGGAGCAGTTTAAGAAGCTTCAGCAGTTTCTAGAAGAGGAAGAGGAGACCAGGTTGGCTGGGGGAGGAAGAGGAGCAGAAGAGTCAGAGGATGAAGGAGAATATGAAGGCTCTGAGCAGAGAGATAGCAGCTCTTTCAGACACAGTCAGAGCCACAGAGGAGCAGCTGAGAGCTGAAGACGTCGCATTCCTGATCAACTGCAAGGCTGCAGTGGAAAGAGTCCAGCAGCACCCTCTGCCGGATGATCCACAGCTGCTCTCAGGAGCTCTGATAGACGAGGCCAAACACCTGGGCAACCTGAGCTTCAACATCTGGAACAAGATGAAGGACATGGTCTCCTACACTCCTGTGATTCTGGACCCAAACTCTTCTTATCCAACCCTCACCCTGTCTGAAGATCTGACCAGTGTGAGACGGGGAGATAGACAGCAGCTTCCTGATAATCCAGAGAGATTTGATAAATACCCCACTGTCCTGGGCTCTGATGGCTTTAACTCAGAGACTCACAGCTGGGTTGTCGAGGTTGGAGACAGTACAGGCTGGTCAATCGGCGTGTTAGCAGAGTCTGTCCAGAGGAAGGGAAGCATACAGTCTGGATTATGGATAATATTGTTCCATAAAGGTAAATACGCAGTGGGATCACCATCAGCTCCACGCACTGATGTCGTAGTGCAGAAGAAGCTCCAGAGGATCAGAGTGACTCTGGACTGGAACAGAGGAAAGCTGTCATTCTCTGATGCTGATACTAACACACACATACACACCTTCACACACACCTTTACTGAGAAGATGTTTCCATTCATTTTAACTGCTAGTAAAGTGAAAATATCACCTGTAAATGTGTGTGTAACAGTGGAACAAAACAGTTAAGAGGATGGTTATAGTCATTTGCTCTGTCTCTCTTCAGTCACTCTCTAAGTCGCTCCACCATATAAAGTTAGCGTGCTTTCGGGAGCTCGTTGAGGCTCCGTCTAAAACTTTCGACCAGCTGTTTGTAACATAAAAACAAAATGGATTATGGATCCTTTCATTTCTATAGTTTATAGCTGACTTTTCCAGCTAACTTCTCTATTGGCTGTTGAAACAGGTAACATCTCTTACGTTCTAAAATCAGCCTCTGGAGACTCGACCAGCTGAGTCACAGCGAAACCATCAGCTGGTTTGAGTCAAGCTGAGACGGGCCGGTTCAGACTGCTGAAACTTTTTCGCTGCAACGTTCTAAAACGGTTTCATCTCGTCATGAATCTTTGGTCTGAACTGGGCTTTATTTTGACTCCTACATGTCTAGCCATCACTCAGGGCTTTGATCATATATTATTCAGAGCCTGACGTATTGAAAATTTCATTGCTGAAAACATGGAGAAAATTGATTTATTTTGAAGCTGTTGGCAACAAAATAAAAAAAAAATAATAATTTTGAATCTATCAAATGTTCAGGTTTTCGATATCGATATTAATTTCGATATTTTTAAACATATGTAAAATGACCAAAGTTGTGGGAAAACGCATCAAAATTGATTTATAACAAATAAAACAAGTTTCTTACAACACGACGTTTATTTCAACTGACAGTCATATTGGACTGGTACAACATGTGTCTACAGAACAGGACATGTTTTACTGGTTGGACAGTATCAAATAAATAAATAAAGAGCATGTCCAAAGTATTTCCAAGCTACCGAGGAGGAGGCATTACCCTACAGTCACATTAGCTACAATAGACAAAGAGCGACAGGCTACCATTCATTTTCAATGGGAGTGGCCGTTTGGCCACTCCCATTGAGTGTCTTGAGTGTCTCCCCTGTTCTTTGTGACCACGTTGAAATCTGGAGCATTAAAAGTTAACCCTCTCCTTGATTTCATGTTGTTTTATGGAGAAGGAGAACCAGGAAATGAGTCGGGGGGGAATGCAACGCTACCTAGTGATGTGTAGAGAGGTGCATCAAAGAGTATAGACGTAACAAGAGGAGAAACTCAATGGAACGTTGTGCTGCAGCTTGCAATGGAACTGCAGCTCCGCCATCTTGGACTGAATGTAACACAACGTTCTATTTACATGTGCTGCTTCAGCTATCAGTTTTCCTCTAATGACAGCCTTCATGGCATCCCACAATATTGTCGGATCCACCTCTCCATTGTTATTTTCCTCAATATATCTTTTTATTTCTGCTTTTACTTTCTCTCTTATTTGTTCATTATTCAAAATTCCTACATTGAGTCTCCATACTGTGTGTCTTTTCCTATTGTTTGTTAATTTTCAGGTAGAGAGGGTTGTGGTCTGACACATCTGCAGCCCCAATCTCACATTCCTTCACTCTGAAGATGTCACTCTGATACACCAGGAAGTAATCTATCCGTGAATGAACTTTATGTGCGGCTGAATAATGTGTAAAATCCTTGTCCAGAGGATGTAGGTTTCTCCATATGTCTACCATCCCCATCTCCTCCAGTGATATGTTTATTAATCTCGTTAACTGCCCTTTATTCCTTTTGAGGCTTGTTGTGTCCATATTATGATTCATAATAACATTCAAATCTCCCCCACAAATTAAGATTCCCTCTGCTTCAACAGCTATGACATCAAACAAGGTTTTGAAGAATTTTGTATTGCTCTCCGGGGGTGCATATATATGTTATATAACCAATGTTATTGGTTCATTTTCTAATCTACCCTTAACTATAACATATCTCCCCTCCCCATCTTTGAGCTCCTTCTCACACTCAAATTGAATCGTGTTTGATATTAAAGTTACGACCCCTCTTCTGTATCCCCGTTTGTACGAACTGTAATATAGATTCCTGTAGCCATATCTTTTCAGTTTATCATGTTCTGACTGTGTTAAATGGGTCTCCTGTAAAAATATAATTTGTGCTTTTTCCTTCTTCAGTTTTGTCATAACCCTCTTTTTTTTTTTTTTTGGTATGTTCAGACCATTCAGCGACATTATTTTGACATTGTTAAACGACGTTATGATATACTATTTCCAGAAAATGCACTCCCAAACAGTTCTGAACTACACACTCATAAACCGTTGGTAACATACTAGAAATCCGGAAAGACAACTTCAAAAGGTGGGGGGGTCGCTCTTTCCTCCCCAAATCCCCGTTGGTGGGTGAAGGGGAGGTCCTCATCTCTAAGATAGGGCCCCTTCCTAGACCTAAAACTGAGCACGACACACGGTGCTCCATAGTGTCTAGGTAAGTCCAACTCAAATAACCTGACCACTCCCAGTCGGTTCTTATTAGCTTTAAATAAAAATAAAGAAAAGGAAACCTGATCAGACAATCCCACTGTGGATCCTTTTTTCTGAATCAGTCACTTCAATCCAAGATGTGGACAAAGTCCCATTCAATAATCTACAGATAGTGTTTGCTGCGTTTAAGCCCTTTCATCATCTCTTTTCCTCTGTCTAATCATGTTGTTTGTCTTTGTCCATACCTGTACTGTCTCTTTAAGATCTCCACTGAAAACCTTGTAGTTTTTGTCTCGCTCGTTGCATTGCATCCCGGCTCCGTCCTTGCCCCGTCACTCGCTGCCACTCGGATACTCCTGGCGCCCTCCCGCCCGCCGCAGGTTCAGTGTCTTCGCCTGGCATATCTACGGTGTAGCCTATTTCCTCCATGTCTTGAGCAGCTTCTCTGGCGCTCCCATACGTCCTCACACCGTTGTTCCAGTGGATCCGGATTTTTGTGAGCGGTGTCTGGAAACGGATGCCTTTTTCCTTTAACACTTTCTTGATGCCCGCATATGTCTTCCGTCTCAGAACGATTTCAGTGGGGTAATCATGGTCAAAGAAAACTTGTTTTCCGCCCACCTGTATCTTCTTCTGCCATGCCTTCTTCAAGACTTTCTTTCATTTCAAACTGTAGGAAGTTGGCCACGATTGACCTGGGAGCGGCCCCCGGTCCCGGTTTTGGGGCGAGGGCTCTGTGTGCTCTTTGGATCTGAAGATTAGTCCCCTCAGGCAGCTGGAGTTCGGTTTTTAGCAGTTGTTCCAGGTATTTGGCAGCGGAGTTCCCTTCCGTGTCCTCCGGTATGCCAAAAATTCGAATATTGTTTCTCCTTGATCTCCCTTCGAGATCCGTCACTTTCTCTCTCAACCGGTTTGTCTGCTCCCACATCTCCGCCAGTACATCCTTCGCGTCCGCCGTCCACTCTTCCAGCTCCGCTATGCGCGTCTGGGCTTCGGCGATGTCAGTCTTTTGTGTCTGTAGTTCGTTTTTTGTCTCGTTTAGCTTGCTGTCAATTTCCTGTCGGAGGCTACTGATTTCTCCCTTCACCTCTTGTTTCAGTTCGCATTTGAGTGTAATTAGCTCTTGTCGTAACTCTTGTTTAAGCTCCCTTATGTCGTTACTGATTGTGGCGAGTCCAGCCCGGAGCGTCTCTGCCTGGCCTTGGCCGTCAATTTTCTCCGCTGCACCTTCCTCGTGTTCGCTAGCTCTAGCAGCGCTAGCTGCTCTAGTAGCGCTAGCAACGCTCTCGGAGATTTCTTCCATTTCGAGTTGTTTTTCAGCTTTGTTTGGCTTTTCAATGTTTTTCCGGCTTCCTCGTTTGTTTCCTCCACTCATGCCTTGCTTTCATCTGTCGAGTTACATTTATTTGTGAATTATTTTGTAAACCGCCTTGGGAGAGCTCCTTAACTAGGCGTCTATTTTCTCCGCCATGTTCCCGGAAGTCAACACAACGTTCTATTGAGTTTCGCCTCTTGTTGCTTCTATACTCTTTGGGTACATGTCGGGCGGGATGCAACGCAAACAAAATATCACGTAATTATCGCGAGACTTTCGGTATGATATCGTGCAACGTGATATCGCGATAACGATATTGAGTCGATCTATCGTGCACCCCTACTTATGATGGACATGTGTTGTGATATTTAAACAAACGAACCGTCAACGGCAAAATAAAAGCCTCTTATTTACGAGAGAGGTCTGAGAGACCTCCAGCTTACAGCGAGGTGTCTGAGCATGACTGGCCGAGCGACAAGCTAGAGGCTTGGGCAGGCACTTTCTGGCTGTCTCCTCACTTCATGAAGATCTTCAACTCCGAAAACTTTGAAGCAAATTGTCAATTCGGCATCAATTATCGCAAGACTGCCTATATTCGAAATCTAAACATTTAATTTCTCGCCTAAAACGTCAGAATTGAATTTAATGATGAATAATATGGTGAAAATTGTTAAAAAGGTCCCGTTGTTGGTTCCGAGTTGGCAGTGGGCGTGACTTATAAGTTCGACCATTCAAGTACACCTAGGAAAAGGGAAAAGACCCTGCTCTGAAGTAGGAGCTAAAAAAGTACGCTACTGCGGCCAGAGGAACTTAAAAATCCCCAAATTTTCCTCTCGGAACATGACAAAAGTGTTCTAGGAACGTTTAGTTCTAACAACTGCAAAAATCCCTCTGGTCGGAAAGCTCCTAGTGCTGCAGAGTTGTTGGCTGAAGACAGTTTTTTCAACTTTTCAGAGTAGCTCCTTTTAGCTGCTCTGATCTCCTTGGTCAATGTGTTTCTGAGTGTTTTGTACAGAGTCCTGTCTCTGTTGCTGTAGGCCTCCTCCTTGGCCTTGGCGGAGTTGACTCAGTCTTGCAGTGAACCATGGTTTATTGTCGTTGAAGATGCGAAAAGTCTTTGTTGGCACACACAATACTACACAGACTATGACAGGGGTCATCAACTACATTTTTCCAAGAGCCAGAATTTTTCTAAGCAGACACTCCGGGGCCGGACTTCCTAATACGCCTATTTTTGTTCGAAATGAGATATATAATTTTTTTTTTTTTTACATGTATTAGTGTGAGCAAACTCCTAAAAAACATGGAAACTCCATACTGATTTTTCTTTAACTAGAAAAATATCTCAGAATAGGAGGCAGTTCACTGAGGAGTGATGGTTAAAGTCTGGGATTAGGGAAACATGGTTGTAGTATGCAGCGTCCTGATTGGTGGAAAATGCTTGCAGAAAGGAAGGCCTGTTGTCAGGTAAGAATGTCACTGTCAAAGAGGCTGAAGCGAAAAGTTGATGTGGAAAAGCCCAGCTTTAATGATGAATGGACAGATAAGCAGGCTATGCATTAGTCACATGAATGAAGAACGCAAACATAATGGTCGCATCATTCATGTGCATATTAAGTAGCCACATGTATATGTTTTGGTCCTAATACATAGATTTACTGCTCCAGCGGAGAGGATGGTTCGTTCAGCCAGCAGTTACATTTATAAGAATTTGTCCAAATTTCAAAATTCCCAGCAAACTAAGATAAACAGTTAGACTACAAACAGCCAGATTTTGTTTTAGCTTGTTTGTAAAAATTCGCTATTTGCAGAGTAGAGCTGTGTTCACGTAAAACAGCGCGGTGGACAAGAGTGGACTGAGCGGACAGAGCAGATTGAAATATCGCTTTCTACATGTTTATGCCTGTCTATACAGGTGAGTGCATTGATAAGTATTGACTTTTTACTCACAAAGGTTTTATTGTAGCCTACTTACAGTAACGAGACTAGCGTGAGTTGATGTGCTCCAGCGGCCATTGGTAATCATCTTTGTATCGTTCCCAGTCAGGTACTGCGTGTTTTAACACACACACATCTCGGCTCAGCTGTGTGTGTGGAGCACAGGCATCTCTGTACAGAATCCCAGCACGTGAATAGAGATGCAAATACAGGGGCTGGGTTTGTGCTCTACCTGTGAGATGTTACCTGCTGTAAATGCTTGAAATGCTAAATAACAGAACGCATTTTTTCCTCTTTACATTTTCTGAATTCGTGATTATTCTGCGAGTTGACGATCACTGCTCTATGAGATGAAAAAAATGATATGGGGTGGTTTGCATTTCTTTTAACCAATCACAATCCTATTTGGCGGGGCTAATCTCCAGTTGCAAAGACGGTGAACTTGTTTTGGTGGAACATTTGCACCCCGCTGAAGAAAACGCAACATACAATTTTAAATGAATTTAACTGTTGACACAAGGTAACAGTAACGTGAGCTATTTAAATTAGCTGATACATGGTTAAACCTAATTAGCTCTTACCAGTGTATCTCCTTGTGTACTTTGTCCACAGCAATCCCACCAATCGCTCCCATAACATCCCAGTTAGAGAGAAAATGCCTTAAATATATTCTTTGTAAATCTTTAAAAACTATTGTCCGAAAGAAACATACAGGCCTGCCTTGTGGCACGATCCAAATTTTATTCAAAACTTGACACTTTCAGCTTGCATTGTTAGCTTGCTAGCTCAAAGGCTCCGGTTGCTATTTCTCGAAATGACCGGAGTTTGGAACGTAAGCACAAAGAAAGCCGAAGGTGAGGGACATCTGGCGGCACCGGAACTATCCTGTAAATGAGCTGTCGTTGATCCAGACTAAATTTACATGATCTGAGTCGTTTTAGTTTATTTGCATCCTTGGAGAGATTTTATTTAAAAGGTACAATATGTAATATTTCTGCATTAAAATGTCAATGAACGCACCAATGTTATATTGTTACAGGAACACAAACTCAGCCAGCACAAACTCCAGTCACGGGTGCTAACAGCAGTAACAGGAAGTTTAATGATCTGCCTGGGAACAGATCATTTCAGGCTCTAGCAGCCATCCGTTACGTTGGCTCTCTCTCTCTCATATATATATATATATATATATATATATATATATATATATATATATATATATATATATATATATATATATATATATATATATATGAAAGAGAGAAAACAGGCTGGTCAATTGGCGTGTTAGCAGAGTCTGTCCAGAGGAAGGGAGGCATACCGTCGGGATTATGGACAATAATGTTCTATAAAGGTAAATACGCAGTGGGCTCACCACCAGCTCCACCCACTGATCTCGTAGTGCAGAAGAAGCTCCAGAGGATCAGAGTGACTCTGGACTGGAACAGAGGAAAGCTGTCGTTCTCTGATGCTGATACTAACACACACATACACACCTTCACACACACCTTTACTGAGAAGGTGTTTCCATTCATTTTAACTGCTAATAAAGTGGAAAGAGAGCAGTTAAGAAGATGATTATATTCATTCGTTTTTTCTTAAAGAGAAAAGTCACCGTATTTAACATTTTAATCTGCACCTATCCTACTGCTGTCTCATTATTACAAAGATATGTTTAGTTTTCTTTCAATTGTTTTTAATTTAGAATAGAGTTTTTATGTAAATTTAACCTATTTGTTCGTTTGATCTTTTTCTTTTTTTAACAATACCGTTTCAACTTAAACTATTTTAATAAGCCCAGTTCAGACCAAAGATTCAGACTGATCTCACAAAGTGTTATCAAGACTCAATCATTTTTTAGCGTGTTTATCAACGCCGTTTGGCCTCCATTGACCTACATTACATGTGAATTATCGCCGTAGCGAGTAGTATGAAAGGAGGTAGGTTGGGGTAGCCGATGGGTAAAACGCAGGATTTTCACCCAGGAGAGCTGGGATTGCGTCCCACGTGTGGCGTTTATCAACCGTTTTTTTATTCTTCCGTTCTAACTTCTGACTTTTAAGCTTTTTTGTAGCTGGATATATCACTTGTTTCGTCTAAATATGAATGTGGATAAAATTAGTGATATTGAGATGCTTGCTACAGTTACATTTCTAGTGATGAATCGGCGAAAAACTGGTTTTATTTCTCTGATTAACTGCTTTGTTCTAACACCGCTGGGCGCTCTCTCTCTCTCGCTCTCTCTCTTCAGTCACCCTCTATAGCGCGACCATATAACGTTACTGTGCGGGGCGCTCGTTGAGCTGTTTGTAACATAAAAATAAAATGGATTATGGATTATTTCATTTCTCTAGATTATAGATTACTTCTCTATTGGCTGTTGAAACGGGAGACGTCTCTTACGTTCTAAAACCAGCCTCTGGAGACTCCACCAGCTGAGTCACAGTGACACCATCAGCAGGTTTGAGTCAAGCTGAGGCGGGCTGGTTCAGACTGCTGAGACTTTTCATTGCAACGTTCTAAAACGGTTTCATCTCGTCGTGAATCTTTGGTCTGAACTGGGCTTTATTTTGACTCATTCATGTCTAGCCATCACACGGGGCTTTGATCATATATTATTCAGAGCCTGATATATTGAACATTTCCATTGCTGAAAACGTGGAGAAAATGGATTTATTTTGTAGCTGTTGACAACAAAATAAAGAAATTTGAACCTATCAAATGTTCAGATTTTTCCTTTTTTTTCCCTCAAATTTTCTATTGCAGATTTAGTACAAAATTATTCCGAATATGACAATATTTTACACGGGTCATGTAAACGGCATATTCCGTTTGGATATTCAGAATAAGGCCTTTTTCTAAATATAGCTATACGACTGAAACTCATCCTGAGAGTGAGGGAACAGGAAGTGAAAGATGTTCAGTCAGGCGGGGATTTTACTTACTCCAGTACTGTACTTAAGTCAAAATGTTGTGGTACTTGTACTTTACTTGAGTCTTTTCTTTTCATGCCACTTTCTACTTCTACTCCGCTACATTTCAGAGAGAAATATTGTATTTTTTTACTCCACTACAGTCATCTGACAGCTTTAGTTACTTTACCCGTTAATATTTCTGCACACACACACACACACACACACACACACACACACACACACACACACACACACACACACACACACACACACACGTCTGTGTGTATAATTCGTAGACTGTATAATATTAATGGACAGAGCATGTGTGACATCACCCATTGGTTTGTGGAGATCTGCTATGAGTCATCGAGTTTGCGCAGCAAAACCTGGTTGCGAATGTGATGATTTAGAGGGAGACGAGAGGGAGGAGCCACGTTACGTTACACACTTTCACTGGCAATCACATCACCACGCACTATAAAAGATTAGTCCATTACTTTCATTGAATTTGGGTGTTTTATAAAATGTTATAGCATTTTGAAAAAAATAAAAACATTGAAAAAAGCTTCAAAAGTTGTCGAAAAAACATTACATTTTGACCCAGAAAACCCTTTTATAGCTTTTGAGTATTGTACACGGAATATCAAGCAAAATCAAAAGGATTTGGTTGGAACATCAACAGTATAGCAGAACAATATGGAATTAAAGAACTGAAATTTAGTCCTTCACTGGTTCTAAGTGCTATTCCCCCGTGTCTTCCATTACCAGAGGTTAATAGTGAACTATTGGAAGGAAAGAGAGAGTATCCAAATGATCAAAGTTTTGCAGCACATTGCCAGGGATATTTAAAAATGTCATTCTATGGATATGTTACAATAGATACACATGGATCTAAAGATTCACAAAATGGGCATTGTGGTATTGGGATATTTATTCCAGAATTTAACAAAAGAGATTGATATAGGTTAAATAATATTCTATCTGTATACTCTATTGAGATGTGTGGGATAATTACAGCTCTTAGGTGGATTGAAGAGGTTAAACCATTGAGAGCTGGAATCTGTACAGATTCCATGACAGCTATTCATAGCCTAGATACAGGACACTCATCAAGGAAAGATTTTATTATTGCAATTAAACATTTACTGTTACATCTCAGGAACCTTGGAATCATTACTCAGTTTTGTTGGGTTCCAGCTCATATAGGCATTAAAGGAAACGAAGAGGCTGATAAAATTGCAAAAAAGATGCTGAAAAACAAATGTATAGGAATGAATGTTCCAATGGGGAAGGGTGAAGCCAAATCCATAATTAAATCTGGAATTGTACAAAGATGACTAAATGAATGGGAGGCAGAGTGCAATGCTAGACACTACCATAAAATACAGAAGAATGTGACCGGGAAAAGGGTTACTTCGCTGAGCTTAAACCGAAGGGAAGAAGTGGTCTATACCAGACTTAGTTAGGTCACACAGGACTGAATGCTACCTTACAAATGGTATGAAATGGTAATGGCTTATGCATAGAATGCCAAGACAAAGAAGATGTGGAAAATGTACTTTTTGCATGTGAGAAATATAATGATAATAGAATCAGGGTTTAAAGTATTCCGGCACCATGCCGGATCTCCGGCATGCGGCCGTGAGGAAAAAATTAAAATTAAATTAAATTAAAATTGGGAACTTGCATGCGGTTTATTATTTTCGAGTCAATTGGTTTCACCTACAAATCATATGAGAGGAACGCAGCTCTAACTAACGCAGGGCTCAAGTACTAGGGCCTGGTGCTGGATTTCTGGCATATGACTATATTTTTGAAAAATTAAATAAATCAAAAACTCCTCATGGGATTTGTTTTGATGCGCTGGATTTAACCAATCATCGAACTTCCACCTACCAATCAAACGAGTTTTAGCCAATCAGCCAATAGGAAAATTAGCCAATAGGAAAAATACAACCTTTAAGGACACAAATTTTCTTTGTGAATGAATAATGTATCATAAATAAATAAATGTTCTTCCTTAAAATACAGGGGCATAAGTCAGTACACCCCTATGTTAAATTCCCATAGAGGCAGGCAGATTTTTATTTTGAAAGGCCAGTTATTTCATGGATCCAGGATACTATGCATCCTGATAAAGTTCCCTTGGCCTTTGGAATTAAAATAGCCCCACATCATCACTTACCCTTCACCATACCTAGAGATTGGCATGGTTTTATTTCAGTTAGCCTAATAACTGGATTGATTTGCATTGAGAGATGATCTTATGGAAAGTACCCCATGGCAATCTCTAGGTAGAACATTTATTTATTTACGATACATTATTCATTCACAAAGAAAATTGGTGTCCTTAAAAGTTGGATTTTACCTCTTTTTTTTTTTTTTTTTTTTTTTTTAATTAAGGCATTAAGATCAATTTCCAAAAGATGATTTTTTTATTCCTCTTTTAGTCAACTTTAGCATGGGTTCATAAACTTATTAGCAAAACTGAATTTCCAGAGTGCCGACGAGGAAGGTCTGGCAACAGGAGCATACACTCCTGCATAGGAAGAAAAACGGTCAGGGGTTGTCTGCATTTCTTTAAACCAATCACAATCCTATTTGGCGGGGCTAATCTCCAGTTGCAAAGACGGTGAACTTGTTTTGGTGGAACATTTGCACCCCGCTGAAGAAAACGCAACATACAATCCCTCCAGGATTTCGCGACGTCGCGATCGCGCCAATTCACGCAAATTCAACCAATCACCGCGAATTTTGTGCTACTCGCAATTTTGACCAATCACCGCAACTTTTCCCCAAATTTGACCAATAACCTGAAGCTTCCCATGATGTCAACCAATCACAGCAGTCCCACGTGCACTCTGAGAGCCAATGACCAAGCAGGAGTGAGAACGGGTTGATCATTTCCTTGTTTGTGATATGAAGACGAGACGTGTGTGTGACTCGAACATCTCACATTTACCAACAAAACGTACAGCGAAAGACCGTGCAAAACATTTCAGACCGTCCTGCCAACCTGTATACATTTTAACACCAATGTAGACTGGAACGATTTAAAAGTCACTGAAGTTGCTGCCGTTTCAATCTTGGCTGTCGGAGATGAGACGACGCGAGGACATAAACTTCAGGACAGCTACGCTCATTATTGTAAGTGCAATGATAAGTTAAAGTCCGATAAGTACTTTTATAAAACCGTATGAATGTGTGTCCCAGCCCAGGATAGGAAATTAACTAACAATTTAAAGATCAACAAGCCACTGACACATGTTCAAATTTGATTCATTCAATAAATTATTATTTTTTGTCTTAAATCCACCAGCCATTTTCATATTATACCAACATTTGCAGCATCTTGAGCCTTTTTGGTAAGGTTACTAGGAAAACTCAGCCCAGAGTAATTCATTAATAGTAATAATTATTATTCTCCCCAAAACAAGTTTCCTTTTTATTTTTAAAGAACTATACAAAGAAAAAACGCAACTTTTTTTGCAACTTTCACTGTCTCCCGAAACTTCATTGCAACAAACATACAAAAGAAATTGCAACTTTTATCGTGATTTTTTACAAAAACACCCCCAAAATCAATCATTTTTGGTCGCAATAATCTCAAAAGAAGGCCGCGAAATCCTGGAGGGACTGATTAATGCTAAATGAGAATGTAAGAACCACTTAAGGGATTCAACAATAATAAAGGAAAATTGAAATGCTTAAAACATGTTATTTATTTCCATATAGGTTTTTGTAAAAGCCACAGGGAGCCACTGGAGGGCACCAGCTGCCCACCCTTTGACTAAGTAAATGTACACACAAAGGTTCAGCAACAGTAAAAGTAACTGCATCGTCCTTTATCGGAATAGTTTACTTAAAAGGGAGTAACTACCTCTTAATTAACCATTCAACAATTAACCTTGTCCTACTTTATAACCCCTGAGAGTCATTATTAAACATCTGAGTGTAACAACAGATCTGCAGTCCTGACCTCAGAGACTGAATGTGAACACATGCAGCCAGATGTAAACCGCAGCCAGTCCCGCGTAACTCAACCCCCGAAGTTTGCCAGAACAGATCCATCATCATTTACGCCCTGCTGAGCGCTGTTTGTCTCCGCAGCTCCCCGCCTGCTAAAGGTCAGAGCATAAGAGACTGTTTAGTGGCCCTGAGCTGCGTATGAAAGGCCGGCCTTGACGGCGTCGGCAGCAGCAGCAGCAGCAGAGCGAGAGGCTGAGAGGAAATGAGCGTGAAATGAATGTCACATTGAAATCAAAAGGCAGAGGAAGATAAATGACAGAGGTGGCTGGAAATCACCTGGACCGGGGGGGAGAGAGGGAGACACAGAGAGGGCGATGGATGGATGGATGTATGGAGGGAGGAGTAATTATTAGTGATTGAGCAGCTTCCCCCCTCGTGTGTTTCATTAGGAGCGGGCTGTTTCGCACACAGTCTCTTCTCTGTTGGGCCGCGCCAGAGCCGGGCAACTCCGGTTTATTTGTCCATCTGAAATCTTAACAGTTAATACCTGTATATTTCCAGCATAATATTGTCTCTGGCAGAGATTGCCAGAAAACGTATCCCCGTGAAAATAAACGGCTGTATTCGCATGCCAGGTAACACAAGGGCCATGTGCTGAAAAGGGAGGGGGCAGATCATAGAGAGGGAGGGAGGGAGGGAGGTCAGACAGGTGAGGTAGAGAAGGAGTAAGGCCGCGTTCAAACAGCCTGTCGGCCGTCAGACGGTGCGGCATAAAAAGCAGGCCTTTCCATTTATTTTGAATGTTGGAAGTGCGTTTAGGCTGCAGCAGGGGTTTGCCGCGGGGGGGGGGGGGGAGACGCAAAGAAACGCAGTGGGCCTGCGATGAAAAGTTGACACAGAGTCAACTTTTTCAGAAACGCAACCCTGTGTCACGCTGCGGTGGCCAATCACATAAGTGTGGATCAGACTTGTCAGAGTGTTTTGAGGCGGTGTGAGAGTCCCCTACCAGACTGATCTCAATAAGTGGCGTATGTATGACACGCTAATTCGTATTTTTTCATCGCTTTTTAGCGTGTTTATCAACGCCGTTTGGCCTCCATTGACTTACATTACCTTGCGATTGCGTGTCAATTGTGTTCAGGTGCATTCTGGGCGTGCTGGTCTTACAGTGAGGTGTGTTCAGGTGCATTCTGGGCATATTGCTATCTTGAGACAGCGGGAAGTTATCGCGCCATTGACCAACAAAAACCTGGTCTAAAGTCAATAACGCAGCATTTCATTGTTATTTTAACAGCGCATTACTAAAATGCTCCTAGGCTTATGCACAGCGCGTGCACACTATGTTTGTTACACACACAGGGACGCACAGCAGCACACACACATGCAAAAGATTATAATTAAAAATATTACGGTGCAAATCCTCTACATAACAGCAATACTCCAAGGTCCAAACGCGCCTGGCTTTTAAAGGGAATGGGAGATGACACTCTGATTGGTTTATTGCATGTTATGTCCAAAACACACCTATGATTAATGAAGACACTAAGTACAACCCTTTTGAACCATGTGCCCGGCACACTAGTAAAAGTGGATTTGGACACGCCCTAAACGCACCAGCTTCACACCGTGCGCTTAAATTGTTAAAATAGGGCCCCAAATATGTTTTGCAGCTCTAGACAGATCTATTTAATTTTTTCGGGGCTAAAAACGGCTCTTTTGATAGTAAAAGTTGCTGGCCCCTACCATAGACTATAACAAAAATGGAGGTAGCATCAGTGTCATCATCCATTGGCCTCGAGTTTGGCGATACGGGCGTCAACATCAGACAGAAAGACAGCTTGGGATCGGCCTTTTCATCTAACTCTCTGCAAGAAAACGAATGTTATTTCCTGAACTGTCGAACTACTCCTTTAAAATGACAACCTCAGCACTCTTTCCCCTCCCGTATCCCCTGTGAAAACACAGAAACACCTGCACACACGCTGCGATTCCTCATCATCATGTTACCGAGCTCCGCCTGCCTGCAGCAGTTTCCACATCCACACATTTCCACCGTGCGTCAAAGGAAAGGGGGGGCTGTGGAAGCTGATAGGCTACAATAATCACCCCCATCATCATCTTCACACACACACACACACACACACACACACACACACACACACACACACACACACACACACACACACTTTATCAGGCGCCAGAGTGGGTTTTTCTTCTCCCCTGGGCTGGCAGGCTTCAGGGAGGAGAGAGAGCTAAAAGTCAACATTTTCCAGGGTGAAGCTGAATGACGGAGCTGCAGCCGCTCAAACCACAGGCACGTTAAGCAAACACCTGTGGCTCAGGTGGAAAAGCAAAAGGCCTCTGTGGCCGAGAGAAGGAGCTCTTTCTCTCGGGGATCAAGCCCATCAGCGCACGGCCACTTGACACTGCGGCAGCTCGAGAGTCAGAGCTGTAATTTCTCATTTCTTTCAACCCTCTGATGTCTAAACAACAACTCCAACAACAAAGTGGAACAGTCAACAGAAACGTATTTAACTTGTTTTAAATAGCGATAACGGTCTATTATTTCCCGGTGTTTCGGGCTCAGTAGCCCACGGCAGGCTAATAAATAGTCTTGGATAGGCTATTTATATGAATTTAATCTCTATACAGTTCAATAAATTGTGATTGATGCAGTTTGGTGTGTGGTGGTTGACTTTGGCTGAAAACATCACTCTGGAAAATTTGTCAGCACCCCCAATTCAAAATATGTTCCTTGCTAGCTTAATGCAAACCAATGTTACTGATAGCTACATTTAGATTTTGGTAAACCCTATGGTTCCAATCCCATGCATGACATATCTCAATTGTATTAAGGTAAAATAACAACTGGTAAATATAAGGTAGCATGCGCAATAAATGACACAAAGCTGGAAACATAACTTATGCAATAACTCTGGTTTACCATGGAATCATTAATAGATTTACCATTAGCTGTTCATGTTAGCTGTGCTGTCAGACATACAGGGTATAGTTACATCTGTTGTGTGACATGGGAGCTGTAATTACATGGTCACATCTCTTTAAAGGTCTATGCTAAGTGGCTCTCCATATTTGTACTTTTTAAAATGTGAATGCAATTTCAACAGCAGCACAACCTTACTGCATAATAGTTGTCTTATCTGATGCTATCACTAGGCTGATAAGAACTGAATTTAGGCTGCTGTATTTAACAGGGAGTTCATTTCATTCAGGTGTGAGGATGGTGGATCAGGAAAGACAGGGGAAGGCAACAGGTAGGTCTAACATTAGGTGGAAGTGTAGAGGGAGCCGCTTGATACCAACGGATTTATTTCTTAATATTATTAATATGGAATAACTAATATAGAAAATCTATTACATAATGTTTGTTGGACAATATGTCTTAGTGGAGAAGAACACAGGCAAGGAGTGAATGAGACAGACATGAGGTTGGCGATGGCATCACGTAGAGATGAGAGCAGTGATGACATCAGGTAGGAGTTCTATTAGACCACACAACACTAAATGTCCAGTTCAAGCTCCGAGTCCTCCTCACATTCGTTTCATTTTTACACTTTAACGTTAGTGTAGCTTACAGATGAAGTCTGATTACTTCTAATGCCAAATCAAAATAATTTAACATGTTTTGTTATATGCTATTAGGCTAATCTTGCCATTGCGAATGAAAAATGCATTTCTGTATCAAAACCCGGCACATGTGGGAAATATAACAATTAGCCTATGTCTGACAGCGTGGACGTAGCAAACAAATCAGAACGCAAATTTAAACATCCGCAACACATATGCTTGAATGCCATCAATGATGATTTATTGTAATGAAAATAAAGTACATTTATTATATATATATATATATATATATATATATATATATATATATATATATTACCATATCATTATTTATAATTATGCTAGGGCTACAGTGGCTGATATACTTTAAAATAAACCTTTATTATTTAAACCCCATACATGATGTCTGGCACACTTATTTATTTACTTGTTGTTTTTGTTGTGTTTATTTATTTTTTTTTGGGGGGGGCGCCAAAATTGTTGCTGCATACCCCTATGACATTGGGAAGTTGCGCCCCTACACACAGGGACACAGCAGCACACACACATGCAGAAGATTACAAATAAAAATATTACCTGGCTTTTAAAGGGAATGGGAGATGATCTCTGATTGGTTTATTGCATGTTACGCCCAAAACACACCTATGAATTAATGAAGACACGAAGTACAACCCTTTTAAACCATGCGCCCAACGCACGGACCATTTTTTTCCGCTGTCAAACACTTCACGCTGTGTACTTAGTTTGTTAAAACAGGGCCCTAAATGTTAAAAGACACATTCACTGGCTTCGACTTCTATTTAAATGCATTTTGATTATCCTTGTAGTTTAGTGGCTTTGAATGACGACCAAAAACGCTTCTCTTTTACTGTTCAATATGCCGCAGTTTTACCAACAAAGTGAACAAACTTAAGCATGACTGTTAGAATGGCCGCATAGCGGTTGGATAATTACAGCAGGAGGCTTGAGGCAGAGGTATGTTGCAGATCAACAGGTATTTATTTCACCAACAATTAACACAAACATGGACGCCATGATCACAACGAGCACCCTGAACACCAGTTTGGATTATTGTTGTAAAAAAAGCTTTGGCAATGTTTGTTTATACTTTATTTGTATATTTTCACATGCAAAGTTTTTGAACAATTCTGCATTGTGCGTCAAAAAAAACATGAATAAGGCACTCATTTCCATTCAGTGATCATTACAAGCTTACATAATGACATGAAATAAATAAACCTAATAAGCAAGGTACTTAAATACACAGTGAGAAAGTTAAAAAAAATAGCCTACAACTCAATGTTTCAAATGCTATGAAATTGAATAAAACAACCAAAATTCAATGAAAGTAATCATTAATTTGACCTGCAAAGAATGTTTGTATATGGATACAAGTACATGCATGCATCCAAGTTATTTTGGGGCATTTTAGTTGAAAGAAACCCATATTTCCGATATAACAAACTTTGAAAACAGGTGAAATTTGACCAGAGGACAACGCAAGGGAAGGGTTTGGCAACGTCCACGGCTGAACAAACATCCTGTGACACACGACAAAAACACAGACGTGTCCGTGGAAACACGTCGATCACAAAGTATACACTGTAACGGCCAACACGTTGCTCCACAACAACAACTAGAGACGCTGACGTGGATGCGGTCGGTGTGATTGAACGTTTGTGTCTTCCTCTGTGTTTTAACCCCCCCACCCCCCCCAACTCTTTTTTTCCAGGCGCTGCCTGAGAAAAAGTCACCGTGTTCCACACGCTCGCTGCGAGGGTCACCACCAAAGGTTTACAGTTCACCGAGCGTATCCAAAACTGGTCACAGTTTCCACGCCCGAGCCCCAGTCTCACAAGTC
Source organism: Zingel zingel (assembly GCA_023566125.1). Taxonomy (NCBI): domain Eukaryota; kingdom Metazoa; phylum Chordata; class Actinopteri; order Perciformes; family Percidae; genus Zingel; species Zingel zingel. The sequence goes on from CM042319.1 coordinate 29,879,301, forward strand.
GCTGCTCTCCTTTCTGCGTCTCTCTGCCGTGTCAGAGGAGCCTTGGCCCCTGAACTGGAGTTAACTCCAAACGCTCACACACACAAACAGACCCCCCCCCCCCAGACACACACACACCTCCTTCTCTCTCGCCCCTGGGGAGCGTTTTTTCGCCGAGCGATGAAGAAACTAATAAACAGACTCTCGCAGTGATCCGTGTCACATTGTTTGGCCCACCTGCAACCTGTAAACTCCTCACTGTGGACTGGATGTTCTCATTTTGTTTCCACCAGGAAGCCCTGGCTTATATTAGCCTAAAGAGGGCACTGGAGGAGCATCTGTTCCGAGCGGCGTGCAGTAAATACAGCAGCACGCTCGCTCGCTGGCTCTGGGTTCAGTTTCAAGTCAATTACCGAGTTCCAGAAAAAAAAACCACAAGACGGGGAGCAGAACTTCTGTCAGAGAGCGGGGCAGATCAGGGCACAATGAAGGGTTTTAAGAGTGCTGGAGTGAAAAGAAAAAGGAGTCGTTTCCAAGAAATGGGGTGCTCGGTTCATGTTAAATAACTGGAGAGAAAAAAAACTCATGACAACAAAAATGAAAAGCAGTCAAAACATCATGTGCATGTTGCTCAGAGAGAACGAACGGACAGCACAAGCCAGAGCCACAAAAGATGTTTAATGCCAAAAATGACATCAAATATGTCCGTGTGTGTGTGTGTACATGTGCGTGTGTCTGTCCCGAGGACCGAGGAGGGTTCACCAAGGACTGATCATCGAGGACCTATAGGCGAGGATACAGAGAGCAGCCATCCTGGAAGGAAACTGAAGGAGTTGTTAACTCCGCCCAAACAGCTGACAAATTCATGTGACGCTTCAGAGGAAAGGACGTCTCACACATTTACTCGGTTCCTCTCTCCTCCCATGGCTTCCTCGAGTCTCTCCCGAGGAAGGGAGGCAAATGGAGGAGGCAATTTAAACGACACGAGAAGCAGCCATAGACAGTTAAAATGGAAATGGACCAACAGATCCCGTTGCTCTGGATCAAGGTTATAATCGTTAACGAAAACTAACGAAATAACGAAAACTAGGTGGGAAAAAACGTTAACTGAAATAAAAATAAAAACGAGGCATTACAAAAAAAACGATAACTAGACTAAAACTGTAATGTCTCTTTGCAAAACTAACTAAAATAAAATAGAGTAAATGTCCTTAGTTTTCGTCTTTGTCGATCTTTCATAGAGCAAATAACGTTATATCTCTCCGACCATGACATTTCCCGTAGACATGTATAATTTCCGACTGGGAATCCAGAAATTCCAACATTCCACGTCAAATTGAACACATGTCCGTGGCTCCGTGCCTCTCGCCTGGCATCATAGCGGTACCGAAAGTTGGAAGAAAGCGGCAATCTTATTTGATTATGACTGTGTCAGATGAAAGCGCCTTGCAGTGGAAGGTGGTAAAATATGTGGTCAATTTATTACAGGGAAAAAAATCCCACGAATTTGAAAGTACATTTGAGAAGTGCACACAAGCTAGGAGGCTAACCTAGCTTACCTTAACAAGGTAAAGAAGAACGCAAAGCCCCCTTTCCCCGAAACAGAAGCTAACCCCGGTAACGTTACAGGCATGGATGTATGGATACAGGGCATGGATGTATGGATACAGGGCTGGATGTATGGATACAGGGCCAGGCAGCATGACTGAGACAACCGCAGGACAGAGAACACTACAGGAGGGCTTTCACCGGCGACCAGATAGCGGCTGGTTAGTAAATACGCAGGAACACCAAAAGCGGGAGGAAGCGTGGGTTAATATGTGGATTGATACTGGGATGTCTACACAACTGTGTGACTCGATTGACTTCAAAAAGTTTGCCACTTTACTCAAACCAAAGTTCAAAACACCTGTTCATGTCGGTCTTCTTTAGTCTGTTGGCTATTTAGGTTTTTTTCCTGGAACACGTCACTTACACATTTATGACAATATGTAGGCTACATTTTATGTACTGGTGTTATTGTTGAATACATATTTCTAAATGTGTATGAGGTTTTTGTTGAGTTATTATTACACAATACTTTTTCTGATCTTTTTGAATCCCCCAACAAATATTACAAAAGACAAACTAATAAAAACTAAACCTAAGCATTTTCAAAAAAAAAAATTAAAAAAACTAAACTAGCAAACCCGCTTTAAAAACTAATTAAACCTAAACTGAATTTGAAAACAAAAAGTCAAAACGAAATAAAAATAAAAACTAATGAAAAATGCAAAACTATAATAACCTTGCTCTGGATGGAGACCAGTGAAGGATATTAGAAGCACTTTTCCGGTGACGGCTGAGCGTTGCTGCGCAGCCTCAAACTGAGCTTGAAGACGTAGATGTGGCGTAAGCAACCTGTCTGAAAGTTGGAAGTCTTCTGGTAGCAGCTGAAGGAGTTGCTAACTCCGCCAAAACAGCTGACAAATTCATGCAACGCTTCAGAGGAAAGGATGTCTCATCCCTCTAAAACACATTTGCTCGTTGCCTCTCTCCCGGGCCTCCTCGGTGGGAGGGACTAGGACGCGAGGAAGGGAGGCAAGCGGAGGAGTCGAGGAGGCAATTTAAGCGACACAAGAAGGAGCCCAAGTCTGTCACACACTAGAAATTTCCCAGAGAGCTCTGTTCAGCGCGACCAAGGTAACCAGTTGTGATCTGTGATAGAAAGACATTTTAGAAACACGTTGTTAGGTTTGAATGATGTACAGAAACCCAAAGGCAGACAGAACGCAAAGCCAGGAGTATGAATTAACAGGTTTATTCAAAGTACTCAAGTATCAAGTCCAAGTTTCCTGGGTGGAGAACAGGTCCGGTGGACTCCGGGAAGGAGCGGGTCTGTCAGAGGAAGACAGTTAGGCTGGCTAGTGGTGGGGTCCAGTGATGGTGGTTCTGGTCCGATGGATGGCAGGAGTGAAGCGGTAGCAGGAGTCAGAATCCAATGGCAGCTGACGCACAAGAGAAGGGATCAGGACAGGCAAACATACAATAGAGTAAGCAGATAGCAAACGTTGGTCAGGAGCAAGACTAACTCTGACCGTCTAGACTATGATCTGACCCAGAGTGAAGGAATGACCCAGTATATGAAGCAGAGGTTGATTGTTGTAGATGAGAGGCAGCTGGAACCCTGATTCCCGCACACCAGACTCCACTCCTGCAATTAGGACAGACAGAGGGGAGGGAGAGAGGAGAGAACAGAGGAGCTACCTAGGAGTAGAGCTTAGATCGGTCCTAAAAAGTCAAGACCAATCCTACCCGACCCTGTGCACATTGCTTCCGAGCCCGGCCCAAACCGACACATTAACTGTAATTATGAGCCCGAGCCTGATTTAAACCCGACAATTTTTTAATATGTGGGCCGTTATAACTGATGTTCTCAACTACAATTCAGAGTTGTTTGAACTACAGAAATCTGTTTAGAATTATCTTAATGAATACAGGTAATGCAACAAGGACAAAGCATTTGTTCTAGAATGGAATGGATCGCAAATGGATCCAAATGAAGAAACGTAAAAACACCAACTCGACCCTACCTTCCTCAGCCGAATAGTGTGGGTAACAGATCAAGGCAGCAACATAATCAAAGCCTTGAAACCGTATAGGAGACTTTCTGGTCTCCATCACCTAATTAATACTGTCCTTCGGCACGGTCTGCATGCAGACGCACTGGCCGTAAACAATGCTGCAGATGAGGGAGACACGATGTAGCACAGTTTAACTCACACTCAAGTCAGTGCAGGACATACACCCAGAGCTACGGGAGAAGCTGGAGAGGCATAGCTTGCTCCCCACCGAATAAGGCTAATAAAGTAATGATTAAAAAAACAGAAATGCTTGATAATGGGCCCGGCCCGGCCCGAGGATAGCGGCAGAAAATATCGGCCCTGTCACCGAGGGCGAGTGCCAGTGTGACACGCCCCTGCGACACTTATGCAATAAGAAGCTACTCTGTTTATGTCTGTCTTTATCAGTTGCATGTTTTCACACAAAGGGAGCTTGGCAATCAGTCCTTACCGCAGCGGCCCGGGTTCAAGTCTGACCTACGGCCCTTTGTGTGTAATGTTGATAGATGTTGATAGATGTAGCGTTATAGTTTTAAAAATATAAATTAACAAAAAAGCAACCCAGCTTCCCTGGTCAAAATAGACCGAAATAATAACATTAAGAGAAATACATATAAACCATGATAAGATCTGGTGAATAAATGTTGATCAAAACAGCAGTTATTGGGATAAAAATACCAATAATAACACTGTAACAGATTTCGAGTTAAGGGGGCGTGTTTTTTCTTTCGTCGATATCTGACGGTGAGGGATTAACATGAATGTCTATCTGACAGACCCCCTCGTCGTAAAATGGGGGTACCCCTTGACCATGCGTCATACATTTGACGAGTAGGGAGTGAGACTGTGTTGAACAAACCTATTTTTGTAACTTTAATTACAGTGGAACTATAATATTAGTGGACAACGTGACTAATATTTCCAGTTTCATAATAAAAGACCGGTATCATCCCACCGACACATCTGTCCAGCCAAACCATGAATATTCTATATTTCCTGCCATCTAAACAAACTTTTTGGTGTGATGTTCTATAAACACAGCGACAACAGGACGTGTCTCCAAGCACTGGCTCACAGTTGTGGAAGCAGGCTGACTGCTAACAAATTGACTCTTTATTTTATTGGTCTAACCTCACAGACGCTGTCTCGCTGTGCGGTTGTAGCAGCGTCACTCACCCCTGTCTGTCTAAATATCAGCAGCGCAGCCTCCACACCCGGCGGCTCCCTCACTGAGCTATTATTGCCGTTGCATGGCAAAGCCCGGGGGCGGACAGGAGAGCACACGTTCAAACAAAGGCTGGAGAGAATCCGGATGCTAACCATTTATTGCACAGAACTTACTCAGGATCATCTAATCCACGTGTCAAACTCAAGATCTGACCCGAACATCAATTTAGGTTCCCAAATAAATTTTGGCCCACCTACTTTTTGTGGCTTTTTCTGAAATTTTTGTCATTTTTTGGGAGGGGTTTCCAACGTTTTTTCAGCTGTTTGTGTGGCTTTTTTTCAACCTTTTTTGGCGCTTATTTAAATGATGGCTAAGGAACTTTTTTGCTGAATTTTTTAGGGCTTAATGTGTCGACCAAACTGTAAGTGAGAAAGCTATATGAGACGTCCATTTTCCAGTGTGGCCCTTAGTGAAGTTAAGTTGGACACCCCTGATCTAATCAGACAAAATGAATACTTATATTCACATAGAATCAGAAATATGAAGCTTTGATGAAGGATGAGAGCACAGGATTAGTCACAGAATGAAGTTTAGTTGCACCAATATTTCTTGAAGAACAATGCAGTGAAGATCGTTTTGAGGGTTAAGTATTCAAATTCTGGGGTGCCTGGTTAGCTCACTTGGTAGAGCGGGCGCCCAGCTGCAGAGGGTCAGTCCTTGATGCAGCAGCTCAAGGATGAAGTTTGACCTGCGGCCATTTGCTGCATGTCTTCCCCCTCTCCCCCCTTTCCTGTATACAGCTGCCCTGTCTGTTACAGTATTTTCTAATTGCTATTTGTAATTTTGCAAACTAGGCTGGTTTCATCAAAATACTTAACACAATTCACAAAACCACACACCCAAACTGTATATATATATATATATATATATATATATATATATATATATATATATATATATATATATATATATATATATATCCTGCAAAATTAAGCACTGCAACCAAAACTACATACAGCTTTATCAAAATCAAACTTCATTCATATTACCAGATTTGTGTCTAACTAACTACACACTGTTGGGCATAATGAAAAGCACTCTCATCTTTAGCATGCTTTGTCATAATACTAAAATTGTTCAAATTGTAGAAAATTCTTCAGATTGTTCGCACAGAAAGACGTATTTGCAGATACAAAGCTTAAAACAAGATTAAAACATTTTATTTATTTTTTATTTTTCACCAAACAAGTCAGTGCCCCATATGCACAGCAGATATATTTACATTGGACTGAACAAAAATATGCTCACAAAAAAAACAGTAAACTGAAAAAAAAAATTGCAGAATGGAAGTTGAAAGGCAGTGTTATGAAAAAATTGCAGAAACAATATATAGAAAAAAAGAGGCATCATAGTGCTTACTTCCTGATTGAAGTGGTAACAATAAACCATTGTGGTGTTTGGCCGGTGGCACATATATTGGCCAATGAGCTCATGTAGTGTCATTTTGAATGGCAGTGTTTTGAAACAGCCTAGTCTCATGGCAGTTCGTGAAATGGTCACGTTATTGAATCTATTGATTCGTGAACAGGACACGAATGTCGTTTTTTTCGTGTAGTGATTACGAATTTTAATTTAATGTATTTAAATGGTAAGCATATTTCGTGATCACAGCACAACGTTAGGGAGTTATATAAAAAGCCAAAGATTGGTCGGGGTGGTGGATGGGTCAAACAACACAGGGCTTTCACCCCGGAGTACGGGGATCGCGTCCTGCGTGTTGCAGTTCCTTTTGTCGGCGTGTCCGGCGTGTGACGGTTCCTTTCCCAGTTCTTTTTTTTTCCTAACCTCAACCGTTCCCGTTGTTGCGTGCCACAGAGACCGCGGAGCGTGTCTGTGCGCCCGGGGAACGCATCCCCTTGTGGCGGCCCGTCCTGTGGCGTTTACTTTCCCCGTGGCAGTACACAAAATTAAATTCTAATGAAATTCGTGACCTGTACACGAAATAAACGAGAAAATCGTGACCTGTACACGTATCAATAAATAAAAATAACGTGACCATTTCACAAACTGGCGTCAGACCGGGTTGTTTGAAATGGCAAACATGTGACTTTATGTCAGATTGTTGTGTCTTATGCAGAGAACTGTGTTCAGAGCATTTAAAAAGTGCCATTTTGAATTGCAAAATGTGTGTAAAGCACATCTCTGTGTGTCAGTTTTAATAATTATGCCATGCATGTTATTTTAGTGTGTTAGCAATTGGAAAAATCTGTAAAGGCTAAAATGCTCCCCCACCCAAACAAATTCTAATTCTGCAACAATGTCAGTAAAAAAAAAAAAAACACACACACAACACAATACATTATGATCACTGAAAAATCCATCCACCATTTCACAATGAAACAAACTTTTACTTCATGTTGTATGAGACCCAAACTACACGTCTAAACACAATAACATTCCCATCAGCCTTCAAAAAATGATAAAACTCAACTCATTTTATTGCTGTTTATTTGTGACAATTTTTGTCTCTTTTCAATGTAGAGTTTCACTTTCTGATTTGTTTTATGAAGAGAGAAACCGAAGAGAAAGATTCAGTTCTTAAATCGCCAACATCACATAAAGTCTGAACCCAAACGGAGACATCCACCTTAAAATGAACATGTCCACCTTAAATAGAACATCTCCTCCTCTGACTGAATGACTAACAGCAGAATTCAACCGCAGACTGAATGAAAGACTTTTACCAAGAATCAAACAGAAAATGGTTCATATATCTTGGATAATTTCATATGTACAACTTTTAAATAATACATGTATTCAAACATTGATTTTGATGTTTGGAAACTTCTAGATCATTGGATCTGAACAATGATTGGTTCTTTTTTCCATCTTTGGATCATATCAGCTTCTACAAAGTGTTTGATGGTCGTCATGGCTCCACACACACATATCAAAATAAAACATAATCAACAATTTGAATAAAACAGTATTGGTAAAATAGAAAAAGGCTAAACAAACCAAAAGAATCAGAAACTAAGTGAAATAATTTAACATCAAAAGCTAACTTTCAAACTAAACAAAAATAAAATGAAAACAATAAGTGAAAGAACATATCTTTATAATAATGAGACAGTAGGACAGGTGCAGATTAAGAGGTTCAATTAAGAGACTTTTCCCTTTTGAGAAATAAACATTTATCATCTTTATCTCTAACTGCTCTGCTCCACTGTCACACACACATTCACTGGTGATATCTTCAGTGGGACTTTACCCCAAGTGTTAATGAATGGAAACATCCTCTCAGTGAAAGTGTGTGTGAAGGTGTGTATGTGTGTGTTAATATCAGCATCAGAGAAGGACCGCTCTCCTCTGTCCCAGTCCAGAGTCACTCTGATCCTCTGGAGCTTCTTCTGCACTACGAGATCAGTGCGTGGAGCTGATGGTGACCGTGCTGAGCGCTTACCTTTATGGAACAATATTCTCCATAATCTGGACGGTCTGCCTCCCTTCCTCTAGACAGACTCTGCTAATACTCCCAGTTCCCAGCTTGTACTGTCTCCAACCTCGACATCCCAGCTGTGAGTCTCTGAGTTAAAGCCCTCAGAGCCAAGGACACAGTGGTATTTATCAAACCTCTCTGGATTATCAGGAAGCTGCTGTCTCTTTCGTCTCACACTGGTCAGATCTTCAGACAGGATGAGTTTTGGATGAGCAGTGTTTCGGTCCAGAATCACAGGAGTGTAGGAGACCATGTCCTTCATCTTGTTCCAGATGTTGAAGCTCAGGTTGCCCAGGTGTTTGGCCTCGTCTATCAGAGCTCCTGAGAGCAGCTGTGGATCATCCAGCAGGGGGTGCTGCTGGACTCTTTCCACTGCAGCCTTGTAGTTGATCAGGAATGAGACGTATTCAGCGCTCAGCTGCTCCTCTGTGGCTCTGACTGTATCTGAAAGAGCTGCTATCTCTCTGCTCAGAGCCTCCATCTTCTCCTTCATCCTCTGACTCTTCTGCTCATCTTCCTCCCTCAGTGCAGCTAACCTGGCCTCCTCTTCCTCTTCTAGAAACTGGTGAAGCTTCTTAAACTGTTTCTTAATCCGCGACTCTGTGCGTCGCGCCTGGAGCTTTATGCGTTCTGCTGTATGATCAAACTTCATTTTAACTTGTTCAAAACCCTTTAACTTCTTCTTTAAGGGCTCCAGAGTTTCCTGAAGCTCCTTCCTGTGTTGTCGTGTTACTTCATCGATCAGTCTGAATCTGTGGTCGATGTGTTTTTCTGAATCTCTGCAGACGACACACACTGGCTGCTGATGGTCCAGACAGAAGAGTTTGAGTTTCTCAGAGTGCAGACTGCAGAGAGCCTCTGAAGCTCTCTGATCTCTCTCCAGTAAGAAGGCCTCACACAGGTTCTTCAACACCAGGTTACAAGGTGGATTTGAATTTGAAGATGTTGTCTTACAAACTGGACACTCTCAAGCTTGTTTCTGTCTCCACCATCTCTGTAGACAGTCTTTACAGAAGCTGTGGCTACATGACAGAACAACAGGATCTCTAAAGACATCACGACAGACCGGACAGCAGAGATCCTCCTCTGATCTAGAAGCCATTTTATCTCTGAGTGAAGCTGAAAACACAGCAAACAGAAAGTACAGTCAGTCACGGCTCCCCTCCCTCCTCTACTAACGTCACTGAAATTTACTTTCACTTTGAGTTGTGTTTATAGTCAAACTCACCTTCAGTGTGTGGAGTGTCAGCAGGTTGAAGCAGCAGGGTTGTAGTTTTCCACTTTTCTCACATGATTAAAATTCTATTATTTTGCATTTCAGAACAGTTTTTAAGTACATATAGAGCTCAACAGTCCCGCCCACAGCGGGTTCCAGATGTAAAAATACAATACAATTTCTCCATTGACAAATTGGAGTATAAGCCATGAAATCGTAACTGTCGATGGTAGACGTAAAAACAGCATGCCGACATGACTCAGCGATTGTATATGCTCATATAGACGCCACAAATCATGGGGCACTACCCTTGTTTTGAGATAAATGTCTTTTATTCGTGATGTCTTGGATAAGTACTTCATTACCCACAATCCTGAACAATCCCACAATCCCAGTGATGCCTCTGATTGGTGGAACTCATGCTGGTGAGGAAGGGGGGGTGTCAGTACCCGATCTGTGCTGCCTGCACGATCCGTCACGATGATTTACGACACTGCACGAATCACAATCTGTTCCACGCTTCTGACGTTAGCCTCTGCCGGGAAGCTAACGTTCGTTTAGCTAACAGCTAATTCAGCTAACCGTTAGCTGACAGCTTGATTCAGTCTAAAATAACGTTAACTCAAACTTAACACTGGGTAAAGCCGTCTACAGCTGACGTAACAGCCGTTATATATGTTAACGGTTATTTTCAGTTTTTATTTTGAGGGAGTTTTAAAGTTATTACACGCTGTCTCAGCTAGCGATTAGCCGAATTAGCGGTTATCTAAACTAACGGTAGCTTCCTTTGTTCAGTGGTGCGCGGTGGTTTTTGGGATGAGTAGTTCCTTCGCTCTGAGATGACAATATGTACACAGTCTTGTACCTTTGACTTTTTTTGGGATTTATCTGTTTTTTTACTCGAAATGATACGTTGTATGCTTATGAGTCACGTACCATCTGGTTAGCCTAAGGCACGGTGTAAAACTCTTTATATACGGATTTTTCCAGACATTTTACCAGTGTATCTTGATTGGGACTAAATGAATGCAAAGAAAGCTACTTTATGAACTTGATTTTAAGATTTGTAATAATTTATTTACTGTAAACAAAAGAAAAATGTGTGAATATGTCATTATTGCACAATTCCTCCAAGTACCTAACTAAAAAACAAAAAATCCCTATCCTTACTAGAGTCAATATAGTCATAGGTGTGATTGGCAAAGGACAAAAAAAGCAGCACCCATGACACTGCGACAGCACCCTCCCCCCCCCCCCCCCCCCCCCCCCCCCCCCCCCCCACACACACACACACACACACACACAATTTTTTTTTCAAATGCTATAAAATTGAATGAAACAGCCCAAATTTAATTAAAGTAATCATTAATATTACTTGCATAGAATGTTGTATGCAAGGGTTAAATTGGGATTTGTAATGTGGGGGGGGGCTCTCCCTAGGGGGATCTGGGGGTATGCCCCCCTGGATATATTTTTTAAAAATAAACCATTAAATGGCACTTTCTGGAGAGTTTTGTGCAAAGAAATGGAGAAATTGAGTCTTACATGATATGTGCAAAACTGCATTATTGTAGTATCAACAGGTATTAGGGCACTTCGCATTTACATTACTGTTAATCAGTCATCACTTGATTACACATTGCATTACCTTGTTATAATATAAATAATCTGCCACATGAAGAGACAGTGCAGCATATGACAGCAGCAACAGCTGAAAAGATTTGGGTCTGTGGTGACCAGGTCCACCTCACACAAACTTCCTTCTCCCATTCTCTCTCTTTACTACCCCACACACACACAAACCAAAATTCAGCCCTGGCACTGTAGCCACACCAGCCCACATTACCACGGCCATGCAGCCCCACCCACGGACATGTGCATTCACTAATTACATTTGTGTACAAATGGTGAAATAATATAAGCAGAACCTTATGTAACAGATTTTTAAACATTTAATGTAACAAACAATGCTTTCTACTTTTTAAAGAGCACACGTTTATAACAAATTTTTATTTATGCCGTTTGTATGCTGTTACTGTCATTCTCTACTGTATGTTCTTTGTTGTCACTGTCTGTTCGATTGTCCGTGTTTCTCTCTGTTGACACTGTACATATTGTCTGTCTGGTTCTCCATCTTTTCATCCGTTTTAACTAACTTTGCAATTTAAATGTTTTTATGGCTGTCTGTGATTTTACTTCGGGGGGGTCTGGGTTTTGAGGGTAAAAGACTTCAATTCCTGCATTCGGATACATTTTTAGGCACAAATTTATGGTAAAAATGTCAATATTTATTGCAAGGAAAATCACAAAATTCTGGTGGCAGGTAACAATTCAAAATACAAAATATAATGGAATATTATTATATTCAGTAGTCCAGTAAGGGGGCTTTCACATCCGGGACATGGGCCGGATACGACAACACTTGACCCTAAAGTCCAGTTGTTTAATTAGCATGAACAGGGCTTTATGGTTTTTCCCCCCAAGGAGCAGTGGCGGCGCCAGAGATGTTCTTTTGCTGGTGCTTTGGGGTTGCTGGACGTTTCAGTGAGGTTGCTTTGAAACACACACTCGCGCAGTTGCCGATACAACAGCACCATAGAACTCTGATTAGCCCACCAAACATATTCAAATACCAGCCAACAAGCCAGGTTCAAACAATCATTACTGCAGCTCTCATACAGTGGCTCAGAAGATTAATGCAGCAGGCCAAATACACCACACACAGCCAAGCACACACATGTGTCACACAGTTTCCACACTTGCACGTATGGTCAAAATAATGTAGACATATCTGTAGTGACTTAATATATCTAAATAAGCCACTGAGGGCGAACGCGTTTTCTGGGCTAAAATAAACCGATGTCCAGTGCTCTGTATAACTTTAGATTCGGTGATCCATTTATTCACATTTCTGTAAAACACATGTTCACTGTAAAGCTCTTCTACGAGACAGAGATAAGAGTAAAGTTCTTGCATGGACCCCTATCAGCTGACTCACCCACTGTGGCCCGGCTGTGCGATCCCCTGGTCTAATGTCATGTACAGCAGGGTGACGTTAAGCATCTTCAGCAGCAATCACAGCCGTGGTCAGGTCACCTTCCTCCGGCCGCTTTTCTTCGTCCCGGTTGGTGACAAGTTCACCATATCTCTCAGTCTCATTTTTGATAAAGTCTCCACACCTTGACGTTAAGGGAGTAAAAAACTATCCATTGCTAGCGTTAGACTTACTTCTCTAATCCTAACGGCTCCAAATATTGAGCGCTTCTTCTTCTTCTGTGTGAATACGTTACTGCGGAAGTAAGGTCAAAAGTTCAATGTGTGCTGCACCCTTTGGCCGAATACGATCACCTGTGTTTTTTAGCCTAAAAATAATCGGTTTGTTTTATTAATGTATTTATTCATTTTTCAAATATAAATTATACTATTTACACATTAACGATTTTTTATTTATTTATTTATAAATCAACCACAGCAATTTCTTGGGGGTGCTAAGGCAATCCTAGGGGTAGCTACAGCACCCCCCAGCCCTCCCTGGCGCCGCCTCTGCCAAGGAGCATGTTTTGCTCCCAAGTTGAAAAATGTAGGATTGACTTAGTCTACTTAATCAGTGATGTTGAATATAGCCTACAGCGTAACGGACCACCACAGTTCATACATACACGTGAACTGCGGATTAATTGCAGAGTTTAACCTACATAGTGTAAAACTACTCTGTGAATGGGGCACAGCAGAAAGACGGAGCAGAGCGATGCTGCTTGTTCAGGGTTTTCATGTGTACTCCTATAGGCCTACACTTCGCATCAGGCGTTAAAACCAACTGTACCGAATTAGACTACTATTTAACGCGATAACGAGACGCTTTTAACCGCTAATGAAACTGTCTCAACTTAATACTGATGCCGTCAGACAGACAGCAGTGGGAGTTCCGGCAGAGCTCTGCGCCCGTCAGCAGCAGCTTCTCACTGCACAGCCGGTCCCCCAGAGCAGCATGATCACCGGGAGGGTCCAGCCTGAACCCTGCAAGATCCCATTTGAAGGTGACGTGCTTGGTGACATGCTTGATTGTAACTGAACGTCCAAATTTAAGTAACCTCTGATTGGGTTGTAGTAAATGAAGTACCCTAAGTTTAAGATTAGGTGTTGGTCGCAGTGAATGTGGGGTTGCAATACTTATAAATACAAATTTGAATTTTGTCATGTTGAGACAACAAAGATAATGAAGGGAGGATAATATGTTGAGGCTAAAATAAATGGAGTTAAGGTTAATATATGTAATATATACGCCCCAAATAAAGAAGAGCCAGCCTTTTTTCACGAGGTTAATAAAATGATGGGGGAAATAGTGGACGGCCACACTATAATTTCTGGCGACTATAACCAGGGGGTTTGGTAAAACATTCTTCACAAATAGTGTGTCGAGAGACAGAAGAGCCATACATCTAATAATGAGAGACCTGGGCCTGGTGGCTATTTGGAGGCTAGTACATCCCAAAGATAGAGAATATACGTTTTATTCAAATATGCATAAAAGTCACAGCCGCTTAGATTAATTCCTGATATCCAAAGACCTGGTAGAAGGGACGGTAGACTGTACAATTGGACCCATTGCATTAATGGACCATGCTACTGTGCAATGGGGGGTAGCATTTGGGTATAGACGTTATTAAATCTAATAGATGGAGGATGAATGTGTCATTGCTTCAGGATGAAACTTTTGCCAATTTATTAGGGGAAGATCTTAAAATGTTTTTTGACACTAATATAGGATCAATTGAGAGATTAGGCTCAGTGTGGGAGGCCTCTAAGGCCTATATAAGAAGCAAAATAATAGCTCACTCGAGTAAGAAGAAAAAAAGACAGTAAAAAATCAAGTGCTGGGATTGGAGTCCCAGCTGAAGGTTGCAGAAAAAGAGCTGGCGGATAATCATACTGAGGACCGTCTGAGAAGAGTATGTGAATTAAAGTTCCAGTTAAATGATTTATACAGTAAGAAGGTAGAATATGCTATGTTTAGGATGAAAAGTAACTTCTATGAGAGTGGGGAAAAGGCCAGTAAATTATTAGCTAGGTAGTTAAAAAAACAAGAAGCTAGCTTTATAATACCGGCAATTAAAAATACAAATGGGGAACTGGTAACAAGTACAAAGGACATTAATGAGGTATTTAAAGACTTTTATGTGAAGCTGTTTAAATCAGAAGTAGATCCATCAGAAGAACAGTTTGAAGCCGTTTTATCCCAAAACTGTCAGAAGGACAAGTAGCACAGATGGAGGGAGCCATTACCGAAGGAGAAGTTAGAGATGCAGTAGCGTCGCTGAAAACAGGAAAGTCACCGGGGCTAGACGGGTTACCAGTTGAATATTATAGGAAAAATATTTACTTATTGGCAACCATACTGACAAAAGTATATAAAGAGTCATTTGATATCGGGCAACTACCAGATATGTTTAATGAGGCTTTAATTACTTTGATCCTGAAGAAAGACAGAGACCCTACAGACCCGGGGAGCTATAGACCCATAAGTTTAATAGATGTTGATGGCAAAATTCTTACTAAAGTGCTTGCCACAAGAATAGAAAGATCTATGCCATATATAGTGCATGCAGATCAAGTGGGTTTTGTCAAAGGGCGCTCTTCATCAGATAATGTTAGGCGGCTATTACATCTTATGTAGGCCAGTCGTGATGCGGATACGCCCACCACAGCGTTCTCGTTGGACGCAGAAAAAGCGTATGACAGAGTAGAACTGGCTTACCTCTTTTATACACTGAGGGTGTTTGGATTCAGAGGGGATTTCATTAAATGGATTAAGATTATTTACTTGTCTCCTAAGGTGTCTGTTCTAACTAATGGCCTCAAATCTCCCTTCTTTGGCCTCATGAGTGGCCAGAAGCAGGTGGACCCATTGAGTCCGCTGCTCCTCACCATATTCCTGGAACCATTAGCTGTAGCTCTAAGAGAAGGTCCCATTCTGAAGCACTCTCAATGGCTGTGCAGCGTTTCCTCTATGTTGATAGCATAGTGGCGGTAAAATGTCCAGCGCCACGGTATCAGAAATAGGGCAGACACATAACAGGGTTTCCGCTCTGTACACCGCGCACTTCAGCTGTCGTATGAAAAATCATAAAGTCGTAGCGCCCTCTGCTCTACTGAACTCAAGCGAACTGTCATCCGCTCTCTCTCCCCCTAGGGTGAGCAGAGCAACTGGAACAGTGACACGACGTCATCACTCGTCAAGTTATGGCAACCAAATAAACAACAGGGCGAGTACTACTTCACTCAATAAGTGATAAACACCGACGAAAGCCGCGACATGAAATCCGCACTTACGCCCGTGAAGTATGACAGCTACAGTTTATTGGAAAATAGCATTGTGGACACTGAAGTTGATGAATTTACTGTTTATCAGACCCCAGATGAGACAAGAAGCTAACGTTAGCCACGCTGCTGTGACCGCCCCTCTGCCTCTGACTCGCCGCTGCAGGAGACTGTGTGTGTATTCCTCCGACACGCTGTAGTAACGTTACTGATTTAAAAACAGGGTGCAGGGCTGCATACCGCTCAAAACCAACATGAAAAATGTAGCTAGTAATGTTCACTCAGCGTTTTGTTTTGTTGTTAAACTGTGTGTAAAATGAGCGGTGACGTTAAATCACCCTACGGTACCGTCTATTTTCTGGATGGTTTCAAGGTAACGGTCGGTAGCTTACATTAGCAGATAAGCCCGTACTCTGACGTCCAACACCCCCCCCCCCCCCCCCCCCCCCCCCCCCACCGCTGAAAAAAATTCTAGAGGAAACACTGGTGTGGTCTGAGGTGCTTAGGTTGATGGGGAAATCACAATACAAGCAGGAGTATTCTTCCATATGGGATAATCCACATATCGTGATAGGTAAACACTCATTTTGTTGGGATTCTTGGCAGAGGAATGGTACATGTGTGATTGATGATCTATATAAGGATGCAGTTTTTAAGTCATATCAGGAGTTAGTGGATCAATTTCTTTTGGAGGGAAGGGGTGAATTTTGGAAATATCTCCAACTAAGGAGTAGTGTGCGAAGTGTGTTCCCACTTAACAGAAGTATAAGTATCTAATATGTCGCAAAACCTTTTTGATTTGCCAAGTACAATGCATAGTGCCTCAACATTTTACAAAAATATAATGGAATTACAAAGTGTGAATACTGAGAATCTTAGATTAATATGGCAAAGAGATTTAGAATGTGAAATAGGTAAGGAGAAATGGCATGATATAGTTTCCAAGGTTGGGTGGGCCACTAGGGATATTAGAAGCAAATCTACTCATTACAAAATCAAACATAGATACAACTATACTCCTATGAAGCTTTTCAGAATGGGTTTAGAAGAAGAGAAAAGGTGTTGGAAGTGTAAGGGAGAAAATGGTACATTTCTACATGTCTTTTGGGAATGTCCTGTGGTATTACCTTTCTGGAAAGTAGTATTGAGGGAACTGGGAGATTGGTTGGGACAAAGGTTACCGGAATCTCCACTGTTCTGTCTCCTGGGAGATGGCACACTTTTGCCACGAGGAGTCAACAAAGAGCAGCATGCGCTAATAACCGCAGGCCTCTTCACTGCAGCAAGGCCGATACTGAGGAACTGGAAAAGCACGTACACGCCGAGGCTCACAGATTGGACTCAACTGATGACGGAGACTGCATCTTACAAATATTTGATTGCCAGGAAGACCAACGTTAAAGGGAAGTTCCATTTAGTATGGGACTATTTCTTTTCATATATTAAGGGCCTGATACATTAAGCATGTGTTGTAACACATCACAGGTGATATAATTACAAACAATATATACTTTAAATACTTTAATGACAAAAAAAAAAGATTAGGTGTTGGTCATTCTCAACACCTTTCTACCCCCCACCCACACACACTTAACACTGGACTCTGTGCTGCTGCCAGCCTGTGTAACGTACGTTACTCACCATTGATCGACTGTTAGCTTCAGCTGGCTAACGTTAGCTGTCAACCTCCCGACTAACGGTTACCGCTAGCTAGTGATCTAGCGAGGATTAGCCCCTCAGACCACAGTGGACTTCAGTGGACTCTCCATCCAAACTCCCGACTGGACCTTTGTCTGCCATAACTGCCGGACTCTTTCAAATACATGTACTCCCCGTCTCCGTCGATCACTTGGTAGCGTTGGTCAGCTGTCAGCTTACGCCAGCTAACTTCTGTTAGCTTCCACTGACTGACGGCTCGCCCAGCACATCTGTTCGCTGTGGCGCTCTTTCAGCCATGTTTCCCGGCTCAACACTATGTTAGTGTGGGCCGCTAATGCCGAAAATGGTGCTCCTAAAAGATTCCTCACTGCAACTTCTCAACGTCATCTGCTACGTCGCTTCAGCTTGAATTGCCAACCTAAAATAAAAATATTGTCCCATTGTCGGCTTCAGATAAGAAGATAGTTCGCCCCTACACGTCCAAAATTCTTATTCAAATAACCTTCCGCAACGATTGCAGGCTCTTTACCAACACCCCCAACCCGTGCCTTGCGACCCCCCCCCCCCCCCCCCCCCCCAAAAAAAAAAAGAAGCGGATTTGCATGATTTACGAGAGCTTAATTTTCAGGTCGGAAGAATCACACCCCTGAGAATTATCGGCAAACGATAGCGTAGGATCCCAAAATGGTGGACGGGCTCAGACACCTCCCAAATCGTGACGTATGTCCTCATTCTCAATAGGCTTTAGCTTCAATTTTGATGAAATTATTTTCTCATCGGTTGCATATTATGTCGTGGATATATCCCTCGAATGCATACTGCAGTCCCTTTTGTCTTGCTCTCTCAGATATTTCAACTGTTCACCAAAAAAAACTAATTATCTCCTTGGGAAAGTCTGACACCGGTGCATACACATGTGATGGACGTGCCAGGCACGAATGCTTGACAGGCGTAGCAACAGTAACTAAGGAGGGCGGGGCTTAGCGAAGGGTCAATTCCTCCTAGTTAACTCCTCCCCCATTCAGCGGATGAGTCCGAGTGAGCAGGAAGAGCAAATGTTTTTTTTTTTTTGTTCCAGCCGAAGTAGCGCTTGAGACACGGAGCAGAGAATAGATGATCAAATCAGATTAAACAAATACCTGTAGTGGTTACAATCCTGCTGCTAGTTGCCAAAGGAAAATTCTTGGTGAGTTGGTTATGAAGCTTGTTGACTTGATGTAAAATCGGGAATAAATATTAGCGTTAGCGACCGTCAGCTCTAATCGCGCTAGCCACGCTAACGGTGTTAGCAAAGGCTAACCATGCTAGTGGTTGCTAGAATTATTCATGTTCTCCTAACCCAGTTGGCCATGCTAGCGCTGGTCCATACTGTGCTGGTGTCAGTCCAATATTATATAGTAATCCCATTTTGGTTGTTGCAGGCTTGTAGCCTGCTGTAGCATGGTAATGCAAAATGCAACTGTAACATACTGTAAAGTACTGATCATTGACCCAGACTCCTTTACACGTTACGTACAGTACTTTTCTGTATATACCCCCTACCCCTATCTACACGCCCTAGCCTCCTCCCTTCCCTACCCAAATCCTCTCCTTGCCCTCGTCATCTCCAGCCATCACCATCTACATCCTGCTTACCATCCAAAACCTTGTCAAAAGTTCAGTATTATCAAATCACTGCTGTCCACCTCCCATCATGACTACATCACTCCAGTCTTTCATAACTTCCAATGACTTGCTGTCAAATTCACAATCATTGTCTAAACACTTCTAACAGACAACGCCTTCAACAATCAAGACCTAATCTTTCTTTATGACTTACTTGTGTGTCCCACTCACTTCCACATAAGTCCATCAATGCAAACTCCCGTGTGACATCCAGGAAAAAGCTGGACCTGGGATGACAGTGACTTCACAGCTGCTGCCCTCAGTCCATCAATATCATGCCTCAAGCAGGCTATCAAAACCAACCTATTGCCTTCTCCTATTAACCAACCCATTATTACTGTCAAGTGTATTATAGCAAATTACTCAGAATTTAATTTGCTGAGGTTGGCGCAAGCCTTCTTCTAATTTTTTAATGACACATACAGTAAGCAATGTGTGAACACTATTTTGAATTAAACATTCCATGACAGAGGCAATATAACAATATTGTGAATGATTTCCAGAAATGCTTGTCTTACCTGCCATAACTATTATGGGTCAGTCTCAAGCTTACTGGTTGGTGTCAGTTCTACCTGTGTGAGTAGAAAAAGTGCAACTTTTATGATAATCTTCCAAGTATATCTAGTTAATTTTGTTCATTAGAGGATCAATTAACTGAATGCTACCAACGGTATGCCTGTTTTATACATGCTAATGATACTTACCTTTAGCCTTGTACAATAACTATCTTAGCTAGCTATCTTAGTTAGCATGCTATCTTTTCTAACAAATTATAGATTATGAACTGGCAGTTTAACAACTGTAAGCTTCAGGACTGTACAAGCAAGCCTTTACAGTTACTATAGCATATATGGACGGTATTTAAACAAAAAACAATAACTACGTAAGTTATTTGTTGAATACTTACTTACAAATCAATGGATAAAAAATCAACAATTAATGGATATCAGCCATATCAGCAACAACGATGCTCGTTCCGCGCCTTCAGGAGAAAAGCTCGTTCACATCGCTTTCGCTTGCCCTGATTGGCTGAAAGAATGAGAAAGAATGCAAGCGCCCTCATTGGCTGAAAGAATGCAACCGCCTTACATTCTCGGCAGTGTTATTTTGTAGAGGGGTTACAATTACAATAGGAGACCGGGTTGGTAGTGACTAGCTACATCTCCTCATTCTCAATAGGTCATGCAATAATGTGAGCCGCCTCATACGCTGACCATTCAAATGGGAAACGCACAAATTGAGGAACAGCTATGTTCATGCACAGCAGGGTAAGTGACATTTGAAAATAATCTAATAATTATAATAATTATGAATCAAACAGCTTATCCATAAATCTTGTGGAATAAACACAAGACATTAGCTTGAACACTTTGCAATGATAGCATTCTCCTGATTATATTTTTAGCGATTAACAATGCTGAAATATATTTTAAAGTATGTCAGTGAGCCTCCGTCTTGCCTTTAATCATCTTAAGGATGGGTTAATAACAGATGTGTACCCACTCGATCGCTCTCTGGGACATGTTTTCATGCTAATCAAATATGTTTGGAGCTTGGAACAAGCTAGCGCGGACCGCTGATTAGTTTACAACACTAGTATTCAGGGCAGAAAGAGAGTAGCTCCCAAGACGGCGGCTGACTGTATACGAGAACGCATACATATAATCTATCTTTTTAATAAACTGTCTATACACTTACAAAGTTCTCAATGCTTCGGTTAACATTTAGGGACCCTCATTATGCTACTGTTGAAGTTTGGTGATATTTTGAGCCTTTTTTTAGCCTTCTTGGTATAAATAGCGATTTGTTTTTACTTTCCCTGTGCCCCGAATGCTAGCGTTGTAAGCTAATCAGCGGTCCGCGCTAGCTTGAAAACATGTCCCAGAGAGCTGTTATTTAACCCCTAGGTTTGTTTTGCGCCGGAGTTGTCCTTTATTTTACATTAAAATATATGCATTATGAACAAAGAACTGTCATTACTTCCAAGCAATGCTGTGCTGAGTTAGCTAGCTAGCTAGCTAACATTAGCTTGTTCTTGCCTTGGAGCAAACGTATGTGTTTTTGTTAATACTGTCGACATTTAGCTAGTTGTGAATGAGGCCTCCCACACTGCTTGATCCACGCCCGGCCTTTCTCCCCTTGGGTTTTTGGTTTCGGGAAGGGAAAAATTCCACCACTCCGTCCAAAATTTTAGGATACCAGGAATCGGATTTGCACAACGCTTCGGTGTACGGTGTTTCCCTCGCTCGAAAGCTTGACAGAGCTCCCTTGCCTAGTTACGGTTGCTAAGCCACGATTGGCCTGTGGCGGTTTTCGGGCGTGGCTTAGCGAAGGGTTAATTGTTTGAACCCTTTGTTAAATATTAATTATGTCAGTATGGTTGACAAGGAAATATTAATCTAATCACTTATATATTTTAAAATAAGATACTTCCACCACATTAACTTTTCCATAATTTAGTTCTAGTTTAGATCTATTCTACAAGGTTCTGTAACCGGGGTTACACATCCATTTGCATTTATAGACTGATAGTGTGCCGCAGGCTGATGCAACAGGTGTGTTCATGTTCAACAATAGTTTGAACGTTGGTTCGGCAACATAGAACTGAGTTGTTTTTGGTGAACGTAAAATGTATTTATTGGTTACAAAGAGTTTTAAGTGAATCACCAAAATAAGGTACCCAAACTACAAAAGGAAAAAGGCCTGTGAAACTCACGGTTAGTAGAAGGAGGACCCAAATGCAGGGGATGAGTAGGCAGGTTGATTCAACAGAAAGTGAACTTTAATAACAAAGCTGGATCCTAAAACAGACTGTCGATAAAGAAAATCCAGAAATAAATACAACAGTAGAAGAATCTACTCACTAGGTATATATAGCCAGGAACGAATGCAGCAATCTGACACTGAACAAGAGAACACCAAGACACAAGGAAAGGAGGCTGGTGGCGAGGGATAGGTTAAACACATCTGGGCGGGGCAGACTCCAGAGGAAACAAAGCTAGACAAAGACACATGAAACCAAACACTACAACATTAAACAGGAAGTAAAGCATGCAAACATACACAAGGAATGGATCTAGGAAATGTAAAAGATTATTTTTATAACCAAAGCGTATAGTAGTGTAGATGTAGCCTTCATTAACACTAGATATTTTTACTAGATATGATTAATCTGTTACTAAGAGTAGTATGTAGAGAGACAACGGTAGAGAGTAGTATGAAGAGAGACAATGGTAGCTGAAGAAATTCAACCTGCCAAAGACAATGATGGTGCACTTCTACACAGCCATCATTGAGTCCATCCTCACATCCTCCATCACAATCTGGTACGCTGCTGCCACTAGCAAGGACAAGGGCAGACTGCAGCGTGTCATTCAGTCTGCAGAGAAGGTAATTGGCTGCAATCTGCCACCGCTCCAGGATACGCCACCAGGACTCTGAAGCGTGCTGGAAAGATTGTGGCCGATCCCTCCCACCTTGGACACAAACTCTTTGAGACACTCCCTTCTGGCAGGAGGCTGAGGTCCATCAGGACCAAAACCTCACGCCACATGAACAGTTTTTTCCCCTCCGCCACTAGCCTTATTAACAAGGCCCGGAAACCACCCTGACTCTCTCCACCCCTGGCTCTTCATGCCACTGTTCTCTCTCTGCTGTAATGCTCTTTGCTCTTTTTACATTTTTTATTTCTATCTTTATTTTTAATTGAATTTAATACATACTGTGTACATATACTTATACTTATATTGTTTATACCATCTAGAGAATGTGTGACGTGCATTAACAACACCAAAACAAATTCCTTGTATGTGTTACTTGGCAATAAAACCCTGATTCTGATTCTGGTAGAGAGTAGTATGTAGAGAGACAACAGTAGAGAGTAGTATGTAGAGAGACAACAGTAGAGAGTAGTGTGTAGAGAGACAACGGTAGAGAGTAGTGTGTAGAGAGACAATGGTAGAGAGTAGTATGTAGAGAGACAACGGTAGAAAGTAGTATGTAGAGAGACAACAGTAGAGAGAAGTATGTAGAGAGACAACAGTAGAGAGAAGTATGTAGAGAGACAACAGTAGAGAGAAGTATGTAGAGAGACAACAGTAGAGAGAAGTATGTAGAGAGACAACAGTAGAGAGAAGTATGTAGAGAGACAACAGTAGAGAGTAGTATGTAGAGAGAGACAGATAACAGTAGAGAGTAGAATGAAGAGAGACAGCAGTAGAGAGTAGTATGTAGAGAGACAGCAGTAGAGAGTAGTATGTAGAGAGACAACAGTAAAGAGTAGTATGTAGAGAGACAACAGTAAAGAGTAGTATGTAGAGAGACAGCAGTAAAGAGTAGTATGTAGAGAGACAGCAGTAGAGAGTAGTATGTAGAGAGACAGCAGTAGAGAGTAGTATGTAGAGAGACAGCAGTAGAGAGTAGTATGTAGAGAGACAACAGTAGAGAGTAGTAATAAGAGAAAAAACAGTAGGCAGAGAATCCGGATGTTAACCATTTATTGCACAGAACTTACTCAGGATCATCTAATCCACGTGTCAAACTCAAGGCCCGCGGGCCAAATCTGGCCCCTCGCAGACTTTGATCTTATCCGAACATCAATTTAGGTTCCCAAATAAATTTGGGCTTTTTTTTGAAGTTTTTGTCACTTTTCCTGACTTTTTTCCCCCAACGTTTTTTCAGCTGTTTGTGTGGCTTTTTTTCAACCTTTTTTGGCGCTTATTTAAATGATGGCTAAGGAACTTTTTTGCTGACTTTTTTTTAGGGCTTAATGTGTCGACCAAACTGTAAGTGAGAAAGCTATATGAGACGTCCTTTTTCCAGTGTGGCCCTTAGTGAAGTTAAGTTGGATACATCTGATCTAATCAGACAAAATGAATACTTATATTCACATAGAATCAGAAATATGAAGCTTTGATGAAGGATGAGAGCACAGGATTAGTCACAGATTGAAGTTTAGTTACACCAGTGTTTCTTTAATAACAATGTAGTGAAGATCATTGTTTTGAGGGTTAAGTATACAATTCTGAGGCGCCTGGTTAGCTCACTTGGTAGAGCGGGTGCCCATATGCAGAGACTCAGTCCTTGACGCAGGGGCTTAGGGTTCGAGTCTTCCCTTTCCTGTATACAGCTGCCCTGTCTGTTACAGTATTTTCTAATTGCTATTTGCAATTTTGCAAACTAGGCTGGTTTCATCAAATACTTAACACAATTCACAAAACCACACACCCAAGCTGCAAAATACCTCATATATCCTGCAAAACTACATACAGCATTACCAAAATCAAACTTTTGCACCAAATGGCACACACTTCATTCATATTACCAGATTTGTGTCTAACTAACTACACACTGTTGGGCATAATGAAAAGCACTCTCATCTTTAGTATGGTTTGCCATAATCCTAAAATAGTTCACATTGTAGAAAATTCTTCAGATTGTTCATATGCACAGAAATACGTAATTGCATACACACACACACATGCTGTTGAAACATTTTATTTATTTTTTATTTTTCACCAAACAAGTCAGTGCAACATATGCACAGCAGATATATTTACATTGAACTAAACAAAAATATGCTCACATAAAACAGTAAACTGAAAAAGAAAATTGCAGAAAAAATGTGCAGAAACAATATATAGAAAAAAAGAGGCATCATAGTGCTTACTTCCTGATTGAAGTGGTAACAATAAACCATTGGGGTGTTTGGCCAGGTGGCACATATATTGGCCAATGAGCTCATGTAGTGTCATTTTGAATGGCAAACATGTGACTTTATGTCAGATTGTTGTCTTATGCAGAGAACTGTGTTCAGAGCATTTAAAATGTGTGTAAAGCACATCTCTGTGTGTCAGTTTAAATAATTATGCCATGCATGTTATTTTAGTGTGTTAGCAATTGGAAAAATCTGTAAAGGCTAAAATGCTCCCCCACTCAAACAAATTCTAATTCTGCAACAATGTCAGTAAAAAAAAAAAAAACACACACACAACACAATACATTATGATCACTGAAAAATCCATCCACCATTTCACAATGAAACAAACTTTTACTTCATGTAGTATGAGACCCAAACTACACGTCTAAACACAATAACATTCCCATCAGCCTTCAAAAAATGATAAAACTCAACTCATTTTATTTTTATTGCTGTTTATTTGTGACCATTTCTGTCTCTTTTCAATGTAGAGTTTCACTTTCTGATTTTTTTATGAAGAGAGAAACAGAAGAGAAAGATTCAGTTCTTAAATCACCAACATCACATAAAGTCTGAACCCAAACGGAGACATCCACCTTAAAATGAACATGTCCACCTTAAATAGAACATCTCCTCCTCTGACTGAATGACTAACAGCAGAATTCAAACGCAGACTGAATGAAAGACTTTTACCAAGAATCAAACAGAAAATGGTTCATATATCTTGGATAATTTCATATGTACAACTTTTAAATAATACATGTATTCAAACATTGATTTTGATGTTTGGAAACTTTCTAGATCATTGGATCTGAACAATGATTGGTTCTTTTTTCCATCTTTGGATCATATCAGCTTTTACAAAGTGTTTGATGGTCGTCATGGCTCCACACACACATATCAAAATAAAACATAATCAACAATTTGAATAAAACTGTAGTGGTAAAATAGAAAAAGGCTAAACAAACCAAAAGAATCAGAAACTAAGTGAAATAATTTAACATCAAAAGCCTTTTCTGTCTGTGTTTCGAATGAGTCAGGTGAGGGTGGAGTAATGAAAGGAGGGTGGTAACGAGGGATAGATTAAACACTCCTGGGCAGGGCAGACTCCAGAGGTAACAAAGCTAGACAAAGACACATGAAACCAAACACTACAAAATAAAACAGGAAGTAAAGCATGTTAACATACACAAGGAATGGATCTACAAAATGTAAAAACAAAAGATATTCTTTTTCAAACCAAAGTGTAGTAGTGTAGATGTAGCCTTCATTAACTCTAGATATTTTTACTAGATATGATGCATCTGTCATTACTAAGAATAGTATGTAAAGAGACAACAGTAGAGAGTAGTATGTAGAGACAACAGTAGAGAGTAGTACGTAGAGACAACAGTAGAGAGAAGTATGTAGAGAGACAACAGCAGAGAGTAGTATGTAGAGAGACAACGGTAGAGAGTAGTATGTAGAGAGACAACAGCAGAGAGTAGTATGTAGAGAGACAACAGTAGAGAGTAGTATGTAGAGAGACAACAGTAGAGAGTAGTATGTAGAGAGACAACGGTAGAGAGTAGTATGTAGAGAGATAACGGTAGAGAGTAGTATGTAGAGAGACAACGGTAGAGAGTAGTATGTAGAGAGACAACAGTAGAGAGTAGTATGTAGAGAGACAACGGTAGAGAGTAGTATGTAGAGAGATAACGGTAGAGAGTAGTATGTAGAGAGACAACGGTAGAGAGTAGTATGTAGAGAGACAACAGTAGAGAGTAGTATGTAGAGAGACAACAGTAGAGAGTAGTATGTAGAGAGACAACAGTAGAGAGTAGTATGTAGAGAGATAACAGTAGAGAGTAGTATGTAGAGAGACAACGGTAGAGAGTAGTATGTAGAGAGACAACAGGGTTGGTTCAAACAACACATTACTTTCCCCCAGGAGACAAGGGTTCTTGTCATGTGTTGTCCAGCTTGTCACTGAAACGTTCATTTTGTAACTCCACCCACCATCTTTTCCTAACCCTAACTGCCCCGTTCTTGTGCCGCATGTCAGTTACACATACGTCCTGAAAAGTGACGCCAATAGTCCCGACCAAGCGCGTCTAAATATGACACTTTTTGTGTCAATAACAAACACCAAAGGCACCTGACCAAGCGACACTTTTTGACGTGATGGTAGTGAGAATGTGTTGCTTGTGTAGCTAAAAAAACGACAGTTTATGTTTTGACTTGTGGTTCTGAATATATAATTATCTGCATATAAAGTGAGCCTGGCACGGTTTGGGCTTAAATTACAACTACAAATTGAAAGAGCTGGGTGAAAAAAAATGCAGCGGATGATGTATTACGCTGTATTTTACAATGAAAGCAAACATAAAGCTGTTACTGAGCCTCGTCTGTGCTGCAGCTACTTGGCCAGTCATGGTTACTCACATCCTTTAGCTGTTTAGTTGAATTGACTGGATCAGGTTGATTTTATGTGTGATCCATGACAGCCTCGTATTATCCAATCACTTCTGTTCATCCATCATGCCCTCATCCGGAGCTGAGCGGTGAAAGACACAAGGAAAAAGGAAAAAGAGACAGGGAGAGAAACAGAAAACACTGTACCATAACACCGGCTCTTGTTACAAACCACCAGAGACCCTCGTCGACTGCCAAAATCTCCAAATTTGAACCCAAGCTTTTCTGGTTGCTAATTATTCATCGAGCATGTTTCTAAACTAAATTCATGACACCAAGCTGGCACTCCTTGTGGCATCATAAATTAAACTGGCAACGAAATTTAGAATTAGAACCAAGGCCCTCTATGTTCCAGCGAAAGGAAAGATAATTAAATAAGTGGAGAGCGTAAACGTGGAGGTTCACAGGGTCGACTCTGTGACCCGTCTCGCTATTTCTACAGGAGGGACTTTCTTTCTTTGTATTTTCTGTGTCATTTGTTTCCTGAGGCTGAGCAGATGAAACTGTAAGGTGGAGACTGTCCTTACCGTTTAACGCTAGCGCCCTCTAGCGGCTGCAGGAATTATGACTCTTCAGGAAGGTGGACGTCGGGGTGAACGGACTGTTGTTTGCATCCTGTTTCTTTCACCGTCATTGCGATCCTTTTCTAACATTAACCAAGTGGTTATTATTGTAGCCATGAGTACAAAGGTCCCCTAACCTCACAGCCTGTTCTCATGAACTATACGTACACATAGCTACCAAAAAGTTAAGCACTGTAATTCGTAAGCATTCCACATATTGCTCTGTATCCACTGCTGCTGTATAATAGGGAGGGAGGAAGTCAGGGTGGACGGGCGGGTCATTAAAAACACTGGACTTTCAAGCCTCCCAGGGAAAACAAAGGACTTTCATCCAGGAAAAAGCTGTTGTTGGGAGAATTTTAATCAAAACCACGATCTTTGTCCTAATCTTAATGTCGTCTCCGCATAACACTCACTTTTTGTCACCTAAACTTCACCATAATGTTCGCCGAAAAGACTGGCAGCTCGCAGTGCTCTGTGCCCTGCTCACAGTCACCTATTCTCAGGTTAACTGAACCACTAACTTAACTGTCATGAGGAGCACCATGCGGATCACTGTAGCCGGCATCGCAGAACTCTGTAGTGGCTAAACACATCTACTAACTGGCGCTGATATAACCGAGCTGTGAACAGGGGCGGATTGGGACAAAAATTCGGCCCAGGCAATTCCGTCCCTTACCGGCCCAATTTCAGACGGGGATGTTATTTGCTTTAAAATTCCAAAAACCAGGCTCATGTGAGATTATGGCAGCATGAGGCGCACTTCCAGGCTTTTAGTATGAAATAAAACACACAATTTATAAAACCTTCAAATAAACTACCATGGCACCATCTTAGAATAGAATGGAAATACTTGCATATTTAAAACATATTATTACAAACTTTAAACACCCCAAACACCAAGATAAATGATCATGTTATAGCGTGAAAAGATTTACATCATGTGAAACTTTTCACTTTATAAAACAATAGTTTATTGTAATCACAACGAAAGTTTATTGTAATAACTTAATAAGTCTAAATGTTATAACGTAATTACGTAATCATATCTCGTTATAACTTAAACATATCTTAGTATAAACATGAAAATACTTTTGTTATAATGTAAAAAATATTTTGAAAACAAGCAAAAATATAATTTTGTAACACAAAGATATGTTGTTAAACTTGAACATATCTTGATATATGTTAAATGATGCAGTTTTCTTTTTCGCTGCATTGGCAGCAATACGCTTCCGTAGATTTACTACTTGAAATAACTTGATATTGTAGGCTAATGGAGTATTTTTTAATTGTAATATTACTGCTTCTACTAAAGCAGGGGTCTGCAACGTTTTTATGGCTAAGGACCCCTTAGTTGAAAGAGAGACGCAGCAGGGACCCCCTACAAATATTATATAAAATTAAGTTGCATGTTAAACTGGGCCTACAATAACGTTTGGAGAGGCTTAAGGCCTTTACACATAGCTGACTAATACTAACCTATTAAAATAAGTGTCGACATACATCATGTTTTAATTTTAAACATACATGTGGCACAGTATTTGAAGTGTGGCATACCTTTGCTAAAGTAAAGGATTTACTTGATATTACTTAAGATTGTGTGATAATTGGCTATATAACTTCTGACAACTTCTCACGCTCTTGTTCGGACAAAGTGGAAGCCTAGAAAAAGTGCTCACTTCAAATGACAAAATGCAAAGTTTGTACATTGTTATAATGTCAAAATATTTTACTAAAATGTGATTAACATCTTGCTACATGATACTGATGCCGTTTTCCTTTTCGCTGCATTGGCAGCAATACGCTTCCGTAGCTTAACTACTTTAAATAACTTGATATTGTATTGGAGTATTTTTTAAATTGTGGCATTACTGCTTCTACTAAAATACTTGATATTACTTGAAAGATTTTGTTTGGACAAAGTGGAAGCCTAGAAAAACTGCTCACTTCAAATGACATAATGCAGTTTTTCTTTTTCTCTTTCTCTTTTGGGGAAGGGGTGGGTGTTTTTTTTTTTGTGCCATTTGGTGTTACAGCTCTTGAGTGAGTCATTGGTGGAAAGAAAGGGGAGGAAGATTTGAGAAGAAATATTGCTGTTAAATGAGCTCGGACAGCATGACATCACGGGCTAATTAAAACGGCTCTCTGGAATTCCGTTTCCAATTCCTGCGCTCAGGTTTTTGCTGGAGGATTTCTGTCGAGCACCTGCAGGTTAGTGTGTGAGCGAAATATTTTCCCTGGACGAAGTTCAAACTTTGAAGGGAAAGAGAAGAAGGAAAAAAAAAAAAAAAAAAAGGAGGCGGCATTACGCCATTCTTGCCTCTCTTGGAAAAAAAAGAGTGGGATTTAAAGAAGTTTCTTACAAGATATCCAGCAGAGTCGTGCCGTGGAGTGTTTAAAGCAAGTCTCGGTCTTTCTTTTTTTCTTGGATTTCTGCACTTTTATAAAAAAAAAATTCTCACACACAGGATCCCTGCAGCACTATGGTTCTTACACATGACGGATGGGAGAATAAAGGCTTGCAGGATGTGTTTCTTCAACTTGTAAAAGTCCGCTATAGTCCACATCTTTGCTTTTACAACCTTGCATATGTCTATAGCCTGTTTCAGACGGGAGAAGCGCTTTTTATCCCTTTCACCTCTGGCAGTAGAGCGCAGAGAAAACTCAGAGGATGAAAGACTCGGACCGAACAGGACCACTGCTGCCTCTTCCTTTTCTAATCTAAACCGGCTCCTTTTTCGCTCTGAAAAACAGACTGCGCTTTGTTTACAATGACGGCCTGGCAAAAGGCACACGGGCTTTAGGATGAATGTCGCGACGCGTCTCTCTCTTCTGCTGAGCTGCTGGACTCTACTGCTTCACCTGCGTCCCGCGCTCGGGTCCCTCGGCCGAACCAGACCCGCGGAGCAGCAACACCAGCGGCTCGGAGAGGCAGCGGGGCGCGGGGAAGGACAGCAGACCCACGGAGGAACCGGCAGAGGAACCGGCGGGTCCGCACCAGTGTGGAAACCCTCTCCGGCGGTGCGGATCACGCGGATCCGCGCGGGTCCGCCGTTAATCAAAGGCGAGACGACCGTTTTCAAAGGCAAACTCGCGACCTCTGCGTCCTTTTCGGCGCCGGTGAACCGCGCGCAACTGCAGAAGCTGCAGCAGCAGCCACGGGACAGAGGAGCAGTCAGTTTAGGACGCAAAGACGCTGTTGTGCGCTCATGGCTCCCCGGCGGGGATGCTCACATTAAAGCGCACGCTCCCGCGGCTCTTAGCGCGCACGCTGCAGGCAGAGAAGTCGAGACTGCGGATGTTCTTGTTGGAGGTGCCTCACCGGGGAAGACACCGGGGAAAGTTGCTACAAGGGCGAGTGAAGTAGCTCCAAGAGCCGTCAGTGCGCAAAAACAGTTGCCGCAGAAGCAGACCGCGGGTCCGCAAGCGCAGCGGGGATTCAGCAGCAAAGCTCAGAAAGTCAAGGAGCAGGAGGCGCATCCCAAGCAGCCGCTGGTTACCCCTCACGACTACATGCTGTCTCTGTACTGGTCTCTGTCCAGCGGGGAGCTGAACGGCAGCGCGCTGCACGAAGCGGGACTGGCCAACACCATCACCAGCTTCGTGGATAAAGGACAAGGTAAACGGACACTGACAAACTTCTCTCTCCGCTTCGGTTCTGACTGTGTGAGTCTTTGACATGCACATTTAGTGCCACAATAGAGCGTTTTAGCGGGGGTTTATTGAGCATTTAGTCTCTAGAGCAGGGCCGGGGATCTGGGGGATCTGTGCAGCAAATGCACATTCAGTCGAAAATTCCATACAGCGTTTTATCAGGTTTTATTGGGCAAATAGTGTCTCTAGAGCTGTGACGATTAAGCGATTGTTGGATTAGTTTTCTTGATACATTGATTGTTTTGTCCTATAAAACCAAAGTGCCTTAAAACTTGTCTTTTTGTCTGACAAACAGTCCAAAACCCAAATATGTCGAGAGCATAACTAATCGCCAACTATTTTGATGATTGATTAATCGGTTTGAGTCGTTTCTTATAAAAAAAACAGTCAAACTTCTCTGCTTTCTGCGTGTTAAATGTTAATATGTTTTAGAGTCTTCTCTCCTCTGTGACAGTTAACTGAATATCTTAGAATTTTGGAACAAAAAGATGAGGACGTCATCTTGGGCTTTTTGGGAAAAACTGATCCACATTTTTCACCATTTTTTGACATTTTAGAGTCTAAACAACTGATCCATTCATCCAGTGAGTAGCAGCCGTAGTATATCACCTGATGATTAGTTTTCCTTGGGTTTGAAACCTATTTTGGGCTTTGATATAATCTGGAGATTGGTGACTATTGATGTCTGATTTCTGCAGTAGTGGAATGTAACTAAGTACATGTACTCCAGTATTGTACTTCAGTCCGAATGTTGAGGTACTCGTACTTTACTTGAGTCTTTTCTTTTCATGCCACTCTCTACTTCTACTCCGCTACATCTCAGAGAGAAATATTGTACTTTTTACTCCACTACATTCATCTGTTACAACTTTAGTTACTAGTTACTTTACACATTAAGATTTCTTCACACACAACACACACACACAGACGCACACACACACACACACACACACACACACACACACGAATGCAAACACACACACACACACACACACACACACACATACATACACGCACACAGACACAGACACACACACAGACCCACACACACACACAGACGCACACAAGCACACACACAGATGCACACACACACACACACACACACACACACACACACAATCTGACAGCTTTAGTTACAAGTTACTTTACACATTAAGATTACTGCACACTAAACTCATGTAGTTTATAAAATCTGATGTTTGATTCTGAAGTAAACTAGCCAACAATATAACGGCTACAAGTCCAGCTGAGATGATTAGACCATTAAACACACAACTGGTTGATCCTTTACACTTTCTACAATGGGAGGATTGTTCTTTACTTTTAATACTTTAACTTTAATACATTTTCCTGATGATACTTACTGATACACACTTTTACTGAAGGAACATTTTCAATGCAGGACTTTTACCGTAACAGAGTTTTTTACAGTGTGGTATTAGAACTTTTACTGAAGTAAAGGATGTGAATACTTCTTCCACCGCTGGGATTTTCTGGGCTGTTAGATCAGACAGAGTGGACTGGAGGTCAAACACCAGTCTGCAGGTTAGTGCGAGAGGAGGGTGGCGCGGCGAGCAGCGCTGTAAATTGTCTTAATGTGGACATGTCTGTGTTTTCGGGAGTCCATGAGGTAAGAGAGTCAGCGCATCTGGAGGGGTGTCAGGAAGGTCAGCACCTCAAATACACACACATACACACACATTCAGAGGGGATGATGGGAAACAAGATGACTCTGTTACTCATAACTGTGCTGGAACTGACTTCAAAGCTGCAGGAAGCTGCTGCGAGCCGAGCAGAGGGAGCTATCACACATCTAAATGTCACTCTAGTATGTGAGAAGATTGATACCAAATCTGTACGCTAAGTAGAGACTGCCCTCCTACGAAAAAAACGCTCCCAGACGTTGTACAAGCAGCAATTATGACCAGGGCTTTAAAGGTCCCATGACATGCTGCTTTTTGGATGCTTTTATATAGGCCTTAGTGGTCCCCTAATACTGTATCTGAAGTATCTTTTATATAGGCCTTAGTGGTCCCCTAATACTGTGTCTGAAGTCTCTTTTATATAGGCCTTAGTGGTCCCCTAATACTGTATCTGAAGTCTCTTTTATATAGGCCTTAGTGGTCCCCTAATACTGTATCTGAAGTATCTTTTATATAGGCCTTAGTGGTCCCCTAATACTGTATCTGAAGTATCTTTTATATAGGCCTTAGTGGTCCCCTAATACTGTATCTGAAGTCTCTTTTATTTAGGCCTTAGTGGTCCCCTAATACTGTATCTGAAGTCTCTTTTATATAGGCCTTAGTGGTCCCCTAATACTGTATCTGAAGTCTCTTTCCCGAAATTCAGCCTTGGTGCAGAATTACAGCCACTAGAGCCAGTCCCATAATGAGCTTTCCTTAGGATGTGCCATTTCTGTGTCTGTAGCTTTAAATGCTCTTGAGGAGGAGAGGGGGGGGGGGGGCAAGGTGGAGGATGGGGGGTGGTAAGGTGAAGGGGGGGGGGGGGGGTGTGGCCTTGACCAACTGCCACTTTGCTTGTTTCAAAGCCATGCTGTCTCTCTCTCTCTTTCTCATGGGTGGGCCAAATTCTCTGTGCGGGCAAAGCAGAGAAAGGGGAGGTAACTTTTCCTCTTATGACGTCATAAAGGGAAGATTCCAGATCGGCCCATCTGAGCTTTAATTTTCTCAAAGGCAGAGCAGGATACCCAGGGCTCGGTTTACACCTATCGCCATTTCTAGCCACTGGGGGACCATAGGCAGGCTGGGGGAACTCATATTAATGTTAAAAAAACTCATAAAGTGAAATTTTCATGCCATGGGACCTTTAAATTGACACCCACCAACCCGCCCAATGCGGCTAAAAATGAACTTTGGTGAGTAACATTCAGTGTGTTTAAATGAAGTTTGAAAATCTAACTTACTAAAAATAATTAGACAGACAATACAATAAGAAGACAAGACAATACCCTAAATTCTCAAACGCCATGTAAACACCTTACCTTGCTTAAAGCGTAACTCTCGCCAAAATGCAACCTATGGTTATTTTTTGAATGTACCTGAGTCAAACTTTCATTTAAAAGCATAATTAGGACGGAGACGCCACTCCGTTTAAAATCAGAGTTCTCATATTAACAGAGAACTCCTTCAGTAACCGGAGGATTCCTCCATGTGTACACCTTAACCAGGCTATGATCGGCTAAAAGAGTGGAGGGACTGGGCAGCCTCCCGCTGCAGCCGCTGGCTAATGTTAGTTAGCGAAACGTTAACGAAGGAAGCTTGCTAATTCCACCCGACACTGGTTACAGATAACTAGGGTTGGGTATTGTTTGGATTTTTACGATTCCGATGGCGAACCGGTACTTTCAAAACAATTCCGATTCCTAAACCAATTCTTGAAAAACTGAAAAATGACATCAAAGAAAGGCTCTTTTATAGATGTGGTAGCTGTTATATGCTTTTACGTCCGTTTTGGTGAGCCCAGAGGGAAAATATGGCTTTAAAAGTAGCCTACAGTTATGGTAGCTAACTAACGGTAGACTACAGAGAAAGTGTGATATTTTTACATCCGTTTCGGAGCGACAAAGGGAAAATATTTCAGTCGACACATTAAGTGGAACCGAAATTTGTGTTCTTTTCCGGTCCGGTTTCGGTACCCAACCCTACAGATAACGTTATAATGAGCCGAACAAGTTGTCAGTCATCTGGCGAGAACACCGTGCTCTCCTAAGCTGTGACAAGAGTGTGTTAATAAAACATTAAATTGTTACATTTAACTAATTTAATGGCTGGTCGGTGTCATTTTGACGTAGGTCAATCAGAAGAAAAAGTGCAGTGTGTTGGCAGAGCGCCACCTACTGTACCGAAGGTAGAGTTACTCCCGTTATTCTTCCTATTCTTCCCCGACTTATGCATACGGAGAGAACTGGCATAACCCAGTTAGGAGCGCTTATTTATGAAACGCTCCTGTGAGTTGTATTAGAGGTGAGGAACAAACGACCAAATCGTTGTATGGTTTGGATACATGCATATGTTCAAAACTGCGAATGTTTCACAGCATGCGCCATTTGCTGGGGAAAAAAAATCCCTCAAAACGTAATTGAGAGTGCAGTTTCATCATATGGGAACCTAATGTTTAGGATACAGGACTGTTGTGACTTTTAGGCCACTCAGGCTAGCTGTTTCAGTTTGTTTTTTTCTTTATGCTAAGCTAAGCGGCAGGTGGCGATAACTTTATACACCGCGCAGACTTGAGACGTTATCAGTGATCTCACGTAAATCCGTCAGCATATTTCCCAAAACGGTGATGGAGGATTTTCTGACTGTTTTTGACTGTGGTTTGGTTTAGTCTTAAATATTTAATGTTTGAGAGAAATATGCTCCCTTTCACATGCATGTAGATGTGTATATTTATGCATTTATGTGTGGGCTGTTGTGTTTTGGTTTCTGAGTGTTTATTACCATCTGGTCTCCCTCTGTTTTCAGTCTTGATGCTAAGCTAAGCTAAGCGCGTCACACTGGTGACAATGTCACACCGCGCAGACTTGAGACTGTATCAGTGTTCTCAGGTAACTCTGTCAGTGTTTCCCCAATGCGTTGAAAAGAAGCTCTATTATTTCCCTTGAATTTTGGTTTAGAAATACTCCCGTGCACATGCATGTAGATGTGTGTGTGTGCTGTTGCGTTTTGGTTTCTGTGTGTTTCCAGCCATTTGTTCTCCCTCTGGCGTTATTATGGAACCCACGTAACTTCTTGGCAAGTTCCGCCCTAGGAAGCAGCTCGATTACTTGGGGTTAGGCATTGACCTCGAGGGGTTAAAGCGTAACTCTCGCAAAAGTTGTTTTTTCCCCTATGCACCATCTTGCTATTCAATAAGCGTCTGGTGATACTCGAGCCTTCTTAGTGTTTTAAAAATAGTGATTTTGATGCGATCATAGTAGTGCCCCATGCACTCCCATTCAAAAGGCCATTGAACCGAAAACAAAAATACGGTCAATCTTAAAAGTGGCGCTTCCATCCTAATTATGCTTTTAAACGAAAGTTTGAATCGGGTACATTCACAAAAAGATCCTAGGTTGCATTTTGGCGAGAGTTACGCTTTAAGGTTAGGATAGCTGATTGGTCAGGGGATAAGACCTGAACAAATCGGGAGAACGTTACCTTGCGTAAACATGGACGCCTGGCCAACAGTGTTGGGCAAGTTACTTCCAAAATGTAATACATTATAGATTACTATTTACTGTCATTTGAGAGTTATTAGATATATTACAATATTACTGTCTCTGAATTGTAAAGCTTTACACTACTTTTCAGTACTTTTGAGTTCTTACTCTGCGTCGAGGCATAAACCTCTCAGTATATATGCGCCTGCTCTACCCACTGAGTCAACCCGGGCCAAAATTCCCGACATGTTTCTATCTGTCAGCAGCTCGGACACACTGCTGTCCACGCTGATGTACCGTCATCTGTTGGGACACAGATGTTGTCCGTACCGTCTCTGGTTCTGGCTCTGACCACGGGGAACAGTGACGGGACAGCTTGCTTCAACGAGGCGTAATAACTTCTAAAAATAATGTCCATCTCACAAATGTATCTGTCTCTGCAGTCATCTCAACCATCGAATGCAGCAACCTGTGAAGAAATGTTTCGCGGTGTTGGTGAATTGGTGAAAACAAAACACCACTAAATGTTACGTTAAAATGCGTTGTAACTTGCGTTACTGAGATTGTGACGGGTATAATATTACCGACATTTAATTAGTAATGCATTATATTACTGCGTCACAGCACCTGTTACTCCCAACACTGCTGGCCAATAGTAGTGTGTGAATGCTAATGAAGGGGCGGGTCTTGCCTAGAAGTTGAGTGCGTTCCATAATAACGCCTCCCTCTGTTTTCAGTCTTGATCCTAAGCTAAGTGTGTGCTGGCGACAGCCTCATACCACGCAGACTTGACACTGTATCAATGTTCTCACGTAACTTTCGGAATCCGTCAGCATATTTTCCAAACTGGTGATGGAAGATTTGCTTAAAGTCTTTGACACAAGATGTTGACATTGTTTAATGGTGATATTTTGGATTTGGACGTTTCCAGGGGCCCATGCACATGCATGTACATGTGTATGTTTATGCATTTGCGTGGGTGTGCTGTTGTATTTT